>JAMWET010002924.1:25000-71938 GCA_024036415.1 Prochilodus magdalenae | reverse complement strand
GTTAGAATGCTTTGGGTCAGCTTTGGCTCTGCACTCGACACCCGTATGAACACACCCATCCTCAACTGCTTCTGCAGATGTACTATAAAGAGTATGCTGACCTGAAGCTTCACTGTCTGCTGTGGAAACTGTTCCACCCCAGACAGGAAAGCCCTGGGGCTAGAAATGATGACCACCCAGTCTAATAACCGGGTCAAGCTTTCCTGCCACCATCTTCCCTAAACGGTGTATAAGGAAGTCCCCTCCCTCAGACCGGTCATCCCGAACTCTTCTGGAAAAGGATTATGAACCATCCGGGATACATCGTTCCAGAATTATGAATGGCTGCTTCCCGCTGATTCATCAGATTTCGGAAAAGATCTGCCTGATTGGCCGTTCTGACTCACCTCCTGTCCTACCTGACTTCCTGGCTTGCATATGATTCACCCAGCCAGTTTATGTAAGTGAACCAACAATGTAAATCCAGTTCATATTGTAGATAAAAATTCAATATTAATCTAATATGTCTTGTGCAATTTCATGTGTGTTAGTGGAAGCGATATAAGAGAAAATAGAGGCATCAAGAAAGGATGATTTTAGATAGATAGATAGATAGATAGATAGATAGATAGATAGATAGATAGATAGATCCACTGCCTGACGATCGTGCTGTGCAGAGGATGGTGAGCATTGTCCATGATGTTCAGCAGCTTGTTGAGAGCTCTCCTTTCTCCCAATGGTGTTAAGGACTCCAGCTCTAGTCCCAGCACAGAACCAGCTTTCCTCACCAGCCTGTTGAGTCGTCCAGCATCCCTCTTACTAATACTGCCTCCCCAACACACCACAGCATAGAAGAGGACGCTGGCTACCACGGACTGGTAGAACATCAGCAGGAGTTTCTGGCAGATCCTGAGGGACCCGAGCCTCCTGATGTACACTAAGGTGCACACCAAGGTCTATATGAGTCACCAAGCAGGTTAGAAGTATTGGATAGAGAGCTGTCAATCAGACTGATTTTTAACCATGCCCACACAGTTGTAGGACGAATCTGATCAGCAGTTTTGAAGCGATGTTTTTTACCAGCTTTATATCTAATATATTTTCAGATTTTTATTTTTTTTTTGGAGCCCAGCTGAATAATCAGTCTGGCAAAATGCATGGCTGTCATAGCTAGTGTCACACCCTGCCCTGTCCTGTTCATGTTTGTCTGTCTTATCTGGCTTCCTGTTACTGTCTTGGCAAGTCCATCTGCTGTCTGTCACTCTGTTCCATGTGCTTCGGTCTTTTGCTCCTCCTGTCTCCGCCCTCTTGTCAGGCCCCTCACCTGTTTCTGGCTCCCTTCCCAGGTGCCTCTCGTTAGCCCTTGTTGTTTTATACTCCATGTTGTCCCCTTTGTTCTTGCTTGGTTCTTGTTCCCCTGCTGGTGTCTTGTTTCCATGCCTGTTGTTGTGTCTCCTTGTCTGTAGGATTGTATTCCTTCTGGTCTGTTGTCTCCTTCCCGGTCATTTGTCCCCATGTTAGTTTTGTAAGCTGGTTTAGTGTTTCTTAGTTTTCTGCTTCTTTGGCTTTGTTTCGTCAAGGTTTGTTTGATTTAGTTTCTTCTTGTTTGTTTGGTCATTAAAACTTGCATTTGCATCCCATCTCCACCTCCTGCCTCCGTGTAATAGCTAGCTAGATGTTTCTATATTTTCAGAACAAGTACAGTTAAGCCTTTCTTTTTTTGAATGTTTAAAATTCATTCATCTTAGATAAAAGACTGCAAACAAGTCAAGCCAAGGTTTATTAATATGGCACCTTTTACAACAGATGTCACCAAGCAGTTTCACAGAACAGCCAGACTCGGCCCCCAATGAGGAAGTCAATGGTGACAATGGAAATAGGAAAGCTTCCTCAGAAGAAGAGGAAAAAACCTCGAAAGGAACCAAGATTCAAAAGGGGAATCCATCAATCTTTGGTCCACACCGGATAGCAAGACAAGCACAAAAAAGGATCAGGAGCTACAGCTATATACAGTCCGATATTATTAGGGTCCTTATTATTAGAGTCCTAAGAGAAACTCGGTCATAGTCAGCGCAAGAACTGTGCTTTGGGAGCTTAGTTAAACGAGGTTCCATGGTGGAACAGCTGCACACAAGCCTAAGATCACTATGCCCAATTCTAAATGTTGGCTGGAGTAGTGCATAGCAATCTGGAGCAGTGAAACTGGAGTTTGCCAGAAAGATGAAGCTGATGAAATTTGAGGATGCCAGAAAACATTACCTAGCTTAATGCCTAGTGAGAAGAGTTTATTAAAATTAAACCGGAGTTCATTGGAGGAAGGATAACAGGGTTTGTGGTTGGGGTAGCTCACCACTACCTGCCAGGGACCTGCCACCCCATGTGGGAGACTGGGGTTTGAATCCTGGTATGGGTAACTATGCTGTTCTACACCAATAAGAGCGCTTGTGCAAAGCTCCTAACACTACCTTGGCCTACCTGTAATATGATTAACCTGGATAAGAGTGTCAGCTTGGGGCTAGTTTTCTGGGTTTGGGCTCCTAAGTTAATTTTAATGCTACAGCACTCAAAGACAATTTAGACAGTGCTTCAACTTCCAACATTGTGGCACCAGTTTGGGGAAAACCCTTTCCTGTTCCTGCATGAATGTGCAGAAAGCCAGGTCTATAAAGACATGGTTTGTTGAGTTGGTGTGGAGGAACTCCAGTGGCTTGAACAGAACCCTTATCCAGCATCAGTGCTTGGTCTCACATATGCTCTTTTGAGTGAATCTACACAAATTTCCACAGGCACACACCAAAATCTGGTGGAAAACCTTCTATTACAGGCGTAATGGGGCACAACTCCATATTAATCGCCATGGTTTTGGATTGACGTGTCCAACAAACTCATGTGGGTGTAACCTATCCACATACAAAGTGTCCACATACTTTTGGCCATACATTGTATTAGGCTATTCATGTGCAGGACTGTGCAGGACAGTGAGGACAGGAATTGAAAACCACTGATATAAAAACATTTTGTCCACGTTGAACAATTTAGACATCCAGGTTTGATTATTTTGGTCTGTGTAGTTTAATGTACTAGCATTACTAGTCTATATCTAGTATGTTTTGTCTTTATTGAGTTATTTTCGCTTTTTACTTTATTAGATGGACACCACAAAAAACCCTGTCACTCATCTAAACTGTTTGGCTGCAGTATTTCACATATGAAAATCAATATGTATTAGCATATATGGATTTTCATCATATACAGCTTGTATTCGTCATATGTGGGCATATATGGATTTTCATCATATACAGCTTGTATTCGTCATATGTGGGCATATATGCCAACAAAAATCGGACACATATTCCAGCCGCATTGACAGTTTAAAAGCTTTAATTCCCCTTTCAGTTCAGTAAATATTCATCATTTACAGACCAATAGAACTGGTCCAAAACAGCTAGGTCTTTTAAAAATCTTCTATCAGCCTCCACTGCAGGTTTTATCCTCCTGTAAAGTTCCATTCTGGAGGGTTTTAAGGTGGACTGCATTATTCCACGAGTGCTATTTTGTAGTTTGATATCTTCACGTTTATTCTCAAGTACAGCATTAAGATAAACACGATGAGAACCTTCTATTAGTGGCGTCCCTAAACTTTTGACCGGTATCGTAAGTCCAATACTTGGTACCTACATATACAGTATGGACCTATGTATTTCAAAATATATGCCCGAAACTTCATGATATACGCTGATATGTCAGATCGAGACAGTACATCAGTGTGTTAGCTCCTAATGGACATGCTCTGTCTATGTGCTTACACAGTACGGACAGAGCAGTCTACCGTGCTGAATCAGCGCCACTGTGTGTACCACACCGATCATATATCGATATCGATCATATACATGTTTATTAACATATCGATGGTGATTTAATAAACTACATTTGGCCGACTAATATCACATCAAAACTCAGTACGTGAAGCAACACTACGCGTCGGCATTTAAAGTGACGTCACCTCCGGCTGTGCCGCAGCTCGGTTCCCGTAGTGTAGTGGTTATCACGTTCGCCTAACACGCGAAAGGTCCTCGGTTCGAAACCGGGCGGGAACAAGCTTTTCTTTATTCAGTAGACTTTCACTTCTGCGTGCTCTTCTAACTGGACCGCCGTCCATAAACATGTCTGCACCCCAGCAACACGCAGAAAAACAGATTCCCATAATTTACATTCAGGCTTTTGGCCAAAACAGTAACACTGAAGCTGAATGAAGCTTACGGAGTCATGTGTAATCAGCTGTATTGGGTTCACTGTTATTAGAGGGAGGCCTATTCACTGCTGGTCTCATTAAAGGACGGTCCTGAATAAACCATGTATTCAAAACAGTCTGACCACTAGATGGCGCAATTGAACAGTTCAAGTGACCGTGCACCCAGTTATTCCCCCTACAGTCCTCTCTCTCTGGTACAGGCTGAGTAGGATTTAACACTGTACTGTACACTCTCAGATGCATTTACATCTTAAAGCTCAGAGGGGGCAAAGAAAAGACAGGATACAGACAGTTATGGTACAAATCACAACTCTGTGACACTCTTTCATTCCAGCACTGATGTGTCTCATCCACTCATTCCACGTCAGTGTCACTGCAGTGCTGAGAATGATCCACCAACCACATAGTAACTGCTCTGTGGTGGTCCTGTAGGGGTCCTGACCATTGAAGAACAAGTAAAGAAAGTATATATCTAAAGTCTCTTGTATATATTTTAGATAGATACAGTCATTCAGTAATTACCTACACTGGCCACTAGAGTGCGACAAATCATGTTCCTAGATAAGAGCGTCTTCTACCAGAAGCCTGAGAATATGTAATGCTAGGAGAGCTACACTGTAAAAAGTGCAACCTGAAAATGACCTCAATTTGTTACAAGAACCTGTATGTCAGTTTCTTTGATTGAAAGAATCGTTAATTCAGAGTCCTTAAGCTAAATAGACCTAATTCATTATTTACGGTTGGACCAACTAAACGTGTTTTATAGTGTAGGACCTTATAGTGCAATACGTATGTATATGGGTTGCAGGAATACAGGGGTTGGACAATGAAACTGAAACACCTGGTTTTAGACCACAATCATTTATTAGTATGGTGTAGGGCCTCCTTTTGCGGCCAATACAGCGTCAGTTCGTCTTGGGAATGACATATACTGCGTCCTGCACAGTGGTCAGAGGGACTTTAAGCCATTCTTCTTGCAGGATAGTGGCCAGGTCACTACGTGATGCTGGTGGAGGTTCGTCCTTCTTGGTGGTATGCTGACATTATCCTGGATACCGTGGCTCTTGATACATCACAAAGACTTGCTGTCTTGGTCACAGATGCGCCAGCAAGACGTGCACCAACAATCTGTCCTCTTTTGAACTCTGGTATGTCACCCATAATGCTGTGTGCATTGCAGTATTTTGAGCAGAACTGTGCTCTTACCTGCTAACTGAACCTTCACACTCTGCTCTTACTGGTGCAATGTGCAATTAATGAAGATTGGCCACCAGGCTGGTCCAATTTAGCCATGAGACCTCCCACACTGTTTCAGTTTCATTGTCCACACCTAAAATTGACAGGTGTTTCTCAGTTTCTAGTTAAAAGTTAAAAACGAATAGGTTTGAACAATTTTTTAATCAAATATTTAATATTTACTTTTAACAAATTAGAGTAATTTTTTAAATTGCACTTTTTAGAGTGTATAAAGGGGAGAGTGGGGATGAGTTGTGCCAGTTTTTACCTAAAGTGACTTTAAAGTGAGGCCATGACAGTAATGCTTCTAACAAAAGTATGTACACATATTATAGGATGTGGTGAATCCCTGGGAACAGTCACTTTGGATAGCCTTCTGAAAAAAATAACTTAAAGTTATTTTATAACACCTGTCATAAAATATAAAATACACCTGTCATTTTAGTGTGGGAGGTCTCATGGCTAAATTGGACCAGCCTGGTGGACAATCTTCATTAATTGCACATTGCACCAGTAAGAGCAGAGTGTGAAGGTTCAGTTAGCAGGTAAGAGTAGGATCAGAGTAGTCATGTTTTTTTTTCTAATGCCCAAATAAAGTGCTGTAGAAATCAGTCGACAGGAGTGAAACTTGGTGGGTAGGTCTGATATCATGAGACATGCATGGCCTTATGTACCTGTACCTGACTGAGCTGACACCCAGACATTCAGCGAGCAGTGATGCCCTCCATGAATTATCCTGTTAGTGCCAGCACCACTGGCCACCATACCATTATGATGACTACCCTTAACACCACATCAGCATCAACAAAGACTGCAACGGTGTTGTGCCAGACTGTCATGGAGTGACACATAATTAGTGACGAGTCCTGCTTTTGTCTTGGTGGCGATGATTAATGAATCCGTGTGGAGGCACCGTGGTCAGCACCAAGATGAACGCTTTGTAGTCACACATCCAGAAGGCGTGGTGCCACTCCACCACCTACCACACAATCTGCAGGAGCTCTAAGAGGATTATCGCAGGACACCATTAGGAACCACTACAGCTCTTTTTTTATCTTCGTTTATTGTTTCTGGTATTGTTTAGCTTCCTTCCCAATAGCATTGTAATCCCACACCTCCTTCTGGGTCTTTTAATGATAAACGTGTGTGTTTGAGGAAAGGAAATAGAGAGAGTCCCATGTGCGGTCCCATGAAACTGAGAGATCATGTATGTGTGTGTCACAACTCCGGGTTACCTTTCTGCCTCCGAGCCCCAGAACCCCCTACCTGGTGACGTCCCAGTCACATGTCCCCCACCCACCAGTCCCATCCCGTTTCCTCCAGAGTACTGATTACATTTACAGCATATAGCTGACGCTGTTATCCGGCATGACCTACAAGGTTAATCGTATTCCAGATAGGTCAGTGTAGTGTTAGTAGTCTTGCCCAGAGGCTCCTATTGCTGTAGCACAGTATAGTCACCCAGACCAGGATTCAAACCTCAGTCTCCCACATGTGTTGTTATCCACTGAGCTACACCAACCACAGATTACACCTGTTGTTTATTTACACTGTTTATATAAATACTCCTCTCTTACGGTGAGCCATTGCAAAGTATTGGTACATACACTGCTCAAAAAAATAAAGGGAACACTTTTTAATCAGAGTGCAGCATCAACTCAGTTCAACTTCAGGGATATTGATCTGGTCAGTTAAGTAGTAGGGAGGGCCGTTAATCAGTTTCAGCTGCTTTGGTGTTAATGAAATTACCAACAGGTGCAGTAGAGGAGCAACAATGAGACACCCCCCAAAACAGGAATGGTTTAAAAGGACGAGGTCATTGACATTTTGTCCCCCCTCATCTTTTCCCACTGATTCTTCACTAGTTCTGCAGTTGACTTGGGTCAGTGTCACTACTAGTACCATGGTGCGGTACCTGGACCCTACAGAGGTTGCACAGGTAGTCCAACTACTGAAGGATGGCACATCAATATGTGCCATTGCCACAAGGTTTGCTGTGTCTCCCAGCACAGTCTTAAGAGTACAGTGGAGATTCCAGGAGACAGGCAGTTACTCTAGGAGAGCTGGTCAAGGCTGTAGAAGGTACTTAACCCCTCAGCAGGACCGGTATCTGCTCCTTTGTGCAAGGAGGAACAGGATGAGCACTGCCAGAGCCCTACTGCTGTGAATGTGTCTGACCAAACAATCAGAAACAGGCCTCATGAGGGCGGCCTGAGGCCCTGACATCCTGTAGTGGGCCCTGTGCTCACTGGCCAGCACCGTAGAGCTCGATTGGCATTTGCCACAGAACACCAGAATTGGCAGATCCGCCACAGGCGCCTTGTGCTCTTCACAGATGAGAGCAGGTTTTACCTGAGCACATGTGCCAGACGTGGCAGGCTCTGGAGACGCCGTGGAGAATGTTATGCCGCCTGCAACATCATTCAGCATGACTGGTTTGACTGGGTCAGTGATGGTCTAGGAAGGCATATCCCTGGAAGGAAACACAGACCTCTACAGGCTACACAACGGCACCCTGACTGCTATTAGGCATCGGGATAAAATCCTTGAGCCCGTTTTCAGACCCTACGCTGGTGCAGTGGGTCCTGGGTTCCTCCTGGTGCACAACAATGCCCGGCCTCATGTGGTGTGAGTATGCAGGCAGTTCTTGGAGAATGAAGGAATTGATACCATTAACTGGTCCAATAGAACACCACTGGGACATTATGTTTCGGTCCATCCGACGCCGCCAGGTTGCACTTCAGACTGTCCAGGAGCTCACTGATGCCCTGGTCCAGATCTGGGAGGAGATCCCCCAGGACACCATCCGTCGCCTCATTAGGAGCATGTGGAGGCCATACAAACTGCTGAGTACCATTTTGAGTTGCTGCAATGGAATTTGGGTTAAATGGACGAGCCTGCTGCTTCATTTCTTCACTTTGATTTTCAGGGTGTCTTTGAATTCAACCCTCTGTAGGGTGATCATTTCCATCAAACGACGTGGCATCCTTTCATTCCTAACACATTACCCAGTCTATATGAGGAAAGATATTTTGCAGGATTTTTTCCCATTGGGATCTGATGTGTTTTCAAAGTGTTCCCTTTATTTTTTTGAGCAGTGTATATATGTATATATATATATATATATACATAAATATACATACAATAATATAATAACTCTGCAGACTGTGGGAAACGTGTAAGATAATCTTTCATCAGTTTATATACACATCTTCAAAGAAATTGTGTTTTAAATGTTGAATATCTATCACCAAACTTTTGCGTGGTAGTGTATATATGTAGAATGAGCAGTACTGATTATGGGATCTTTGGTCTATTATAACTGATGAGCCAATCAAATTGCATTCAGCTTTCTCATTCACTAAAACCTGATTCATTTACGGCATTTAGCTGACGCTCTTATCCAGAGCGGGTATCCATACTACAGGTAGGCCAGTGCAGTGTTAGGAGTCTTGCCCAAGGACTCTTATTGGTATAGCATAGCCATGCAGACTGGGATTCGAACCCCAGTCTCCAACATGTGCTGGTGGCTCCCTGGTGGGTAGTGGTATTATCCACTGAGCTACACCAAACACATTCTTAGCTCCCTAACGCCTGCACTGTGTCTGTTAACAAGCCAAAAGCAATAAGTCATCAAAAGCTGGAGTAGGAGACAGCAGTGCATGGAGAAAGTGAATAATGCATTAGTGGTAGACAGAAAGAGTAGTCAGCTTTATGCACTCAGTCACACCATCCCAGACTCCTCACTGAACACTGTCTCCCTCCTCTTGTATATGTGCGTTTGAATCCATCCTGACCAGCTGCATCACTGTGTGGTATGGCAGCACTACTGTGAAGGACCGCAAACGCCTGCAGAGAGTGGTAAAGACTGCTACCAAAATCACCAAGATGGCACAACCCTCTCTGCAGAGCATCTACAATCTCAGAGTCCACAGGAGAGCTGCCTCCATCATCAAAGATCCCACCCACCCCCAACATGGACTATTTACACTTCTACCTTCAGGTCGGAGGTACAGAAGCGTGAAATGCCGGACTACCAGATTAAAGAACTCTTTCTTTCCCACAGCCATCAGACTCTTAAACAGTTGAGCTGATGTCTCTCCTCATAGACATCACTGTATTTATAAAAATTGTACTAACTCATATCATTCTGCACATGAATAGTTGCACTACTGTACTTGACTGTTTGTGTCTGCATACAGCTGCACACATCGTTTTGCACATGTAACTGTATACAGTATGGTTATATTCTAGCTCATTTTGCATATAAACACCACTTTACTACAGACTGTTACAATGTAACAAGTAGAAATACCTGCACATGATGTATATAGCCTGTATAAAATCTAAATTGTTTACATTTTATATTTTATATTTTATTATATATTCTCATGCATGCTTAATTTTTGAAAAGCGTTATCTGTCTATTATATTTTATACTTTTTATTGTAATGACATCCATTTATCACTTAAGTAAGAATTTCATTGTACAGGGAAACTAGTTTCCTTACTGTGCATATGACAATAAAGCTTTGAATCTTGAATCTTGACAGCTGTCCCTTATGAAACGATAATATATGGCAATGTATTGGAAAATATAGTGCAATATATTAAATAATACAATGTCATATATGGCAAACAAGTGCATATATTTATATAGTGATAAATATATTACAATATATTGTATAATACATAAGGAATTGCCGCTCCCTCATATATCTGTATGTTTCTGTAGTATAATAGCCAGACTTATATATTGTAATATATTTCATTTTATATGTAATAGACATCATATGTATTTCTCTATATGTGTTTACATATATGATAATATATATAGTATTATATATGTGAGAATATTTTCATACATACATACATTCTCACATATATAAAACTACATATATTATCATATATGCATATATGCTGGCCCAACCATTGCAGCTATAGCAGCTTCAACTCTTCTGGGAAGGCTTTCCACAAGGTTTAGTAATCTTTCTATGGGAATTACTTTCCGTTCTTCCAAAAGTGCTTTTGTGAGGTCAGAAACTGATGTTCTCCAATCTAATTCATCCCAAAGGTGTTCTGTCAGATTGAGGCCAGTCAAGTTCTTCCACACTCAGCTCGCTCATCCGTGTCTTTATGGACCTTGCTTTGTCCACTGGTGTGCAGTTATGTTGGAACAGGAAGTTGGGAGCATGAAATTGTTTAGAATCTCAAAAAAATCAAAACATGCTTTTTATATGTTTTAATGGGTTAACTGGATCTAATAATCACCAACTGTGGCTAGCTTGGAGAAGATGTAGGCCAGTGTTACATACATCATGAGACTGAAACTTCCTGGAAAGACAAGTTCTTCGGTGTAGGTGGATGGATGGATGGATGGATGGATGGATAGATAGATAGATAGATACTTTATTGATCCCAAAGGAAATTTAGTATACCTACCCAGTGCATTGAAATTAGCTACCTAGTGTACAAATGAGTGGTAGGTCTATGCATTTGTGTTATATGCTATGAAGCAGAATTAGAGTGGAAGTCAATAAGAGAAGAACACTCCACAATAAAAGAATAGCTGCACCCAGAAGGAGGTGTGGGGTTGCAGTGCTGTTGGGAAGGAAGATAAAGGTTACCAGGACTGATATATTCAATATCTATTGAGCTACACCTACAGAAGTCTGTCTCTTAGGATGGTGTCATGTCACCGTGTTTGCTTGTTGGTCGTCTCCACCAAGACAAACACAGGACTCGACCCTGAAGATGACCCGCTGCCATTCTGAGTCACTCTATAACAGTCTGGCATGACACCATAGCAGCGTTTGGCGACGCTGACATGGTGTTAGGAGCAGAGGTTTTAATGGTCTGCCTGCAGCATGCAGTCCTGTGTCTGGAGGGCACCACTGCTAGCTGAATGTCCCCAATCATGGCTGATGTTTCAGTGGTTCTTGTGAGCACTGTACTACAGAATACCACTGTACAATTTCTACTACACTACACTCTACTAACACCACTGCTTATTAGTCCAAAGTTTGTAGCTAATGCTTTATAGTATAATGTTCACACCGTTTACAATTTCCATAATAATGTAACCGTGACACAGGGTTACATGTATTGAGCTATTTTGTGGGTACATGTAATGGCATACTCTTGACACCGGAGGGCTACCTTGAGTCTGAGCTTTGGGGATTAGTACTTAGGAGAAGAAGTGAGCAGGCCAAGGTACTTCAAACAATGTGTTTGCTGCTAGCATGGCTGATGGAACATTTTAAGGCCTTCATTGGGAAACCAAGGTGTTTTAAGCCCAATGTAAGTTGAACAGAGAAGATGTTTATATAAATGAGCCGTATTTTTTTTTTTATAAAATTGCTTTTGGTGTGATATTTATGGTGTTTTCTGTTTGTAGAAGGATTGTTTTTTGTGTACTACCCTTCCTGCTTTGGGACTGCATGGACAATGAACAATAGAATGGAGGGTCTTGGACCACAATCTTCATCTTTGTTGGACTTCCCTTTGGATGTTGAGGACGTTCACTGCTAAGCACCCTACCTGGCTTCAGACTGATCTAATGCTGTGATTGGTGTGGCACAACGGATAACACCACTACTCACCAGGAAGCTACCGTCCCATGTGGGAGACTGGGGTTCGATTCCCGTTCTGGGTGACTATGCTGTGCTACACCAATAAGAGTCCTTGGGTAAGACTCCTAACGCTACACTGGCCCACCTGTAATATGATTAACCTTGTAAGTCGCTCTGGATAAGAGCGTCAGCTAAATGCCGTAGATGTCTAAGGGCCTGCGGGACAGCACTTTGATTACTCGATCGGTCCTTCTGTTTTATTTTTACTGATTTTTTTTTTTTGTTTTGTTTTGTTTTTGCTACATAATCTGACCTGTGTTGTGATCAGGGTTTATATAAAGACTTTAAAACTGCATAAAAACTGGATGTATATGGAGTTGGGAATGGTTTTGGATGTAAATACAAATATTGCGCATACAACGTGATGTGTTTTCCATCTGTGCAATAGAAGCTGATGGTTAGGGTCTCTTCAGATAATGTAGTTAAACCTTTTTTTATTGGAGAGGTTTGTTACAATAATACCATGTTTATATCGTGTAACCCACCTGTCACATCTCTGTCTGGTCTTGTCCATATGCCTATCAACGCCCCCTCCGGTTACTTCAGGTTATAGCACTGCTTTTCCTGCTCCCCCCTGGCTCCACCCACTCCCACACCTGATACCAATCTGTACTCATTAGGACTTCTATTAAGACTCCTCTGTTTGCCCAGTCTGTTTGTGAAGTCTCTGTTTTCCCCTCGTCAGTCTAAGCTGTGTTTACCTCCTGTGTTTTGTAGTGTTTGTGTTCTTCCTGAGTTTTGACCCTTGCTTGTCCTGGCTGTTGTCCCTCACTTTATGGACATGTCATTGTTGCTACCCACCTGTGTCTTGACCCCTGTTTCCCGGACAAACTCAAATAAAGCCACTATGCATTTGCAACCTGCCTCAACCACCTTGTTACACTACCCTTGCGTACAATGTACAATATTTTATATTTACATTTTATTCAATTTTCTGTATGTATTTTATTTTTGTAGATAGACTTGTTTATATTTCTTGCCTCCTTGTGGATTGAGATGTATCCATAGTGAGCTGTACTATGTATAGTTTATAGTTTAATAGTTAATAATACTGCTGAGCCGGTACATACCCACTTAGGTCTTCATACTGCACAACACTGTTTTTTGTTTTGTATTTGTTTTACTGTGCTGTCTTGTGAAAATGCTACTGGCTGCTAAATTGCTAAATCAATAAAGTATCTATCTATCTATCTATCTATTGGCTAGAAGGTGCCCAACATCCATTCCTGGTACTAACTGATCATAAAAGCCTGGAATATTGAAGTTTCTTGAAACATTTAAATTCCAGCCCGGCCTGTTGGTCTTTACTCTATTCCCGCTTTGACTTCAAAATGACTTACCCTCCAATACCAAAGTGGATTCGCTATCCTGCATATATGAATCTGAGGACACTGGTCTCCCCAATCCCAAACCTATTCTGGCTCCCAAGGTTGTTGTAGCTCCTGTTTGTTGAGAGATAGACCGTGAGATAAACCATACTAATACTGTAAGTTCACATCCCGAAACCTGTCCGTCTGATAAACCTGACATCTCTAGCCATCTTAGAGAAAGAATAATGACCTGGGCTCATTCATTGCTCACCTCCAGACATTCTAAGAACACCAGAACACCTTAGTTAGTTTCGGGTGAGTATTGGTGGGAGAGCATGTCCTCAGATGTTCACCGCTTTGTTCATAATGCAAAACTCCACATACTCTTCCCGCTGGCAAATTGGTGCCTCTTCCTATTCCTACTCGTCCATGGTCACATATCGCCGTAGATTCTGTCACTCTCCTTCCCGTGTCTCAGGGCCACACTGTGAAACCTATGGTGGTTTAACAGTTTTCTCGAGGTGCCTGGTTTATCCCCTTCCCACAGTTACCAGCTGAGTTCCAGACTGCTGAGACCATGCTTAATCATGTTTTCCGTTTTTGTGGGTACACCTGAAGACACTGTGTCAGACAGAGGTACTCAGTTAACCTCTCAAGTGTGGACTGCATTTATGGAGAGGCTGGGTATCTCTGGTTATCATCCCCAGTCCAATAGTCGGTGTCCAAATCAAGAACTCTTGTACATTTCTAGTTTATTGTCATAACAATCAAACCGACTGGTCTACATGCCTCCTGTGGGGGAAAGTATGTAGTGAGTCGATTTGACAATCTCTGTCCCACCATAAGTATGTATGACTGGGATTTGACCAACCTCTGTCACACCCTTTCAATGTCACCTTCAGTTATCAACCTCTATTAGAACACTGGAGGAGTGAGGAGGCTCGGGAGGAGACCCACCAGTGCATTGAGGCGGTTCTACAATAAGCGCCAGGCCGATAAGCATTGCCGCGATGCCCCCTCCTATATTCCTGGCGATCGCGTATGGTTGTTGACCATGGAGTCCAACCAAATACATCGGTCCTTTTAAAAACATCAGTAAAGTTACAAGCTTGAGCTTCCCCTTCATGTCTGTTCATCCTTCCACGCCTCCCTCTTAAATCCTGTAGTCCCTGGCCTGCTGGATGAGGTCTTCCCGGAGACTACACCTCTTATGCCAGTCGATGTCAGAGGCACTCCTGTGTACGCTGAGTGTCGGCTATTGGACTCCAGAAGGAGAGATGGAACTCTCTAGCATCTCCTGGGCTTGGAGGGCTTTGGACCTGAAGAGAGGAGCTGGGTACCGGCAGGCAATGGTCTGGACCCTGCCCTGATGGAGGAGTTCCACCACTGCCACCTATTCCATCCTGCTACATGTCCCAGGCACTGTTCCAGACGACAATCCTTGAAGCCGTCCGCTTTTTTATAAATAATATATGGCCGTCCGCTGGTCCCGACAGTCGTTTTTGAAGTCCCATCCCAATATGGTCACAGTTGTTTTTGAGCCCGTCCGATGGTTATCCAAGGTGGTTGTCCCTGAGCCCCTCTGCTGGCCATCGATGTGGTCGTCCAAGGTGGTTGTCCCTGAGGCCCTCTGCTGGCCATCGATGTGGTCGTCCAAGGTAGTTGTCCTTGAGCCCCTCTGCTGGCCATCGATGTGGTCATCCAAGGTAGTTGTCCTTGAGCCCCTCTGCTGGCCAGCTGGCCATCAATGTTGTGCTTGAGCCAAGGCCAATGTGGTGCCAGTTGTCCTTGAGCCCCTCTGTTGGCCATCGATGTGGTCATCCAAGGTAGTTGTCCTTGAGCCCCTCTGCTGACCATTGACATGGTTGTCTAAGGAGGTTGCCCTTAAGCCTATCCGTTGGTCGCCATAGAGGTTGTCCAGGCAGTTGTCCTTGAGCCTGTCTGTTGGTTCCATAACCCACCACCCGATGACATCACTGTCACATGCCATCTCCCAATCCCATTTACTTTTGCTGGTCTGATTATTTGCCGGGTTTTGATGCCCACCTGTTTCTTGACTCTGGCTCTGCTTTGTCGTTTGTTACGCCCGCTTTGCTCTCGTTTCTGCTGTGTTTGACTAAACATCTGTTCAATAAACCTCACCTTGATTTTAACTCAACACTCGTCATAATCTGTTTATCAACACACATATGCCTCCTGAATATTGAATGCACTGCAGGTCTGAGCCATGCAGGCCTTACGGTACCTCTACTGTGGTTTTGGGTCCACAGATAAGATTCACTACTGAGAACGTGCAACATAAACAGACCTGTCAGGTTTACTGCTCACTAAATCTGTGTAATCAACTGTTAGACTGTTCTAAACCGCGCTTTGACAGACACAGTCAGCAGACCGAACCCCTGTTAATTAACCCCACTGATGAGTCCTGTTCTGCGGTGAAGCTCCACAGAGAGGCAGGTGTGGAAACAGCACCTGGGAGACTCGGGTCCCCTGCCTGTCACCTCTCTAGAGTCGAGCAGTGGATACAGTATTACACTCTAACACAGACAACACACTGCGTAGATGAGGCCATGAGTTCTCAGATGCCCCGTGTTAGTAGAACCATGTAACTGAGTTAAAGCAGAGATGCCCAAGATAAACTACTCCTCTAGTGTCAGTAGAGGCTCCGCCCTTTAGACCTCCACTGGAGTAACAGTACTAAAGAACCTCCAGATGTACTTAAGTATGGAGAGTAACAGTAGCATGATTTATTATGGCTCTAATGTCCTATTATCATTTCTGGAACAAGACAAGGATTATAGAGTAAGGTTAAAGTGTTCCGGTACTGGTGTTCCGGTACTGGTAATAGTGTTCCAGTACTGGTAAAAGTGTTCCGGTACTGGTAATAGTGTTCCGGTACTGGTAATAGTGTTCCAGTACTGGTAATAGTGTTCCGGTACTGGTAATAGTGTTCCGGTACTGGTAATAGTGTTCCAGTAAAAGTGTTCCAGTACTGGTAAAAGTGTTCCGGTACTGGTAATAGTGTTCCAGTACTGGTAATAGTGTTCCGGTACTGGTAATAGTGTTCCGGTACTGGTAATAGTGTTCCAGTAAAAGTGTTCCAGTACTGGTAAAAGTGTTCCGGTACTGGTAATAGTGTTCCAGTACTGGTAATAGTGTTCTGGTACTGGTAATAGTGTTCCAGTACTGGTAAAAGTGTTCCGGTACTGGTGTTCTGGTACTGGTAAAAGTGTTCCAGTAAAAGTGTTCCGGTACTGGTAATAGTGTTCCAGTACTGGTTAAAGTGTTCCGGTACTGGTAATAGTGTTCCAGTACTGGTAAAAGTGTTCCGGTACTGGTAATAGTGTTCCAGTACTGGTAAAAGTGTTCCGGTACTGGTAATAGTGTTCCAGTACTGGTTAAAGTGTTCCGGTAAAAGTGTTCCGGTACTGGTAATAGTGTTTCGGTACTGGTTAAAGTGTTCTGGTACTGGTAATAGTGTTTCGGTACTGGTAAAAGTGTTCTGGTAATAGTGTTCCGGTACTGGTAATAGTGTTCCGGTACTGGTTAAAGTGTTCTGGTACTGGTAATAGTGTTTCGGTACTGGTTAAAGTGTTCTGGTACTGGTAATAGTGTTCCGGTACTGGTTAAAGTGTTCCGGTAATAGTGTTCCGGTACTGGTAATAGTGTTCCGGTACTGGTTAAAGTGTTCTGGTACTGGTAATAGTGTTCCGGTACTGGTAATAGTGTTTCGGTACTGGTTAAAGTGTTCTGGTACTGGTAATAGTGTTTCGGTACTGGTAATAGTGTTCTGGTACTGGTAATAGGGTTTCGGTACTGGTTAAAGTGTTCTGGTACTGGTAATAGTGTTCCGGTACTGGTTAAAGTGTTCCGGTAATAGTGTTCCGGTACTGGTAATAGTGTTCTGGTACTGGTTAAAGTGTTCCAGTACTGGTAATAGTGTTCCAGTACTGGGTAAAGTTTTCCAGTACTGGTTAAAGTGTTTCGGTACTGGTAATAGTGTTCCGGTACTGGTAATAGTGTTCTGGTACTGGTTAAAGTGTTCCAGTACTGGTAATAGTGTTCCAGTACTGGGTAAAGTTTTCCAGTACTGGTTAAAGTGTTCCCGGTACTGGTAATAGTGTTCCGGTACTGGTAATAGTGTTCTGGTACTGGTTAAAGTGTTCTGGTACTGGTAATAGTGTTCTGGTACTGGTTAAAGTGTTCCAGTACTGGTAATAGTGTTCCAGTACTGGTAATAGTGTTCCGGTACTGGTAATAGTGTTCCAGTACTGGGTAAAGTTTTCCAGTACTGGTTAAAGTGTTCTGGTACTGGTTAAAGTGTTCTGGTACTGGTTAAAGTGTTCCAGTACTGGTAAGAGTGTTCCGGTACTGGTAATAGTGTTCCAGTACTGGGTAAAGTTTTCCAGTACTGGTTAAAGTGTTCCGGTACTGGTAATAGTGTTCCGGTACTGGTTAAAGTGTTTCGGTAATAGTGTTCCGGTACTGGTAATAGTGTTTTGGTACTGGTTAAAGTGTTCCGGTACTGGTAATAGTGTTCTGGTACTGGTAATAGTGTTCCGGTACTGGTTAAAGTGTTTCGGTAATAGTGTTCCGGTACTGGTAATAGTGTTCTGGTACTGGTTAAAGTGTTCCAGTAAAAGTGTTCCAGTACTGGTAATAGTGTTCCGGTACTGGTAATAGTGTTCCAGTACTGGGTAAAGTTTTCCAGTACTGGTTAAAGTGTTCCGGTACTGGTAATAGTGTTCTGGTACTGGTAATAGTGTTCCGGTACTGGTTAAAGTGTTCCACGTCTTGTAAACGTGTTTTGATTTCTGTAATTTTGTTTTCTGAAATGTTCGTTTGTTTTGCTCTTCTCTGCCACCGAGAGGAATTTGACCTCTGCCTTTAATCCATCTGTGCACTGAAACACCTACATTTAGGGCATTTAGCAGATCCAGAGCAACCCTCAAAACTGCAGAGCGGTTGGTCAGAGTACCAATAGGTTCAAGTTCCCCTTCAGCTGGAACACTGCCCAAATAAGAGCCAGTGCTAATACCTAGAGAGAACATAGAGTTAAGCTCAGTCTAAGTGCACTGCAGTGCATTTCACTCGGTGCTCACTTGAAGACGTTCAGTCTTCAGTCTGTTTGATGAGAGTCTACTGCTCGGACAGCCAGTAGGAGATCATTCCACCATCTGGGCTCCAGGACAGAGAAGAGTCTGGACACTCGTCTTCCATAATCTGAAGGGATTGTTGGTGAAGCCGAGCTATACTTGAAGCTGGAAGGGCTCGAGGTCCTTTCTGTCTCCCGACCATTTCCATGAGGAGGAAAGGGCTGGTCCATTCCTGGCTCTGTAGGGTTTAGAGTTTTAGATCTGCTGCAGCTACAAGAAGCCAGTGAAGAGAGCACAGCAGTGGAGTGACATCACAGACCCTGGGAAGCCTGAAAACGAACCGAGCTGCAGCATTCGGGCAGGTCCGCTCCCGGTAGGGCGATGAACCGTGATATTTAAATACTGCCACAGATTCAGTTGAACTTTGGCTGTAGCAGATCATTCACCTTCTTGTTCACCCACTCCTGTGCTGCTTTGGCCTTGGGCTTGGGATAACTGATGAAGCATCCACACGGCATGATGCTGCTACCCCCATGCCTCACTGTGGAGATGGTGTGTGTTGAGGAATGGAGAGTGTTAGGCTTGTGTCCCAGAGTGTGCTTATCTCCTTTGATCCAAAAGCCTTTCAGCTGGGTCACTCCAGTGCTTTCTGAACAAATTTCCAGTCAAACTCTACATTTTGTGGACCTCCCCTGGAGAATCCTCATACCCTTAATTATTACTGTGACATTCTCCGTGCCCACCTGTGCAGCGTACATCATAAACAGCATGTGTGGGTTTGTGTCCTTCTCCCAAAAGAACAATGACAAAATCTATTAACCCAGCTCATTTAATCACAGGGTGGAATTAGTCTCAGGGGGGCAGAAACACCTCCAAGACTATCTGTCTATCTGTCGGTCTATCCAGCACCGAAACACCACCAGAAAGAGGACCATGCTGCTCACTGACGTGCCACACATATTGTCGCTGTCCAAATATATATATATATACACAGGGGTTGGACAATGAAACTGAAACACCTGTCATTTTAGTGTGGGAGGTCTCATGGCTAAATTGGACCAGCCTGGTGGCCAATCTTCATTAACTGCACATTGCACCAGTAAGAGCAGAGTGTGAAGGTTCAGTTCAGCAGGGAAGAAGCACAGTTCTGCTCAAAATACTGCAATGCACTCAACACTATGGGTGACATACCAGACGTTCAAAATAGGAACATTGTTGGTGCACGTCTATTGCTGGCGCATCTGTGACCAAGACAGCAAGTCTTTTGTGATGCTCCAAAGAGCCACGGTATCCAGGGTAATGTCAGCATACCACCAAGAAGGACGAACCACATCCAACAGGATTAACTGTGGACACAAAGAGGAGCTGTCTGAAAGGGGATGTTCGGGTGCTAACCCGGATTGTATCCAAAAACATAAAACCACGGCTGCCCAAATGACGCTGTATTGGCCGCAAAAGGAGGCCCTACACCATACTAATAAATGATTGTGGTCTAAAACCAGGTGTTTCAGTTTCATTGTCCAACCCCTGTATATATATATGTATATATACTTTATTTGATCTTATGGTGTGAAATACATGAGGTCCAGGTGAATCCAGAAACCACCTAATTAACTTCTTAGACCCCTGACTGTCTAGGACTATCAGCCTGGTTCACCAGTTGGTTCTTCATAGTGGAGTAACAGTGGAATAAATAAATAAATAAATAAATAAATAAGTAAATGAAATAAATATACAGAGACGGCTATATACAACTATACTGCTATCCGTTTATACTCTTATTATTTTTACACCATTTCTTTGTTGCCTAACTCGTCCCGCAGCTTTCAAAATATCGACTCTGCTCCAACTCCAGATTGTCCAGTATGATGGCGTGAGGTGGGCTTGTATGCCCCTTTTTGATCGGATGCACAGATTCCATGTAGGAAGACATTTTCCCAGAATTTTTTCCCATAGAAAATGAATAGGATCGAAAAATGCGTGCCCATCTACACTACTTCCACTTGACATAGAGACTCCACATCAGATATACTGGGAGTTCAGTTTTGGATTAACCCGTGCTCATCCATTTCTCTTTCTTTTCGCCTTCCTACTTCCTCCCATAGAGTCCTATTCATTTTTGACGCATCTAAGGCCAGCTGTTTCCTTCGCCCGAGAGTCACCAAACTTCACATAGGGCTCACTAAGTGCAGGTCCCCAACAACAAATCCACAGCCATACTGACCCCCACTCGTTTACTGATCCCTCGTTCCTCACTTAGCACGCTGCCCATCCATCCCTCGTTTCCTTCAGGAAATGTACTTTTCTGGTTATGGATTGAGAACCTTCCACCAGCACTCTAAATCAGATCTTCAGTGTGTTTGGGTCTAGTTGTTGCATCATTCCAAGCGGGACGCAGTGTGCTACACTTTCGATGTTTATGGAAACCTGACAGAGTGTGTCTGAGTGCATTCGCGTGGGAAAAGCCAGTTCTGATTATTTGCTTGCAGTCTCTCTGAGCACATGCAGAACAACCTTAATTTATTCTCTAGAGACTGGGCCGATCCAGAGCTCTGGTCTGACAGGAGGCAGGTCCTAGGAGACTGCGTACTCTCAGTAAACATGCAGCACTAATGAGACTGTCGTACTCCCTCAAGGCTCCTGGCATCTAGACTTCAACCTTTCAGAGTAAATATTTCATCATCTTGCTGCCTCACATCCACACTGACCCCACCAGGCCTTGCCAGTCACATGGTTATTGTAGACTGGAATGTGATCCAGTAGGCTGGACATACGTGTGACTAGCAGTGACAGTTTCTTGGCCAGTTGTGTGCCAATTTAACAGCTGGTCAGACCTCCACCACCAAAACAGTCAACTGCCCATCACCAAGATCACTCCGGGGTGCAGAACAAATGTTGTGGACAGTACAGGGCAGGGCTTCAACCTTCATATGTCTGGTCACCGCTAAACAGCTCCAGCTTCCAGCACTCAGGTTCTCACTGGCTTTACCTCGCCTCTGTTACTACTGAAGGGAACTTCATCTGAGCAGCACAGAGTCATATCCCCTTGTCTGTATTCATGTCTATGATGGGCAGCAAGTCTACAGATTACACCTTTGGCCTTTAGATGATAGAACGGACTCTTCTTGGCCAACTGTCCAAGCCAGTCTGAACACAACTGTGCATGTGCTTCACCTGCTAAAGACAAGGCTGAGGGTAAAGGATGAAATGACTGGCTACAATCCAAAGCACAAAATCCAGAGTCCAGAACCAGCCATCTCCGAGTTTCTTCCCCCGAGTCATCAGGCTACTGAACAGCCAGTAGTGCTGATGCATCAGTACATGGACCTGGTTCGGCACATCTCACCAAAATCATCTAAAACGATGATCTCCATGGACAATCACTGTGCACTTTACATTAGCATATTATACTTGCACATATAGACTGACCTACTATAGGCTATATGCAGACTCTCTTCCGCATTCTGCAGTCAGACAGCTTCATCACTTCCTGTCTTGCTAGTAAACAGCGCAGCTATGGCGTTTTTCACTCGCTCGCTTCAGGATTTGCCCAGGATTACGGTCAATGACGTCACTCGTATTATTCAGACATCGTGTCAGACGTCAGCAACAATGAAAGAGAAGGGCTTCAAACTCTACATTTTAAGCTACGTCCACAATTATGAAGGTAAGATCCGGTCTTGTAATGTTAGCCCTTGGCTAAACTGTTTGTTTACTAACCAATGCTAACGTCATGATACATACAGTACCACATCAAAATTCGAATATCATGGAAAAAGTTCACTTTTAATAATTAAATTCAAACGATAAACTTTCTGATTAATATAAAATATGACCCTTTAACAAAAACCTTTTCACCATATTCTCATTTTTGATGTTGCACTGTATATTTATAATCAGGAAACGAATTTTAATCAGGGCAGGTGAGTTTGTCTGTATGCTTTACTAACTTTAGTGCATCAACTTCAAACCTTATCCTGCTGAACATCTTACCTTGTATAAAACCGAATGTCACTGTCCGAGCCAGCAAAGCGGTGAATGCCAAACCAATGCTCCAGAGTAAGCTTCTCAGTTTGTTGCTTCAGCTGGAGGATCTCCTCTCTAAGAAGTGTATTTTCATCGAGAACCAAGTCGACAGCAGCGGGATCCAGAGCCGAAGCGTAGTCGTGGTCCCCGGGGAGTGTATCAGCCTCCTTGACAGGTGTGTCATCCTCCGTCTGTCGCTTTCTCCTCTCCCAAACCTCCGGTCTTGAACGTGGAACGAGAAAATTGATCCACTCAGACAACATCGACACCGCTCCCTTCTGTAACAGTCGCTGTCCTGACTTGGACTCTGGTTCACGCAAATCCTCTTTCTTGAAATGCCGGCTACACACGCGGGTATGCGGAGTGACTGTGAAGTTCTCCCTCCGGATAGCAACAACCCATTTATGCCGGTTTTCCGCATCAGAGGGAAACGTATGAAAACTAAGTACTTTGTTGTATATACTGGAGGATTGTCATACAGGTACACAGCAATGTTCAGCTGTAGCGCTGTCAGTTCGCTGAAACTTAAACTTCTTTGCTTGAGACATGATATGAGACATGAGACGCGATTTCCATACGCTCAACACAACAGTATGGATAGCGGAAGTGGCTGAGCTGGCTGAGATTTTAGCGGAAATGCGTCACCACCCCTGTGTGCATGTACCCCATCGCATCGACATTGTATATCTGTAGTGTATGTATACATTCTGCCCCTGCTCGTGTGTAGCAGACAGACAACATGTTTCCCAAGAAAAGCCGTATTCTGAAATTCTTTTCAAAGCTTTACTTAGGATTCACTGTAAAACTGTAAAGCAGACATACAAAATATATCTCAATAACCTTCCTGAGTAAATCTGCGTGACACTGTACATTAAAATGAATAGAAGCGGAATGGTTAGCTTAATGCTAACTTCTATGGCAAAATCCACATAGACGCTAGCGGTTAGCATTTACAAATTAGCTCGACATATATAACTTATCTTCGTTCATGAACCAGTGTTTACATCAGAAATAGTCTCAGTATAATTCACACAACAGCTGAACATAAAGATACTCGCAGGCAAATGTTTTCCTGGCCATACAATACAGAGAGAAAAACCCGTTACTGTTGGATTCCTCACACAGCCTGAACCACCTACGGCAACACTGTAGGTACAAATGACGTTTACTGCAGCAAAGTCTGACCACTAGGGGACACTCTTTGCCCAACGTAACAACAGAACATCACAATATACAAATATCAATATTCTATGCACTGTATATACCCTGTATCTCTCATCTACCTCACCATAGTGCTATACGGAAATGTGTACATCTGCATATATTATAGTTTTTATTCATAACTTTATATTACTGTTATATAAACCTGTATATTAGGATAAACAGAGATTTTAGTGCTCGGGTGCAGACAGGCATCGGCTATACTGAACACCGGAGTTCTGTTCAGGTTATTCACTTGCCTTGCTGACCCCAGTCACCAGGAACTCTGATGTTGTCTGAGCATTTCCAAGTTGATGATGATAAAGCTGAAGATTTCCCAGCAAGAGGACGCGTGAGCTAGCTACCCGTACGAAGATGGGAGTCGTTTTTAGAGTTGGGATGAACAGTTGGCCATTTTCAACACTTCCTGCATATCGTCACTGTCCAAAGAAAAACAGCTATCTCCAAAATGGCAACTTTACAGAAGAGGCCAAAAACAATGATTTAATTTGAATGGAAGTCAATGGAACCAGACGGCTTTCCAAGTGGTTTTGGGAGTAGTTTTATTGTCAATTCTTCAATTTGTACAAGACATACAGAGGATTGAATGTGCTGTCTGACCCACATAAACATTTAACGATAAATAGATTACAACTAAAACAAGAACAAGATTATAATTATCTAATAAACAAACATAACGAGCGCAAGACACAATAAAATAAAACAAAACAAAACAAAACAAAACAAAACAAAATAAAATAAAATAAAATAAAATAAAATAAAATAAAATAAAATAAAATAAAATAAAATAAAAATAAGGGCCCTGAGATAAACACTGGGTCACTGAGGACAATAAAGGAGGGTGTGACATGTGCACTTGCAGAATTTAGATGGAGGATTAGGGTGGTGCCAGTATAAACAGTGCTGCAGGCTGAATAATATCAAGGCTGTTTAAAGTGACGAGGGCAGACCAGTTCGCAGTCACAGGTGTTAATGGCAGGGATGGGGTTGGTCAGGGTGCTAGGTTTGTGTGTGTGCAGGGGGCAGAAGGGTGAGGGCCGGTAGAGCAGCAAAGAGTTAAGCATCCTGACAGCCTGGTGGATGGAGAAGCTGGTTAGTGGGTGGGTAGGATCTTCTGCCAAGCGGAGGGCTTTACGCGTGAGCTGTATAAGTCCTGAAGAGAGGGGAGAGAGGTACCGATGATCTACTCAGCTGCTTTCATGGCATGCTGTGCGGCAGGATGCTGTGCCGGCCCCATACCACACAGTGATACAGCTGGTCAGGATGCTCAAGATGGCCCCCCTATAGAAGGTGCACATGATGGGGGTGGGTCCTCTAGCTCGTCTTAGCTTGCGGAGAGAGTGGAGCCGCTGATGAGCCTTCCTGGCCAGTGATGCTGTGTTGTTGCGCCAGGAGAGCTCCTCTGTGACGTGCACACCCGGAAGCTTGGGGTTGCTCACCCTCTCCACCACAGCACCGTAGATGGACAGAAGAGTTTGCTGGCTGTGAGTTCTCCTTGGTCTTCTCTGCGTTCAGAGAGAGATAGTTGTGTGTGCACCATGAGGTGCGGCTCATGGGCGGCCCACCTCGCACCTGTAGTGTGTCTCATCGTTGAGGCCCACTACAGCTGTGTCATCCGCAAACGTGATAAAGAGGTTGGAGGGGTCAGCAGAGTAAACAGAAGTGGGCTCAACACACATCCTTGGGGGACCCCTGTGTTCAGTGGGATGTGCTGGATGTGTTACTGCTGACCCGTGCTGCCTGTGGTCTTCCGGTCAGCAAATCCAACAGCCAGTTGCACAGTCGGAGGGTCAGAAGATCAGAACCGCACCGGGAAGCACAGTTATCCTCAGGTGGGGTTTTTGGTCATGCATGCCATCGTCACGTTCTGGGGAGAAGGGGGCCGCACCCAGTGAGAAGCTCCGGAACCCCAGGTGAGATACAGTGGTGTTCACTGATGTGCTTTGGGTCGGTTGGGCTGCGTGTGGTCCAGGGGCTCCTGTGATCATCAAGGGTGAAATGAACTCAGAATGTGTTGAAGAAGGAGGAAATGGAAATGTTCTGCATGAACTCAAGATCCCTCCACCCTTGCTGAGCATTACAGAAAGTCCCTTAGTGCTGTTACTGCTGCAGGTGAAGCACAGGTCAGGTGCAGATGAAGGGAATATGGGAGGAAGAAAAGCTGACCCATACTTGTGGCCATCTTTATAGATGCCCTCAGAATAGGTTCGGTCTGCCGCCGGTTTATTAGAGAGCTGTAAACACAGAATCAACTTTTAATTCCAGACACATGACCTTTTATAAGATATGACCTCTCAGCCTGTAGAACTGACCTCTCATCCCAACACTAAACAGGCTAGCACATTATAGATCAGTCTACTGAGTGATGATGGAGAGGCTTCCCCAGGGGTGAAGTGGCCAGGGACGTTACTGACTGTCTTTGCTATTAAAGCCAAAGAGCAGAAAGCTTCGAGTGTGAGGTGAGGGCTCTGAGCGGGAGGTGAGGCCAGGAGTCACTCAGTCTCAGCCATGCATGTAGGTGTGTATGTGCATGTATGGTGCAGGGTGATTAGTGTGTCTGCTGTGTGTGTGTGTGTGTGTGCATTATAAGGTATACACTACAGCATGTTGATATGATGATGTCATGTTTATGAATGCGGTCTGTGAACTCACTGTTCTCCCTCCATGTTTCCAGCATGTCTCAAGAAAACCGGAGCGCTGTCACTCTTGTAACAGAGTTCATCATTGTGGGCTTCCCGGGGCTCCGGCCCGAGTACTATAATTTACTGGCCGCCTTCTTCTTGGTGATTTATCTGGCAACCGTAATGGGGAATTCCTTCCTGATTGTGTCATTTGCCATTGCCCCGAACCTGCAGAAGCCTATGTACATCACTATGCTGAGCCTGGCTCTGTCTGATATCGGCTTCTGCACGGTCGTTTTGCCTAAAATCATCTCTCGCTACTGGTTCAACAACGGCTCCATCTCCTTCCACGGCTGCCTGGCACAGAGGCAGTTCATCCACTACTTTGGCACCCTGAACTCTCTAATTATGATGACCATGGCCGTGGACCGTTATCTAGCTATCTGCCTCCCGCTCAGGTACCCTGTACTCATGACCAACCGCACCATGGGTCACCTCACATGGTTTTCCTGGGTGTCGGCTTTTATCGCCCCCAGCATTAACACTCTCCAGAGCAGAGAGATGGTGTTCTGCGGGTCTAACTTAATCATTCACTGCTACTGTGATGGGATGTCCATTAACAGTTTAGCCTGCGGCGATATAACCCTACAGAACCACGTCATGACTGCCGTGTCTATGGTGGTACTGATCTTACCCTTCTCCTTCATCGTGTTCTCCTACTTCAGCATCGCCGTGTCTGTAATTAGAACAACGAATAACCACGGCAGCCTGAAAGCCTTCTCCACCTGTGGGACGCAGCTGTGCATCATCAGCATCTACTATGTCCCTCGCCTCTGCGTGTACTTCTCCCCGTATATCCCCGACTTCAGAATGGAGATAAATCAGAGGCTAGTGGTCACCATGTTTTATGGGCTGCTGCCGCCTCTCGTGAACCCCCTCATATATTACTTCAGGACCAAAGAGATCCGTCTCCTGCTGCTGAAGTGGTGCACGCGGAAGAACGAGCTGGGGGCCAAAATGAATATCGTGTCGGTTTCTAAATGAGACTGAACGTGCGGTTAATCTTTTATTAATGGTGTAGCGTCTTCATGGGAAGCTCAGCTAGGTTAGAACGCTCTAGCACTGTGCGCTTCATCACTGTGGTCAGGCTGTAGGTCCTGCTGTAGTTGTTATCACTCAGTAATCTTGGTTACTGTATTGTGAAACATCCTGAACACTTCTTCATACGAGCAAATTACTCCTCCATCCAAAACACACTCTGGGTCAATGGTGGTCCCATTAGAGACGTTCGGAAACATAGGAAGGATAGAAACATTCCTAACACTCGTCTGTGGAGAGACTCTGTTGTCCTGGGAGGCTGCTGGTTGTCTGTAGTATGGAGACTCTCCAGGCTGAAAGCTGCATGTGGTTCACACTTCTGTCACTCCAGTAAAGGTAAAATGCTGCGTGAAGCTCATGTACTAAATGTAAAACCGTCTTATCTTTGTTTGTTGTAGAGACAAGCAGGTTAAAAGGGTCCTCGGGCTTAAGATCATAGATGGGCTGTTTTATCATACGTGCGTGTTCTTGTTAATGCGCAAGCTCAACATTATCAAGTTCTCTGGGATCCTCATCTACCGCTTTTACTTTCCCTGCAGTCTTTCTGGTTGTAAAAGCAGCTAATCCCAGGTGAGCTGCAGGAACGTGCAGTGTTGTGGTTTTCAGGGGAATTTAATTTGGATTCCGATTCATTAAACATGTAGAGCTTGATTAGGGAAATGTTACCTGGTTAATATATAAATAAATAAAAAAATAGAAATTTGTCTGCTCAGGTAATGCACCTATTCTCCAGAAACCTAAAAAAAGTCAAATAAAGTAAATGTTGTTAGTAACACCATGTTCTTCAACGATCAACTAAACACACTCTTTTTGTGCTCAGGAGACAGACAGTCAGTCAGACATGCAGACAGACAGGAGGCAGGCAGGCAGACAGACAGACAGACAGACAGACAATCAGTCAGACAGACAAGCAGGTAGGCAGGCAGGCAGACAAACAGACAGGCAATCAGACAGACAGGCAGAAACACAGACAGACAGACAGACAGACATACAGACAGACAAGCAGAAAGACAGACAGACAGACAGACAGACAGACAGGCGGTCAGTCAGTCAGTCAGTCAGACAGACAAGCAGGCAGGCAGGCAGGCAGACAAACAGACAGGCAGTCAGACAGACCAGACAAGCAGGCAGGCAGGCAGACAAACAGACAGGCAATCAGACAGACAGACAGGCGGTCAGTCAGTCAGACAGAAAAGCAGGCACTCAGGCAGGCAGGCAGACAAACAGTCAGTCAGTCAGTCAGTCAGAAAGACAGACAGACAGGCAGACAGTCAGTCAGAAAGACAGCCAATCAGGAAGACAAACAGACAGGCAATCAGACAGACAAACAGGCAGTCAGACAGACAAATAGACAGGCAGGAAGACACACAGACAGACAGTCAGACAGATAGACAGGCAGTCAGCCTGCTGATGTCTGGACACACAAATCCGATCTGACCTGAAACTGGTAATGAACCAAATCCAGGCACTTACACCATACGTCAGGATCTAGCACAGGCAGGATCCAGCCTTTCATTTAGTTGTGACTCCGGTCGAGTCAGCTGGGCTGCATTTGAGTCGAATTGCTCTGCGAAGTCCAGCCGAGATTTGGCAGACTTGAGCCAGAACTATCGGCCCATGCAGAAGCCGTGCATCATCAAGACTCTGCCAGCTTGGCATTCCGGTATCAGGCTGAGTGTTTTTCTTCTGGCACATGTGATTCGGCCGTGTGTGGGCTGACCCAGTATTGCTATCCGGGATATGCCACAACTACTTCCACGTTCGTGCACATTACTGCTGTTCGCAGTGCGTGTATGCCACATGCTCAGGGTGTACTGTTTGCATATCACAGGTCCTTGTATAGTTTGCCTGCTGCTTGTGTTCTCTGTATATATTTACTGTTGGTTTGTCTGTATTTGTTGTGATTTGACTGTATATTGGATATAATAAAGAAATGCAAACACTAAAGCCAAATTCCTTGTGTTTCAACATACTGTGCTAATAAATCTGATCCTTCGCCTACCAGATATTTAATCCCTAGTCTGGAAATACTTTCAGTTCACTCACAAGTTCAGAGTTTATATAATTTAACTAACTACTGGCACAAGGTCAGCTCACTCTGAGCTACTGGCACAAGGTCTGTTTATCCTGAGCTACTGGCACAAGGTCTGTTTATCCTGAGCTACTGGCACAAGGTCTGTTCATCCTGAGCTACTGGCACAAGGTCGGTTCACTCTGAGCTACTGGCACAAGGTCTGTTCATCCTGAGCTACTGGCACAAGGTCGGTTCACCCTGAGCTACTGGCACGAGGTCGGTTCACTCTGAGCTACTGGCACAAGGTCTGTTCATCCTGAGCTACTGGCACAAGGTCGGTTCACCCTGAGCTACTGGCACGAGGTCGGTTCACTCTGAGCTACTGGCACGAAGTCGGTTCACTCTGAGCTACTGGCACGAGGTCGGTTCACTCTGAGCTACTGGCACGAAGTCGGTTCACTCTGAGCTACTGGCACGAGGTCGGTTCACTCTGAGCTACTGGCACGAAGTCGGTTCACTCTGAGCTACTGGCACAAGTCGACTCACTCTGAGGTACTGGCACAAGTTCGACTCACTCTGAGCTACTGGCACAAGGTTGGTTCACTCTGAGCTACTGGCACAAGTTCGTCTCACTCTGAGCTACTGACACAAGTCGACTCACTCTGAGCTACTGGCACAAGGTTGGTTCACCCTCACTCTGGCACGAGGTCGGTTCACTCTGAGGTACTGGCACGAAGTCGGTTCACTCTGAGCTACTGGCACAAGTCGACTCACTCTGAGCTGCTGGCACAAGGTCAGCTCACTCTGAGGTACTGGCACAAGTTCGACTCACTCTGAGCTACTGGCACAAGTTCGTCTCACTCTGAGCTACTGACACAAGTCGACTCACTCTGAGCTACTGGCACATGGGCAGTTCACTCTGAGCTACTGGCACAAGGTCGACTCACTCTGAGCTACTGGCACAAAGTCGGTTCACTCTGAGCTACTGGCACAAGGTCAGTTCACTCTGAGCTACTGGCACAAGGTCGGCTCACTCTGAGCTACTGGCACAAGGTCGGCTCACGCCCCAGTCGGGCGTTAGGAGCGTTTCATCACGAGGCTCCTTTTCGATCACAGCGACCACTACAGTTCAACAGGTGCAACAGTTCCCCGTAACAGAAAGACTGAGCTTGATGGCCTCAATGGGGAATGAAGAGCTTGAGCGCCTGTGTGGAGCCCCAACTGCTGCTGCCCAAGAAGTACGAGGGCGCTGCCGGGGATTCCTCCTCACTTTCAAGCAGCAGCCCTCGCAATCGGTTCCCCACTGAACGGGCTAAGGCAGCCTCTACGGTTCCTGTGTGTTTCTTCATGTGTGTATCACCTGCAGACTCTCCTCTTCCCCTCCTCACTACATGGAGAAAGCTAGAAGCATAACTCCAAATTTCCAAAATTCAAACCAGTCTAACCAAGAGCATCTCTGGCCCTGCAGCAGGGCTCCCCAAAGTCTGCTCTGACCCAACATTTGAGGATGAGGATGAACTTCCAGTGTGCGCAGTGAAACGTCTTGGATTTGATAGCAGTGAGCTCACACAGCTGGACGGGGGTTTCAGCAGCAGCTGGATAAAGACTCTTACATGTATAAACATTAGGCCTTTCAGAGTTCAGCTACCAGAACTGCAGGGAGGGCTCAACTCCCAGACCTTTATGAAGGACTGAGGTGTCCAGCTCTCCCCTTTCTGCTGAGCTCGCTCTGCCTCTCTCCTGAGAGTCTGTGCTCACCCTCCCATCTGTCTCTACTGAAGTCTGAGTGTCTGTGCTCACCCTCCTGTCTGTCTCTACTGAAGTCTGAGAGTCTGTGCTCACCCTCCCATCTGTCTCTACTGAAGTCTGAGAGTCTGTGCTCACCCTCCTGTCTGTCTCTCTCTGTCTCTACTGAAGTCTGAGTGTCTGTGCTCACCCTCCCATCTGTCTCTACTGAAGTCTGAGTGTCTGTGCTCACCCTCCCATCTGTCTCTACTGAAGTCTGAGTGTCTGTGCTCACCCTCCCATCTGTCTCTACTGAGATCTGAGAATCTGTGCTCACCCTCCCATCTGTCTCTACTGAAGTCTGAGAGTCTGAGCTCACCCTCCCATCTGTCTCTACTGAGATCTGAGAATCTGTGCTCACCCTCCCATCTGTCTCTACTGAAGTCTGAGAGTCTGAGCTCACCCTCCCATCTGTCTCTCTCTGTCTCTACTGAAGTCTGAGAGTCTGAGCTCACCCTCCCATCTGTCTCTCTCTGTCTCTATTGAAGTCTGAGTGTCTGTGCTCACCCTCCCATCTGTCTCTACTGAAGTCTGAGAGTCTGTGCTCCCCCTCCTGTCTGTCTCTCTCTGTCTCTACTGAAGACTGAACAACACTGGGATGGAGCACTCCTCTTGAGTAGAGCGTGCCACAGGTGTACTGAGTTTGGCTTGATTGGGAGTGCTCCTACGTTGCCCTCTGGTGGCCGGCGCAGGACGAGTCCCAGAGCCTGCGCTTACATTCCCCTCCTATACAGAGGAGAGTGTTCTCCAGCGAAGGGAGGTCAACTGTTGTCTCCTCCTTTCCTTGTTTATTTATTTTACCAGTATCTCTTTCCCTGATTTCTGGTCATTTTTTAATAGGCGTTTCAGAAGGTTTAAAGCTGTGTAAAGTTAGGAGGTCTCCCCTGGCGTCCTTTGTTCTCCTGTTTACCCGTTTAAGCTTTTCCGGCGTGCGAGTTTGTGCAGTACTGATTTTTTTTCCCATCTATATTCAGTTCCCACTCCTTTTATTATCCACCTGTTTTTAGGTTGACTGCACCTTGAGTAGGTGGAGGTTGCTTGTCTTCCTACTTGGTGGCCTGTTCCGCTTCTGTTCCACGGTTTGATTGCTTAGTGCATAACACTGTGTTGGTTTTAAGCACTACCTGATTGAGACCAGGGTGCAGCGTTATGAGTACTGTAGTATTACAGTAGTGTGTGTTTGACCACCCTCTGAGTCAGTGGGATTAGGCCTAGTGTAGATATGATGATCTGTTTTTGCAGATGTCCTGTTTAAAGGACATACCATAATACTCAAATCTGGACTCAGCAGTCTGATGGTCACTGTGATCTGCCCAGTCAGTGTCCGCTGGCAAAGGGAAGCACATTTATTTGCACTGTAACCAAATATACACATTTTATTTATCAGTAGTCTTCGGGACTATTTAACCTCACAGCGCCCTGCAGCATGTATCCCTCCACCATGAACGGAGTTTAAGGCGGAGATCTTCTCCACACTATAATAAACAGCATCTCAGACATCAGACAGTGTATTAATAACCACAGAACCACAGTAAGCTCCTACATGAGGTGGTTAGAGACGCTGTTTATGATAGTGTGGAGAAGATCTTCGCCTTAAACTCCATTCATGGTTGAGGGATACATGCTGCAGGGCGCTGTGAGGTTAAATAGAGCTTTTAGATGAGGATGTTTGGATCCATTCACCACCACTATTAACAGTTCTAAATTAATCTAGAACCAAACCACTCAGAACTGACATTTTTAAACATCTATACAATAAAAGAATTGTCGAAAAATGGGTGGAGTTCCCCTTTAAACAGCTTGGTCAGAGTAATTTGCGTCGACAGCCAGCAGAGGGCGCTGCGGCGCTTAACCATGCACCCCCTGCTCCTCCGGGCTCCTCCGTGTATGCGTGCAGTTACAGACCCGAGCTCTTTCATCACAGGACGGTCTGACACTCCCGCAGATGTTTTGATGTCCCCCTGTACAGGGCAGGTTACAGAGTTTTTGTTTCTGAATTTAATATTTATGTGTGGGTGAATTCTGGTCACGTGTCTGTTTTTCTGGCAGTGTTTGATTGTCCTTCACAGATGGAAAAAGTTCAGAGATATATACACAATCAGAGAGCCGATCTGCATAAAGATTCTTAATACCGAGATTAATTTAGATTATTATTATGTTTATTATGTTATAAATTATATTTATATTATTTCTGTAGAATATTTAGGCTGTTAAACGAACACTAAAGGGAGTTTTTAATTTTCTGTATAAAATTGACTCGATAAAATAATAAATGGCCAGGGCGCCTGACGTCACTTCCTTTCGCTGCCGCCTGGCTCTTCCGGGTTCTCGGACTGCTGTCCGCGGTGCTGAATCGCAGCACGCTCACCTTCTGAGTCCTTAGATACTCCTGGACTTTCAGCGGTGGAGAACACACGGTCCTGGAGGAGACTCTGACGTCAGAGACGCCTCGGACTTGGGCTCTTGGTGGACTCTGGGTGGTCTTCTGGCATCAACACTGATGAAGCCCTGTACTGTTACTGGACTGAAGATCACCATCTAACAGTCTCAGGTACACAGATCATCTCTCTCTCTCTCTCTCTCTCCCTCTCTCTCTCTCTCTCTCTCTCTCTCTCTCTGTCTGATACAGAGACAGACAGACAGATCACAGCCATGTTTAATATCGGTAACTGACCTTACTAATACTAATGTCAGATCCTCACAGCAATGTTCCTACATCTAATGTGAAGCCTTCCCGGTAGAATAGAGGCTGTTACTGCAGCACACACTCCGCATTACAGTAGAAATGCTGTGTCAGAAGTCTGTGATGTAAACTGCAGACGGATGAGACGGAGATGGATGTATGATGTAGATAGATGTTTGGTGTAAATGGATGTATGGTGTAGGTGGATGGATGTGTGATGTAGCTGGACATATGATGTAGATGGATGTTTGGTGTAGGTGAACGAATGGTGTGGGTGGATATTTGGAGTAGGTGAACATATGGTATGTGTGGACGTATGTTGTGTGTGGACGTATGATGTGCGTTGATGTTTGGTGTAAGTGGACGTATGGTGTGGGTGGAAGTATGGAGTAGGTGGACTTATGGTGTCATATGGTGTGGGTGGACGTATGTTCTGTGGGAACGTATGGTGTAGGTGGACATATAGTGTGAGTGGATGTTTGGTGTAGATGGACGTATGGCGTGGGTGGGCGTATGATGTAGTGGACGTTTGATGTAGGTGGATGTATGGTGTAAGTGAATGTATGGTGTATGTGAATGTTTGGGGTGGATGGATGTTTGGAGTAGGTGGACATATGGTGTAGATGGATGTTTGGTGTGTGTGGACGTATGGTGTTGGTGGATTTATGGAGTAGGTGGACCTATGGTGTCATATGGTGTGGGTGGACGTATGGTGTTGGTGGATTTATGGAGTAGGTGGACCTATGGTGTCATATGGTGTGGGTGGACGTATGTTGTAGGTGGACATATAGTGTGGGTGGATGTTTGGTGTAGATGGACGTATGGTGTGGGTGGGCGTATGATGTAGTGGACGTTTGGTGTAGGTGGAAGTATGGAGTAGGTGGACCTATGGTGTCATATGGTGTGGGTGGATGTATGTTCTGTGTGAACGGTGTATGGTGTAAGGTGGATGTATGGTATAGGTGGATGTATGGTGTAGGTGAACGTATGGTATAGGTGGATGTATGATGTAGTGGACGTATGGTGTAGGTGGATGTTCAGTGTAGGTGGATGTATGGTGTAAGGTGGATGTATGGTGTGGGTGGATGTATGGTGTAAGTGGATGTTCGGTGTAGGTGGATGTATGGTGTAAGGTGGATGTATGGTGTATAAGGTGGATGTATGGTGTGGTCTGGACGTCTGCTGAGCTTTCTGTAACTACACACGCACGTGTCTCTGTCCTAAAGGTTGCCGTGGTGATGGATGGACAGAGGGAAGAGCGCAGGCCCCTCAGTGGTATGGCCGTGTGTAACGGTGGTTCTGAGCGGCGCTCCCTGGTGCTGGTGTCCGAAGCTCATGGACAGCAGATACTGAGCGTGCTCCGTGGTTTCCGTGACCGAGGCCTGCTGTTCGACTTCAGCATCTACATCCAGAGCGAGACGCTTCAATGCCACCGCTGCGTCCTCGCCGCCTGCAGCGACTTCTTCAGGTCAGATACGCTGCTTTAACTGCAGGACACTGTAGGACGAAGGGGAACTCTTGGAACCATGCTAACCAAGGTCCACCTAAAGGCCACTCAGACCATGTCAGAAGCTGATCTGAGACGAGCTCATTAGACAGTCAGTCTGATCAACAGTGTTTCAGCCGTTTATCAAATCTCATATTGTTTTCATTCAGTCATTCATTCACCACTCATCTTTAATATCACACATTATACCCCAACCAGCTGAAAGAGAAGACTCGTCACTCCTTCAGGAAGCTAGGAAGCACAGACACACCTGAGACTCTGAGACACTGAAACACTGAGAACCTGTGACTTTGAGACACTGAGAACCCGTGACTCTGGGACACTGAGAACCTGTGACTCTGAGACACTGAGAACCCGTGACTCTGGGACACTGAGAACCCGTGACTCTGAGACACTGAGAACCCGTGACTCTGAGACACTGAGAACCTGTGACTCTGAGACACTGAGAACCCGTGACTCTGGGACACTGAGAACCTGTGACTCTGAGACACTGAGAACCTGTGACTCTGAGACACTGAGAACCTGTGACTCTGAGACACTGAAACACTGAGAACCTGTGACTCTGAGACACTGAGAACCTGTGACTCTGAGACACTGAAACACTGAGAACCTGTGACTCTGAGACACTGAGAACCCGTGACTCTGAGACACTGAGAACCTGTGACTGAGACACTGAGAACCTGTGACTCTGAGACACTGAGAACCCGTGACTCTGAGACACTGAGAACCCGTGACTCTGAGACACTGAAAACCTGTGACTCTGAGACACTGAGAACCAGTGACTCTGAGACACTGAGAACCTGTGACTCTGAGAACCTGTGACTCTAAGACACTGAGAACCTGTGACTCTGAGACACTGAGAACGTATGACTCTGAGAACCTGTGACTCTGAGACACTGAGAACCTGTGACTCTAAGTCACTGAGAACCTGTGACTCTGAGAAACTGTGACTCTATAACACTGAGGCACTGAGGCACTGAAAAAACAGAGACGCTGAGAAACTGAGACACTGAGAACCCATCACTCTGAGACACTGAGAACCTGTGACTCTCTGTCACTGAGAACCTGTGACTTTGAGACACTGAGAACCTGTGACTCTGAGACACTGAAACACTGAGAACTGAGGTACTGAGACACTGAGTTGGATTTGCTCCTTTAGTGTAACCCCAGACTAGACATCAGTTTCCTCTAGAACCTGGACATTCTGGGCAGTCACTTCAGCAGGTCCTAGCTCTGTCTCCCCTGCAGGTCCCTCAGACAGGTGCACCGATGATGGGTTATGCTCATAATTTAATTTGTGTTAAATGATCATTAATAATCCCCTCCAGGTTTATATGAAACTGCAGGACACATCGTCCCGTCCACCTTCTGCCGGGCGTTAACTCTGTACTACACTGTGAGTCACTCGTGTCCTCTTCACTGCTGTAAAAGCTGGTGGTGTTTCCATCACAGAGCCATGTTTGAAGTGAACATGCGCGAGAGGGACGACGGCACGGTGACCCTCAGCAACCTGTCCCCACGAGCTGTGCGCACCTTCCTGGACTTTGCATACTCGGGTGAAATCGAGATTGTGGAGGAGAATGTGGACATGCTCTTCCAGCTAGCGTCCTTCCTGCAGGTAAGAGCATGTAGGATATTTATCCTGGACATCATCAAGTAAACCATCCGTCATCTTTACCGGGAACCCCCGACTGTTCAGCCCTGTTAGCCTCGCTATGGTGTACATGTCCAGCACTGCCACATACCCCCACTGACCACTTCATTAGATACACCTCCCCGTATCTACCCTCACTGTCCACTCTATCAGCTCCACTGACCATGTAGGACACTCTGTAGGTGTACAGTTCCAGACTGTAGTCCATCTGTTTCTCTGTGTACTGTATTACCCTGTTCTTCAATGGTCAGGACCCCCACAGGACCACCACAGAGCAGGTGCTGCTGGAGGGTTTGAACACTGTGTCCACTCACTGTCCACTCTATTGGACGTAGTGGACGTAGCACAGGTAGAGACAGTGTCTGGATGTACTAATCAGATAAACACCTGCACTATATCAGAGACAGCTCCTTACATCAGAGGCACAAGCACGGTACTGGCCACTGATTACCCCAACAGCTGGAACTAGAAAGACAGAAATATGGATATTAATGTCGGAGCACGAGAGCAGGTGCATGTCTTTGTTTCTTATACCTGGGCTAGTTTAATAGGAATCTCCCTAATATGTGCGTTTTGGTAAGGACTCTTATTTTGGAGAGTGATGGCCTAGTATTGTCCAGATGTTGGGTAGAGGGTTGGGCTACTGTAGCAGCTCCAGACTTCTGGGCTCAGAGCTGCTGCTGTTTACTCTGCACTGCTTCTTTCAGCAAGTTGCAGTGTAGATAGATAGATAGATAGATAGATAGATAGATACAGACAGATAGATAGATAGACAGACAGACAGACAGACAGACAGACAGATAGACAGATAGATAGATAGATAGAGAGATACAGACAGACAGACAGATAGATAGATAGATAGATAGATAGATAGATAGATAGATAGATACAGACAGATAGATAGATAGATAGACAGACAGATAGATAGATAGATACAGACAGATAGATACAGACAGACAGACAGATAGATAGATAGACAGACAGACAGACAGACAGACAGATAGACATACAAACAAATAGATAGATAGATAGATAGATAGATAGATAGATAGATAGATAGATAGATAGATAGATAGATAGATAGATACAGACAGACAGACAGACAGACAGACAGATAGATAGATAGATACAGACAGACAGACAGACAGACAGACAAATAGATAGATAGATAGATAGATAGATAGATAGATAGATAGATAGATAGATAGATAGATAGATAGATAGATAGATAGATAGATAGATACAGACAGACAGATAGATAGATAGATAGACAGACAGACAGACAGACAGACAGACAAACAGATAGACAAACAGATAGATAGATAGATAGATAGATAGATAGATAGATAGATAGATAGATAGATAGATAGATAGATAGATAGAGACAGACAGACAGACAAATAGATAGATACAGACAGACAGATAGATAGATAGATAGATAGATAGATAGATAGATAGATAGACAGACAGACAGACAGACAGATAGATAGATAGATAGATAGATAGACAGACAGACAGACAGACAGACAGACAGACAGACAGATAGATAGATACAGACAGATAGATAGATAGACAGACAGACAGACAGACAGACAGACAAACAGATAGACAAACAGATAGATAGATAGATAGATAGATAGATAGATAGATAGATAGATAGATAGATAGATAGATAGATAGATAGATAGATAGATACAGACAGACAGACAGACAAATAGATCGATAGATAGATAGATAGATAGATAGATAGATAGATAGATAGATAGATAGATAGATAGATAGATAGATAGATAGATAGATAGTTTTTAATTTCCTGTACTGAGAGGAGTGTAGATCAGAACCTTGCCTCTCCCAACCCTTTTTGGAGGAACAGGCTAGTAGCTCAGTGGCTGGAGGTGGTGATTCTGAATCAGTGGTGAGCTAGGACTTCATGCTCTGCTGTAGCCTGGGGCACCAAGCAGTTGCCTGCCTCGCCTGGGTGGTAAGCGGTGCCTCTGGGCTGAATGGTTAAGTGACTCCTCCCTCGTGTGGAGCTGATCCCAGCATGAGAAACGCTCTCCCTCGGTTTCTAGGGGTCAGTATCGGGGATGTTAAGACCCTCTCTGGAGCTGCGTGTTTCGGGTAGTTTAATTAGTTTGGTGTTCACTGATGTGTCACTCGTGGAAAGTCACGTCACCGTAAGCTGTTACATGGTGTGTACAGGATGTTAATACATGGTATCATTTCCATCCCCCACAGAGATATAACCCCGAGCCGGTTCCTGCCACTCATATTCTACAACCTAAAACTGTGACTGTACCTGCTGACTGTTGGTCATGTGTTTGCAGGTGGATGTACTCTCGCGTGCCTGCAGTGACTTCCTGGTTCAAACCCTTGACCTTTCTAATTGCCTCCATCTCCTGGCCATTGCCGAGGGCTATGGCTCGTCGCGCCTCTTGCGCCGCTCCACTGAATTTGTTGTGGCCAACTTCCATGTGCTGTCCTCCAGCCCGGACTTCCTGGAGATGCCGGCACAGGTGCTGGAGCGCTGTCTGTCAGCCGATTCCCTAAATGTCCCAGACGAGGAGAGCGTGTTGCGGTCCCTGTTGTGTTGGACTCGGCACAAGCCACAGAAGCGACTCGCCTTACTTCCAGAGCTTCTTTCCCATGTCCGACTGCACCAGCTTCCCCCCGCTCTCCTGGAGGAAATGGGCCGATCAGAGCCATTGCTGCGGGAGGAGAAGGAATGTTCCCAGGTGATGGAGGAAGCTCTGGAACAGACAAGACAGTTTGCTGGCTTCTTCCCGGATGCCCGTCCGTCCACCACAGCCAGCTACATCTATGTGCACAAGACAGAGGAGGACGGGGTGACCCGCCATGCCTTCTGCTACGACGTGGCAGCTGACCGGTGGCGTGAACTGCCCCGGGATGCTGCGAGACTTGTCGACTTGCCAGGCTCGTCTCTGGCTGGCTTTTCAGAGAAGCTGTTTGTGACCGGAGGCTGCCAAGGAAACTGTTGCCGGACAGTGCGGCTCCATATCGCAGAGCCACAGCATGAAGCCACGGACGAGGTTTGGTGCTACTGTCCCATCATGGGCAGCTTGATCCAGGCCCCAGCCATGGGGAAGGCCCGCACCATGCATGCATCGGTCATTAGCTTGAATCGCTTGTATGTGATTGGTGGGAAAACTAGTGGACCCTCTCGCAACATACAAAGCCTTCCAGATGTTGAGTTCTACGACCCTCTACGGCGCACCTGGAAGTCAGTTAGCCCACTGCCACGGCGTATTTACTTCCCAGAGGCAGCAGCCTGCGGAAGCGTGGTCTACGCACTTGGCTCTGAGCTGGAGATGTCCGAAGCCTTCAACCCGTCGCTGGACTGCTTCTTCCGATATGACTCCATCACCGATCAGTGGTGCCAGCTAGTGGCTGAGTTTGGCCAGTTCTTCCACGCTACACTTGTCAAGGCAGTGGCCATTAATGAGACGCTATACCTATGTGACCTGTCCACCTACAAGGTCTACAGCTTCTGCCCAGACACCTGTGTGTGGAAGGGTGAAGGCTCATTTGAGTGTGCTGGCTTCAACGCCGGGGCCATAGGCGTGCGGGACCGGATTTACATCCTGGGTGGGGACTACTCACCAGATGAGATCACAGATGAGGTGCAGGTGTACCACAGCGGACGGTCTGAGTGGGAGGAGGTGGCACCCATGCCTCGGGCTCTGACAGAGTTCCATTGCCAGGTGCTTAACTTTAACCGCTACAGAGACCCCTGGAGGTCAGAGCCTGCTGAAACACTGTGAAAGAAGTCTGAGCATGCACAGACGCTAGAGCCGTTCAATCTAGGTGCTAGATCTGCAGACAGTATGGGAAAAATCCTGCATGTGTTGCACACGTCACGCTGTTCTACGCACATGAGCACGGTCAGGGCAGAAACCTGTATCTCAAAAATCGGAACCCTGGCCCAGAAAATGTAAATTTGCACTTTCTGTCTGAATAGGGTACCACAGCGGGAGGGGGGGTGGTCTATAAATCACCACACAACTTTAACACGACTAGAGCTGCTTTACCACCACATGGTTACGTGGCTCTACAATTTTGGGTACATGCTACTGCAGGTATAGTACATCCTTAGTGTAGCTGGTCGTCATCGCATCACCGCACGAAACTACTGTGAAGTGAAAGAGACTACTTTGGTTCAGAAGAGGCAGCAAGAATATGAATATGAATAAGAATATTGAGCATTTGTTTTCTGTACCCTAACAGTTTCTCTCTAACCTAGCACACATAACTGAGGTCTGCTTGCTTCATTAGTTCATCCAACCAGCCGTGCTAGTCTCCTGGGATGCATGTCTAGCACTAGGGTGAATAAGAGCTCTACCTTCCTTAACGAACTCTAAAGCTGGACAATAGAGCTCTGCGTCAATGCCGTAGAAGGCTGGGAGTCTTACACCGAGGGCTGTCAATTAAGTGTGCTCATTAGAGTGTCAGGGTCACACCCAGACAGGCCTCCCGTAGATCTGATCAGTGTTCCATCACAGTCTGTGGTGACGTAAACACACTTATGATGGATGTTCTCCTCTCTCTCACCAAGTGGTGTTTACCTGATGGGGACAGTAATGATAGCAGCAGCAGGATTCTCTCATATATAATATTTCTCCTGAAAATAAGGAAGTAAAAATGAAAATAAATAAAGAGGGTGTGGTTTTGCCCAGTGCTGTAAATGTAATTATGACGTTAGACGTTATGGATGGAAGTGACGGACACGCTCCTTTACCCGCTGTGGCAGTGCTGGCCTACAGGGACCAGATCTGGGTGTTCAGGGTGGCTGTGTTTTGGGGCAGTGAGCTGTGTGTGATTCAGTTTGTGTATCTCTATCTCAGTTTATTAATAGTCTAATGTTCACTGGTCTGTGATCTCGTCTGGACAGAGGTGTCTGTGGTGAGCGGCCATATGATGTCTATGTGAATCCGGTATGTGTGTGTGAATCCAGCTTTCCCTGTTTCCTGTTGTTGGTATCAGGCTGTTGGTATATGTAGAGGGAGGACTGCACTGCTGTTAGGAATGTAGTCTGATGCTGTAATCCCCATAGCTGTGTCGGTACTTTTACTTGAGTAAGGTCTTTTGCCACCTCTGGTGATTGGCGTCTTGTGATCAGACCTGTCTGATTGGATTCGTGTGATCTGGATATACAGTGAAAGGAAATCCTGTATGGTGGTCCTGGAGCACACCTGATCAGCTCATTAACCGCCAGTTATTAAAAGGCTGAAGTGTGCGGGACCAAGCACTGTTCTGTGGGGGGAGCTCACCAGGTTTAGGAGATCACTGCTGTTAGGGAACAGAACCGCTTCAAATCTGATACGCCATGTCCCATGTACACTTCCCGTTCCCAAGTGTCACTTCATCCTCTGACCTCTGAGGTCAGCAAGTAGTCCAAGTACTTCCTGCAGTTTCCTTAAATATGAATATTAATGTGTCTATGCTACAAGCTGCACACTGAAAGGACATCAGCCCAGTCCCATCCTGCTGTACACGCCCAACCTGTCTCTAATGTAACATCATACAAGCCAGTTCCGGTTCAGTTAGAGCTTCTTTCCTGGTCCTCAGGTAAGCATGAAATACATGTAAACTTGATGTACAGCACGTGTACAGAAGAGATAACACACTGACCGTCACGGAAAAATGTTTATCCAGCGGAATCCTCTAGAATATTCCAGTTTTCCAGCCTCCAGAGGCAGCTGTAAGGGGTATTAATCCCGGGGAGGGATCCTCTGTCTTTGGTAAGACTTGAAGCCAAAGACCAAAATAAATTCCTTACTCTTCCAGATGAAGCTGAAGTTGCCAAACCCTATTATATGACCAGTACGTGCACCGGAGTGTAACCCAGGACGGCATGTTGCTGCGCTAATTGCTATTCCTGGGATTATCCCTGAATGTGCAGCAGTAATAAAGCCAATGCTTCTCATTAAACCCCACACTCGGTCGTGTGTCTCTTCACCATTACACCACAAACATGAGCCACAAAGTGACTTTGGTTATTGATCTGGTTTTCCAGCCTCGGTTCATTACCTCCGAGGATTTACACCAGTGCAGAGGAACGCCCATTAGCTGCGCAGAGGAACGCTGTCTGCTGTGATGCTTTCATGGGTTATAGGTGTAAGTTCTGGTTTCTTGGCCTTTCAGAAGCCGTAGGTCATTAATAGTACTAATAATATTTAAATAATAATCATTAATCCGTATTATGATTCACACAGACCCCAGATCACATGACCCAGGGATCCAGAACTACTGCTCATACCACTTGTAGCCAGCACAGCTCAGGTTTTGCTGGTCAGCTGCTGGTTTAGCAGGTCACCCCGGATGGTCATGATGGTCAACCGGCACACCAGCGGTATACCCTGATCACGCAGCATGTGTCGGCCTTCAGTGCTCCTGTTCTCCTCATATAGGAGCAGGTCCTTCAGACTGATCTGAGGGATGTGATCAGAAACTGGTTGTCTAGGTTTGCTAACTGGCAGCTGCTTTCAGGGCTTATCAGCTAACGTTCAGGGTCATCCAGACACTCACACACGGCACATGGCATCTCCATTATTCACTTTATTTCACATCAGCTTAAACACAAACCTCAACACGGCAGCCAGCGGGCCTACAGGTACAGGATAAAAGCAGAGGATCTGAACAAGGTGTCAGGAAACAGGCCAGAGCTAAACACAGGCACACCAAAGCTAAAGAACATTAAGATGATTCGACCACTGTCTTCTATTTCTAGAGTGGTCTGAAAAAGCCCTCCCCACCTCCACCTCTCTCTCTCTCGCTCTCTTTCTCTCGCTCTCTCGTTTCCAGATCAATCATCATCATCATCTGCTGGTCAGGGTGGGGCTTGGCTGTAGTGCATGCTCTCCTTCAAGCTGAACATCACAAATCGGGCATCTCTCATTCTGTTCCTGGATCAGGAGTCCTGGTAGGTTTTGACGAGCAGCCACATGAGAAGCACTGTGATCAGGACGATCATAAAGTTCAGAAAGAGCTCCTGTGTAGACCGTTCCATCTCTCACAGACAGGTCAAGGGTCACGATAAGGATGACAGAGGAAAGCCTTAGATGGAGAAAGGGAGACGAGGAGATGCGTCTTGGTGTGTGTGCTCAGCACACGAGAGTCTGAGAGAGAGACAGAGAGAGAGAGAGAGAGAGACAGAGAGAGAGAGAGAGACAGAGAGAGATACAGAGAGAGAGAGACAGAGAGAGAGAGAGATACAGAGAGAGAGAGAGACAGAGAGAGAGAGAGAAAGAGAGAGAGAGAGAGAGAGAGAGAGAGAGAGAGAGAGAGACAGAGAGAGAGAGACAGAGATGGAGAGAAAGAGACAGAGAGAGATAAAGAGAGAGAGAGAGAGAGAGAGAGACAGAGAGAGAGAGAGAAGGGACAGAGAGAGGAAGGGAGAGATTGAGAGAGAGAAACGGAGAGAGAGAGAGAGAGAGAGAGAGAGAGAGAGAGAGAGAGAAGGGAGAGATTGAGAGAGAGACGGAGAGATGGAGAGAGAGAGAGACAGAGAGAGAGAGAGAGAGAGAGAGAAAGATAGAGAGAGAGACAGAGAGAGAGAGAAAGAGACAGAGAGATAAAGAGAGAGAGAGAGACAGAGAGAGAGAGAGAGAGAGAGAGAGAGACAGAGAGAGGAAGGGAGAGATTGAGAGAGAGAGAGACAGAGAGAGGTAGGGAGAGATTGAGAGAGAGAAACAGAGAGAGAGAGAGAGAGACAGAGAGAGAGATAGAGAGAGAGACAGAGAGAAGAAGGGAGAGATTGAAAGAGAGAAACAGAGAGGTAGGGAGAGGTAGGGAGAGATTGAGAGAGAGACAGAGATTCACTCAGTAAACAGGAGGATAACTGATGAACACTTTTATATTTAGAGCTCCAGTAAGTCTTCCTGTCCGTCCTGGCCCTGCCGCTAGTGCGTTTGTTAGCCGGAGCGGTTTCTGACTGTCCCCTCTGTGTAACACCGAGGAAAGTATTCCCCGGCTGTTCCCATTTCACACTTACAGGAGAGTTTCTCCAGCGTAGGTCACGTATGCGGGCACATTAGTAGTGGATTAATATGTGCTCTGGAACTCACGTCCAGGTTTAAACACACCTGTTGTCTTTCAGTTTCAAACTCTCATCTTTCATCTGTTCATCTGCTGCTACAATCCCCCCGCTGACAGCTCTCTGGCTTTAGCCAGCCTTACATAAACACTCCGCCAAAAACAGCCCCAAACCAGCCAGGCTGGAAACCTGAACTAACAACCAGCCTTCTACACGCCTGAGAGTGCACTAAAAACAAGAACCTGGGGTTTGCTCATGGCCTGGGAACTGCGGATACGAAGACCTTGTATCCTCAGACTGCCATCCCCAGTCTTAGGCATTTCCAGGTCTGGGTGTGGTTTAAAAAGAGACTGTCTCAGTCTCAGTCTGGATGCTCTGGACAGTCTAGATGCTACTTAAGAGGGTCTTTCACAAACAACGCCGGTGTGAAGCTCAGAGTGGCGGAGGTGCTGGAATGTGCTACCCATGAAGAAGATAGGTTGGTGAGATCTCATGATCTGATCTGAGAGACTGATCCAATGTGTCTGCGTCTGGATGTAGCCTAATTGTTGCAGTTTTGAGGAGGAGACTCCAGCTGCTCCGTAGTCCGGGCTCGTCGTCTGATTCTCCTCTTTAGGATGCTCCAAACATTTTGAATAGGAGACAGATATGGGCTGTAGGCAGGTCATTCAAACGCACACACACACACACACACACACACACCTGGCATTGTCCCGGTGCTAACCTACACGTGAACAGTGCCCTCACACATATGCAGGTCACCCATGCTAAAGGAGGGCTCCCCTCCTCTTTGGCACGGAGAACCTGATGTCCGTTTTTCCCAAAGCAAGCCTAAATGTGGAACCATCTGAGAAGATGCAGCGGACTGCGTCAGGAGACAACAGTCTTCCCGGGACACTCCTGAGCCCATGTGACTATATTTGACATTCCTCTATATGGGGCTCAAAGTTCAGGCACATTCCACAGGGATCTATCTATCTATCTATCTATCTATCTATCTATCTATCTATCTATCTATCTACCTATCTATCTACCTACCTACCTACCTAATCTGCCTGCCTGTGTCTTTGTCTGTCTGTCCGTCCATGACTCCCTGGTACATGGGTCTGGTTAAGTAGCCGTGCTCTACAGACTGAATGAAGCTGGACGGTTGAAACTCAGATTGAGTTTGCTCCCTGTAGAAGTCACGTTTAATACACATGGAGTAAACAGGTAATCTGTTAGGTGCTTACCTGCACACCTGCAGGACCCGGATGACCAGCAGTGACTTCAGTCAGAGACGGTATCTCCCTCTCTTCGTTCCCTCGTTCACCTCTCCTCCTGTCTTCCTGTGCCCCAGACTCCCTCTGCCTAAAGTACCCCTCACACAGACCTGCTGTGACATCACAGGGCAGGGCAGTTATCTAAGACCACCGGTCAGTGGGAAAAAGCCAGTGTGTGTTAGTGCACCTTCATGTATTTAGCACTTTGTGAGGACCCTTCTGTTTTGCTTTCCAGGTTTGTTCTAGCATGAAGGTCTTTAGGAATGGTGCTTCGACGCCGATGATCTGTCTGTCTGTCTGTCTGTCTATCTATCTATCTATCTATCTATCTATCTATCTATCTATCTATCTATCTGTGGCTCCACCACTGCAGCGAAATGAGAAGGCATGTTGAGCACTCAGCTGTTACTCGCTGGGTTTTCGGATCATGATGGGATCTGACTGGTGTTTGTGGAATGTGATTTCGATCCGCTCACTGTAACTGTAGGGCGTGTATCTGGAGATGCTCC
>JAMWET010002924.1:5000-20000 GCA_024036415.1 Prochilodus magdalenae | reverse complement strand
TGACTTTGAATTCTGGTTCAGTTCTTATAAAACTAAGGGTAAAGACGGAGCGGTTACTGGATTAGGTGTAATCTGATACTGACAGTAGATCACATGATTAATGAGTAACAGATGAGTGATGTGGTGGTGCTGGTGTGAGTGGAGCAGACACAGCAGTGCTGCTGGACACCTCAGTGTCACTGCTGGACTGAGAATCATCCACCAACCAAAACTATCCAGCCAACAGCATCTTGTGGGCAGTGTCCTGTGGGCAGGGTCCTGTGAGCGCCATCCTGTGGCCACTGTCCTATGGGCAGTGTCGTGTGGTTGGCGTCCTGTGGGGCAGCATCCTGCGCGTGGTGTCCTGTGGAGCGGCGTCCTGTGGAGCGGCATCATGTGGGCGACATCCTGTGGGCAGTGTCCTGTGGGCAGTGTCCTGTGGGCAAGGTCCTGTGACCACACATGGAAGGACTTGAGGATCACCAACACTGCACTGTGTAGCAGCAGATGAGCTGACTGCTTGTGGGGGCAGCATCCTGCGGGTGCCGTCCTGTGGAGCGGCGTCCTATGGCGCAGCGTCCTGTGGAGCGGCGTCCTGTGGAGCGGTGTCCTGTGGAGCAGCGTCCTGTGAGGCAGCGTCCTGTGAGGCAGCCTCCTGTGGGGCAGCGTCCTGTGGGGCAGCATCCTGCGGGTGGCGTCCTGTGGAGCGGCGTCTTGTGGAGCGACATCCTGTGGGCAGTGTCCTATGGGCATGGTCCTGTGACCACACATGGAAGGACTTGAGGAACACTGCACTGTGCAGCAGCAGATGAGCTGACTGCTCTGTGGGGGTCCTGTGGGGGTCCTGACCATTGAAGAACAGGGTAATACAGTATACACAGAAACAGATGGACTACAGTCTGAAACTGTACACCTACAGAGTGTCCTGTTTGGTCAGTGGATGGTCAGTAATGAACATATAGTGTAGGCGGACCTTATGAAGCGTTTGGTGAGTGTTTGATGACAGTAGTGGATAATTCACTCACATGTCCTCAGTGGACGTGTCCCTCACAGAGCCTGTAACTACCACAGTAAGAACACTGATTTACAGGAGAGCCATCCTGACCTGCAGCACTAAACTAGTTTGTATCCTGAATCTAAACTCTGTTATTATTAATAACCTGCACTTCCTGGGACTTAGGGAACGTTTGTCCCTCTCCGAGGAAAGATTTACTGAAGGTCCTTGGATGACAGTCTTTAATTTGTGGTCTCCACCCTGATGCTGTTAGCCAGTACCTCAAATTAGACCGGTCCTGGCAAAGCGTCGGCTCAGCTGACCCCAGGGATATTGTAATCCAAGAATACAGGGCATGTCCAGATACACCCTTACAGCCTTAAACCCCATCAGCTGTAGACCAAACTGGACGATATGTGTAACACCAGACCGGCTGTGAGCGGTAGAACTGCGTTTACAGTGACATAGGCATAAGTATGATTTTGTGTATGTTAGTGATTGTCGTGCGGTGTCATCGAGTCATCACCAGAATCCTACTTAACCCATGCAAAGCAGGGGCAGTCAACCAGCGCTCTGTGGATCAGACAGGACTCTTCCAAGGAGTTGTTTGTTTTGACATTTTGGCCCCGCCCCAGAGAAAGTCCCACCCTGCTGGTACGCCATGAGTGCGGAAGTGTGGAGGATGTGGCACAGGCAGGGACAGCAGTGCTTTCTAAGCAGAGCCTGGAGGGCTGACAAAGCCAGGCGGAGCCTGGCAGAGTGTAACGACCCCAGCAGGGCTCACAGATTGCAACCCCGGTCTCAGCATCTGAATCAGTCTGTGGTCAGTCTGGTTAAGCCCAGGCTTACCGAAGCCAACACACGGCTAGTCTAGGCTCAGTTTGGGCCTTTTGATCCCATTCACTCTTTTCCCCTTCACTCCAAATGTCCACTCCAGAAACAGGGCCGGAATCCAGCCTTCAGGATGACCACTGCTGCTGCAGTGACGCACAGTGGACCACCGTAATAGATCTATAGACCGTAGTTTGAGATGAGTGTGATGCTTCAGGCACTAGTTTAATGCTAATTAGCATTAGCCGTGCGGCTCCAGTGTCAAAGTAAACAGATACAAAAGCCGTGTCCTAGCTGGCTGACCACAGTTGAGGCCAATACAACGCTTCATCTCATCCTCTCCTGATCATCTACAGCCACTTTAATCCCCCAGTTTTTAGGGAATGGGATATGGAATGAATCAGCAGTGGGGAATTTTCTTCCGAGGACGCTGATATTTGCTGTGGCGCCAGACCCTGTGTCTACAGCGAAAGGGGGCTTCCCTGTGCTGTCAGCGGATGACCCTCGAGGACAGGTGGCCAGGCCTTTGTTATAGTGTGGCCTGATTGCCTTTCTCATGTCCTGCCTGTAGTAGTGCATGGGAGCAGCAAGCCGACGGCGGGGGTCGGACCAGCACTACAGTCGCATGGATACGGGGGGCAAGCTTGGTCGCGTGCCGGGAGATTCTTTTGAAGTACAACAGGCAACTTCAGGCCACAGCTTCATTTCACATGCCTGCTTCTGGAGGGCTGTTATAAAGAGACCCCCTCTCAACACCCTCAGAGCTCTCGGCGTCAGGTCAATGGCCACGGCTGTCGGAACAGAATTCCTTCATTGTGGTAAATGATCCAGTCACCAGAAGGAGCCTGATCACCTGCGTGATTCTGAGTGAAGGTCTCTCTGGATCATATAAGGTACAGCTGGTGATCTGCACTCTCCACCTCGAGCAGCTGTGCGTGCTGACTCTGTCTGCAGGGGGACCAGTGTTCCCACTCCATATTTCTAGCTCAGGTCCGTTTGAACTGGCCCGGTCAGCGGCTGGTGAGGATCCGCTGGTCCAGTGTTGATTTCTTTGATGTTATTTTCGGATCCTGCAGTGCAGTCGAGCATCACTCCAGCATGGTCACCACAGGTCACCTAGAGAACTTAGCTCAATGGAAATCCTCCACAGATCAGTGAACCCAACACCCCAAATGACCACGGCGCTCACTCTACCTGCAGACAGTGGGGGGAGACTGGTGTCTGTAGGCGAGGGTCTTTATGGCTGGTAATAAAGGGGCTGGGAAGCATGTATTTGATGTGCGGGTCTCTCCCGCAGGATGTCGTGGAGCCCCTGGGATTAAAGATGTGTTTGGCGGGTCGTCAGCTCGTAAAGGGAGATCAGACGCTGCAGGATGGAAGCCTGATCCTTTCTGGTGCTGGTGGTGGTGTGCAGACGGTTGCAGCGCACCAGGAGACGTCCTGCGTTAAAGGGCCCGTATGGAAGTTTGGAGAATATAAGTTTGGTGTAAATAAAGATTTAACCCAAAAGCCTGCTTCTGATCTCACAGTGTGGGGAATCCTGATCAGTCCTGATACCTGGCAACCCAGGTGAGCATGCTCAAAAGGAAATCTGTAGGTCCTTTCGGTTTATGTGTGTATATAAATGTAACATGTCAAAACAAAACAAGCTTATTCCTGGATTATTGGAATTCGTGGAAATGTCCATTTCAGGCCTGGACTACATCAAGGACCTCCTGGAGGATGGCAGGTAGAGCAGGATGGTGTTAGTAATGGAGCTTCCATGGAGCTTCTACTAAAGACTGGTGGACTGGGAGATACTAGAGTCAATTCACCTACAGGATCTGACACTGACACTGACACTAGAGGAGTATTTCACCTTGGGTATCTCTACTTTAACTCAGGTACATGGTTTGTGTACCTTGCCCACCCCTGTTAATATGGAATGTTCTGGAAAACCTGGAAACACTAAGCTTCTATGGGGGACTATTTGACCTCACAGCGCCCTGCAGCATGTATCCCTCCACCATGAATGGAGTATAAGACTGAGCTCTTCTCCACACCATCATAAACAGCGTCTCAGACATCAGGCAGCGTATTCATAACCACCTCATGTAGGAACTTCCTGTGAGGGGGCTTTTAGAGGGGGACGTCTGGTTACCTTCACCATCGCTGGGAACAGATCTGACTTTATCTAGAACTGAGAGTTTCACTCTGAATGTTTCCAGAATGTGTTTCTCTGGAGATCATTTGTACTTCTGACTGTAGTGATGGGAATTTCTCCTGCTCCTCCTCTCAAAGAAAGATTCCCATGAAGGTATCCAGACCTGAGTCTGCTTCCTGGTGATAAACCCGTAAATGCTGACTTTACGACCTGACAAGGATCAGCCGGCATCTGTGAGCACTCCACAACCAGCGACCTGGCTGGCTCAGCTAGTGCCTTCGTGCTCCATGGTCAGGATGGCTGATCGCTCCTGGGCTCTCCTCGTGCTGGTGCTAGCTTCCAGTGTCCTTGTTTTCAGTGCAGATGACGTCCGTTTGGATGAGGTAGCAGCCAGCGTCATTTCGGACTTTGTGACGTCAGCGGAATTCGGCACCACGCGATCGGTTTGCAAACCCGTGCCGAGCACGATGAGCCTGTGCCATGGCCTCGGGTATGAGGCCCTGAGGCTGCCCAACCTCCTGGGCCACGACAGCGTGAGGGAAGCGCAGCAGCAGTCCGCAGCCTGGGTGCCACTGGTGAACAAACGGTGCCACAGCGACACCAGGAAGTTCCTCTGTTCCCTCTTTGCCCCTGCATGCTTGGAGGAGCTTTCGGCAGCTGTGCCTCCCTGCAGAGGCCTCTGCACCAGCGTGCAGGAGGGGTGTCTCCCCGTGATGAGCGCTTTCGGGTTCCCCTGGCCAGAGGCATTCAACTGTAGCCGCTTTCCAGACAGAGAGGAGCTGTGCATCCCTGGAGCTGAAGATGGAGGCCGTATGGAGGTCACAGAAACGGATAAAGGTCAGGAGCTAATTTGGTGTTGGCAGCTACTGTGAGCGTTCTGGGTCAGTTATGGGTTGAGGGGTTGCATGTAAGTAAGTTTCAGGTATTAGCCAGGTGAGTATCTGTAACAAAGCCTGTCTGTTCCGTTCCTCCTGTCCTGCCCTGTCCTGTCCTGTCCTGTCCTGTCCTGTCCTGTCCTCTCCTCTCCTCTCCTCTCCTCTCCTGTCCTGTCCTGTCCTGTCCTGTCCTGTCCTCTCTGTTCCATTCTGTTCCGTCTTTCTTCATTTATGATTACCTGGTTGTTCTAACCCCTCACCTGAGTATGCTAGATAAAGCTGGGCTGATAATAACTGTTCTAGGTATCAGTAATCTGACGCATGTGTGTGTGATGTGTTAACCATTCCTTAGTTGGTCTGAAACAGGAAGTGTCTGCTGCCTCCAAGCTTCCCTAACTAGATTCCCAGCTTTAGTAATTTAGTCTGCACAGTTCTTCTGCTCAGAGGCCCGGATAGGAGCACAGAGGGCCGGATACTAGCACAGAGACACTGACAGGAACAGAGAGGCCCAGATAGGAACACAAGGACCCGGAAAGGAACACAAGGGCCCAGATAGAAACACACAGCTCTGCATTGGAACACAAAGGCTTGATTGGGAACACAGAGGTCCGAAACACAGAGACCCTGAAAGGAACACAGAGGTCTGGATAGAAACACAGAGACCCTGATTGGAACACAGAGGCCCAGATAGGGACACAAAGGCCCACATAGGAACACAGAGGTCAGGAACACAGAGACCTTGATAGGAACACAGATGTCCGGATAGGAACACAGAGACCCTGATAGGAACACAGAGGCCGGGATAGGAACACAAAGGCCCAGATAAGAACACAGAGGTCCAGAACACAGAGACTGTGATAGAAACACAGAGGCCGGGATAGAACACAAAGGCCCAGATATGAACACAGAGGTCTGGAACACAGAGACCCTGATAGGAACACAGAGGTCTGGATAGAAACACAAAGGCCCTGATAGGAACACAAGGACCCGGAAACGAACACAAGGGCCTGAATAGGAACACAGAGGCCCAGATAATAGCACAGAGACACTGATAGGAACAGAGAGGCCCAGATAGGAACACAAGGACCCGGGAAGGAATACAAGGGCCAACATAGGAACATAGAGGTCTGCATAGGAACACAAGGTCCCGGATAGGAACATAGAGGTCTGCATAGGAACACAAGGGCCCGGATAGGAACACAGAGGCCCAGATAGGAACAATAGGGCCCGATTAGGAACACAAAGGCCCAGATAAGAACACAGAGGTCCGGAACACAGAGACCCTGAAAGGGACACAGAGGTCTGGATAGAAACACAGAGACCCTGATAGGAACACAGGGGTCCAAATAGAAACACAGAGACCCTGATTGGAACACAGAGGTCCAGATAAGGACACAAAGGTCCACATAGAAACACAGAGACCCTGATTGGAACACAGAGGTCCAGATAAGGACACAAAGGTCCACATAGGAACACAGAGGTCTGGAACACAGAGACCTTGATAGGGACACAGAGACCCTGATAGAGACACAAAGGCCCAGATAGGAACACAGAGGACGGAAACACAGAGACCTTGATAGGAACACAGAGACCCTGTAGGAACACAGAGACTCTGATAGGAACACAGAGACCCTGTAGGAACACAGAGACCCTGTAGGAACACAGAGACTCTGATAGGAACACAGAGACCCTGTAGGAACACAGAGACCCAGATAGGAAGACAGATGTCCAGATAGGAACACAGACACCCTGATAGGAACACAGAGACTCTGACAGGAACACAGAGACCCTGTAGGAACACAGAGACTCTGATAGGAACACAGAGACCCTGTAGGAACACAGAGACCCAGATAGGAACACAGAGGTCCTGTAGGAACACAGAGACCCGGATAGGAACACAGAGACCCGGCTAGGAACACAGAGACACATGGGGGTTCCTGGGTCATACGTTTTCTCCTGTGTTCTCTCAGGGAGCGTGCTGTGTGACGCCTGCAGCCCTTCTTCAGAAGCAGAGAGTGAGATCCAGAAGAACTTCTGCAGTAGTCAGTTTGGTAAGTGTGGTCAGGGATCTAGGCAGATCTTCTGTCTGGATCCTGGATCCTGGACCTGCATTACCCCTTCATCTGACTTCAGCACCAGTAGACGCCTTATATCGTACAGGGCCTGGGCGAACAGCTCGCCTCTGGCTTCTTTCCTAATGAGATATTTGTTGTGTAGCAGCCTGAACTGTGTTTGATTGAACACGTGTACACTTTTCCGCCTTGTCACTAATGCCTGTCCTCATCTTCAGCTTTCAGGCTTCAGCTCGGCTCCTCGGCTCTGGAGGGGGTGGATCTGCGTGTGGTGCCTCAGGGGAGGAGTCGTATCCTCCGTTGGGAGGGAAGTGAGCAGGAGCAGCAGGCTGCCATGGAGCAGAGCGCCCTCTGGTTGCCAGAGGCCGCAAACTGTTCCTGTCAAGCGCTAGAAGGACAAGTGTCGGGACCCTTGCTGGCTCTGGGGGGCATGCGGAATGGACGGATGGTCCTGTCCAGACTTGTGAAGTGGTCTCGCAGTGAGAAGGATCTGAAAAAGTTCATCAGGAAGCTGACCAGACAGCCGTGCTGAAGCTGCTGCTAGGGAAAGCTGGTCAAGAGCTTTAACCCTTCATGCGCTGGAGCAGCTGTTTCTCCCTTTAACTGACTTCCACTGTAATAAAGTCATTTGAGCTACTCGAACTGTAACATGCCCCGCCCCATTAGCATCACTGCGGGTACAACCCTGCAGTTGGACAACACCAAATGAAACCAGGATAACCACAACAGCATGGACACTTCAGATACAGAGCCCAGAAAACACTAGGAGGATTAGTAGCTCTGGATCAGTCCAGGATTTAACAGCCCCTGATAAAACTGGCCAAATAATAAACTCATACACACAAACATCAGCCTGAGGCTTCTTATTCTTCTCCCCCGCTCCACCTTAAATACTGCGGATACACACTGAGGATGATATGCATAGAATGATTATATATATGGATTGGGTTGGACAATGAAACTGAAACACCTGTAATTTTAGTGTGGGGGTCTCATGGCTAAATTGGACCAGCCTGGTGGCCAATCTTCATTAATTGCACATTGCACCAGTAAGAGCAGAGTGTGAAGGTTCAGTTAGCAGGTAAGAGCACAGTTCTGCTCAAAATACTGCAATGCACACAGCATTATGGGTGACATACCAGAGTTCAAAAGAGGACAGATTGTTGGTGCACGTCTTGCTGGCGCATCTGTGACCAAGACAGCAAGTCTTTGTGATGTATCAAGAGCCACGGTATCCAGGGTAATGTCAGCATACCACCAAGAAGGACGAACCTCCACCAGCATCACGTAGTGACCTGGCCACTATCCTGCAAGAGGAATGGCTTAAACTCCCTCTGACCACTGTGCAGGACGCAGTATATGTCATTCCCAAGACCAACTGACGCTGTATTGGCCGCAAAAGGAGGCCCTACACCATACTAATAAATGACTGTGGTCTAAAACCAGGTGTTTCAGTTTCATTGTCCAACCCCTGTATATGTATATACACAGAAAAGGTATTACAGCCCGTATGAATAATCATAATCAGCTAACAAAAGAACTTTCTGAAAGGGTGGGGGGTTGCCGGGTTGTTGGGGGGGGGTGTAATATAACCCCACTCTCCCACCACTCCACACCTGTTACTGTGAATACTATACAGCGTTTATACAGGGTTCAAGACCAGCTTAGACGGACAACAGAGGGAGAACCTCAGGGCTAGGGATCTGTGGGAGCTATGAGCACAGCTTTCGTTAAGCTCTTAGCTGGTGTTCTCTGATTGGTTTAGGACTGAAACTAAGGGGTTACATTCTTCAGATGCCCAGTGGAAAACTGACCAATCAGGACAATTTCTCCTCTGTGGTGTAGATGTAGTGAGTGCTCCTATTGGTCAGGACTTCAGGATCTGTAAAGAAGACCTAACACGTTAGATCAACTCTCAGTTCAGTCACATGCTATTAGTTCTAGTGGACGGAGACAATTTAGCGATCACTCTAGACCTTCTGGAAGCTCTAGATACCTCTTTGACTTGACATGAGCAGCATTCTAATCAATACCCATATTGGAAACATCTTTTAGAGCCTCCAGATATCTGTGTTTAATGTAGAACACAAACACAAATTGCTTTCATCTTAACTAGAATAGCAACGCTAGCAGTAGTTAGCATCATCGTGGAGCTGCTGTCCCTCTTTTTTTCACGTTTAGGGCTCAAACTGTGAGTCGGTGTTCGGGACGCGTGTGGACGGTGGTATCAGTTGAAGGTGGCGGTGTAAAGGTGAGGTGAGGGGAACGGTGAGGGTGTGTTGATCCTGTTCTCGGCAGTGTCTCTCAGACTGCAGTGTAAGAAGAGGACGCAGGGGTCACTTAATAATTCACAGCACCACGCTGATTGGCTACAGCCTGCCCAGTCATCCTCCACACCTGCCACAGAGACAGAGAAGAGTACTCGCTCCTGTCGCTACCTGTGTCCTTCATCCTGCTCATCTTACAGGTCAAAGAGGATTCCCAGGTGCAATAGCTGGTTCAGGCCGGACGGATCGCTTGGGAAGTACGTGTGGTTGTCGGATGTTCGTTTTAGTCGCACCGTTTGATGGACAGCACTCTTATCTGCCTCGCAGCATCCAGTTAATTCTCGTGTCGACTCACCTGTTGAAAGGTAAGTGAGCTCGGTCTGTTGTTTCCTCGGTAGAACTTTACTAGAACCCTGACCGCATAACCTGAAACACACATACTCACTGAACAGATGTTACTACAGTGAGTAATAACACTGGTACTACACTGTTATATACATGACTGATCATAACCTAAAGATCATAGGCTTATATACCCTTACTATATACACCCTCACAGACATGCCCAACACAGTGGTATCCATCATACTGCACAACACAGGTTACGTAACATCAGCCCATATCTTGGTGGTCTTCGGTGGTCTCCTGGAGGGCCCGCTGATGGTTGAACAGCCACCCGGCGGCGTGTGAAACAGCATTCAATGTATGTAACGGAAAGGAGGTCAAGAGGTCACAGCTGGAACAGCTGGAAACTGTCAATCACCACAGACGAGTTTATATCAGACTGGACTTCATCACATTCACATAAAGCACCTCCACTCAGAGGATGGAGGGATGAACAACAGTACAGATACATGAAGGACGGGTTCTTTACATGGCTCTGATTGCATGTGTTGGTGCGTTGACTGTGCACATTCTCAGACATTAACATACGCCAGCTGCAGTACACACAGGAATAGCTTAGGATGCTGAAACGTCATCCCCATGATGCTGACGACAAGCAGTGATGGTACCGGGATCCCCGTCACTGATTCAGCCGTGTGTAAGCGCTGTGCTGCTGGCTGCACTGGTCCTTTACAATCAGCCGTGTGGATGGGTCTCTGCTCTCCCTGATCTCTCTGAACACGGCTAGCTCCAGGTCTGTGTTCATGGTTAGGGTCAAACTACAGTGCAACTGACTGGCCACAGGACCGTCGAGTGAAGGTTTAGATCCCTCTGTGCCTCCAGGCCATTTAAAGGGTCACAGCAAAGCTGCAGATTACCGTCTCCACCCTAAAATAACAGGCCTGATCTCAGGACCGGCCCACCTCAGTGGAGGTGAATACTGTCAGGGTAATTTTACAGTAGACTGCAGGCCTGTAGAGCGCTCAGTGTAGCTGGCTGACCTGACTACAGCGCATGTCTGTAGTCTTAGGTAACGCTGTCTCTGGTTACGCCTGCCTGAAATACGCTCTGGAGAGGGATGTGGCCTGAGGCCCAGCTCCATCAGGAAGCACAGCGGCGCAGTTCATTACAGGGTCCCAAAATCTCCCGCAGTAGGCTGTAGAGGTCCTGCTGAGTCCCGGCATTAGAGGTCCAGCTGAGTCCCGGCATTAGAGGTCCACTGAGTCCTGGCAGTAGAGGTGCGCTGAGTCCCGGCAGTAGAGGTCCTGCTGAGTCCCGGCAGTAAAGGTCCAGCTCAGTCCCAGCAGTAGAGGTCCTGTTGAGTCCCGGCAGTAGAGGTCCTGCTGAGTCCCGGCAGTAGAGGTCCTGTTGAGTCCCGGCAGTAGAGGTCCTGCTGAGTCCCGGCAGTAGAGGTCCTGTTGAGTCCCGGCCGCAGAGATCCTACTGAATCCCGCCAGTAGAGGTCCTGCTGAGTCCCGGCAGTAGAGGTCCGCTGAGTCTCGGCAGTAGAGGTCCTGCTGAGTGCTGGTAGTAGAGGTCCTGTTGAGTCCCGGCAGTAGAGGTCCGCTGAGTCTCGGCAGTAAAGGTCCTGCTGAGTGCTGTCAGTAGAGGTCCAGCAGAGTCCCGGCAGTAAAGGTCCTGCAGAGTCCCGGCAGTAAAGGTCTAGCTGGTCTAAGCTGGTATTTTCAGCAGACCTGGTTTAATGATCCAGCTCGTGATTCATTCAGCTGATTCTGACACTGCAAAATTTAGCCGAACCCACTCACAACGTGAAATACAAGGGGTCTTGGGGGGACCACCATATGAAATACCATCTGCTACATATCTCTGATTGTAAGCTACTGACATAGAATATCATGATTCAATGCTAATGGACTTGGGTTAACAGAGCTTCCCTGTTTAAATGCCCTTGTTGGTCCGGCCCACAGACATGGTCTCTCCAGCCATCGCCTTGGCCTTCTTACCACTGCTGCTGACGCTGATCATCCGGTACCGGCATTATTTTGTGCTGTTCTACCGGGCCGTGCTGGTTCGTTGGGTGCAGGACTGGTTAACGGGGATGAGCAGGGAGGAGCGGGTGTACCAGTATATCCTGACACACGCCACTCCGGGGGATCCCGACAGCGTCCTGGACACCTTCGATCAATGGTGCAGCAAAGTGGAGTTCATCAGCCACATAGGGCCAAAGAAAGGTAAACACTCACACACTAGCAAGGAATCTAGAACAGGCTTTCCATAGAGAACCACAGTGGTAGAACAGAGTCAGAACTGTCAACAGGAACCAGACAACCAGAACCAAACCCGCTCTCAATCACTCTGTTTACACCTCACACCAAACCCGCTCTCAGTCACTCTGTTCAAATGTCATATATTAAATTACGCTAATTAAAATGAATGGGAGTTTATTAAGATTACGGGTTGCTTCACCACACCCAGCAGATGGCGCTGCACCTGTAGTCACACTGTAGCACTGATCCTATTCTAACAGCCTTACTGGCGCTCTGAGGAGCCTGGCCACTTCCTGTTTCTGACTGTTGATTTTAAGGTCACTGTGCTGGTGCTGGTTTTGGTTTAGCAGTGCTGGGTTAGTTCTGTGCTAAGTAGTAGTACTGTTACTGCTACTTCACTGCTACTCTACACTCCCAGTTCACTCCTTCATATTTAGTAGTACAGGTATAGTATACCAGGTGTAGTACAGGTATATCAGGTGTATTACAGGTATAGTATCTCAGGTGTAGTACAGGTATAGTATATCCAGCGTAGTACAGATATACTATATTAGGTGTAGTACAGGTATAGTATCTCAGGTGTAGTACAGGTATAGCATATCAAGTGTAGTACAGGTATAGTATATCAGGTGTATTACAGGTATAGTGTCTCAGGTGTAGTACAGATATACTATATCAGGTGTAGTACAGGTATAGTATATCCAGTGTAGTACAGATATACTATATCAGGTGTAGTACAGGTATAGTATATTAGGTGTAGTACAGATATACTATATCAGGTGTAGTACAGGTATAGTATATTAGGTGTAGTACAGATATACTATATCAGGTGTAGTACAGGTATAGTATATCCAGTGTAGTACAGATATACTATATCAGGTGTAGTACAGGTATAGTATATCCAGTGTAGTACAGATATACTATATTAGGCCTTACTGGCGCTCTGAGGAGCCTGGCCACTTCCTGTTTCTGACTGTTGATTTTAAGGTCACTGTGCTGGTGCTGGTTTTGGTTTAGCAGTGCTGGGTTAGTTCTGTGCTAAGTAGTAGTACTGTTACTGCTACTTCACTGCTACTCTACACTCCCAGTTCACTCCTTCATATACCTGTATTACAGGTATAGTGTCTCAGGTGTAGTACAGATATACTATATCAGGTGTAGTACAGGTATAGTATATCCAGTGTAGTACAGATATACTATATCAGGTGTAGTACAGGTATAGTATATTAGGTGTAGTACAGATATACTATATCAGGTGTAGTACAGGTATAGTATATCCAGTGTAGTACAGATATACTATATCAGGTGTAGTACAGGTATAGTATATCCAGTGTAGTACAGATATACTATATCAGGTGTAGTACAGGTATAGTATATCCAGTGTAGTACAGATATACTATATTAGGCCTTACTGGCGCTCTGAGGAGCCTGGCCACTTCCTGTTTCTGACTGTTGATTTTAAGGTCACTGTGCTGGTGCTGGTTTTGGTTTAGCAGTGCTGGGTTAGTTCTGTGCTAAGTAGTAGTACTGTTACTGCTACTTCACTGCTACTCTACACTCCCAGTTCACTCCTTCATATTTAGTAGTACAGGTATAGTATACCAGGTGTAGTACAGGTATATCAGGTGTATTACAGGTATAGTATCTCAGGTGTAGTACAGGTATAGTATATCCAGCGTAGTACAGATATACTATATTAGGTGTAGTACAGGTATAGTATCTCAGGTGTAGTACAGGTATAGCATATCAAGTGTAGTACAGGTATAGTATATCAGGTGTATTACAGGTATAGTGTCTCAGGTGTAGTACAGATATACTATATCAGGTGTAGTACAGGTATAGTATATCCAGTGTAGTACAGATATACTATATCAGGTGTAGTACAGGTATAGTATATTAGGTGTAGTACAGATATACTATATCAGGTGTAGTACAGGTATAGTATATCCAGTGTAGTACAGATATACTATATCAGGTGTAGTACAGGTATAGTATATCCAGTGTAGTACAGATATACTATATTAGGTGTAGTACAGGTATATCAGGTGTATTACAGGTATAGTATATCAGGTGTAGTACAGGTATATCAGGTGTAGTACAAGATTAGTATATCAGGTGTATTGCAGGTATAGTATATCAGTTGTAGTACAGGTATAGTATATCAGGTGTAGTACAGGTATAGTATATCAGGTGTAGTACAGGTATATCAGGTGTAGTACAGGTATAGTATATCAGGTGTAGTACAGGTATATCAGGTGTAGTACAGGTATAGTATATCAGTTGTAGTACAGGTATAGTATATCAGGTGTAGTACAGGTATAGTATAGGTATAGTATATCAGGTGTATTGCAGGTATAGTATATCAGGTGTAGTACAGGTATAGTATATCAGGTGTAGTACAGGTATAGTATATCAGGTGTAGTACAGGTATAGTATAGGTATAGTATATCAGGTGTATTGCAGGTATAGTATATCAGGTGTATTGCAGGTATAGTATATCAGGTGTAGTACAGGTATAGTATATCAGGTGTAGTACAGGTATAGTATATCAGGTGTAGTACAGGTATAGTATAGGTATAGTATATCAGGTGTATTGCAGGTATAGTATATCAGGTGTAGTACAGGTATAGTATATCAGGTGTAGTACAGGTATAGTATATCAGGTGTAGTACAGGTATAGCATATCAGGTGAAGGAGTGAACAGGGAATGAGGATAGAGAGAACAGAATTCCATTATACTGAACCCTCTTACACACAACCACCACTCGATCTGGACTTCCCTGTCCACTCAGGTATGATCCTGGACAGACTGCTGAAGGAACACTGCCCGCTGACAGTGCTAGAGCTGGGCACTCACTGCGGGTACACAGCGGTTCGCATCGCTCGCTCCCTCCCGGTCGGAGCGCGGCTCTTTTCTGTGGAGATGGACGAGGGCAATGCCCGGGTGGCAGAGAAGATCATCCGCTTGGCAGGGTTCGACGATGACACGGTGAGGGGTCAGCATACCCAGTTGTGGGTTAAAGTTCAATGTTGTTGATTTTCAAGTAAAGAAGTTCCACTACACACACACACACACACACACACACACACAAACACGCACACTACACACAACACAACACTATACAAATACTACACACACACACACACACACAACACTATACACAACACTAGTACACTACACACAACACTACACACATACTAGACACACAGCACAACACTATACACAT
>JAMWET010002923.1:220000-224159 GCA_024036415.1 Prochilodus magdalenae | reverse complement strand
TTGCTGTTTTGGAAGCAGCGTTTTATGATTAGGCTGGAGTTTGGTTATGTGAGGGAAAGGGATGTCTGTTATGGTTCATTTAATTTAGATATTATGGTGGGAAAATGAAGTAGGACCAGCAGTTTTCTGTTTGGGCCGAAGGGGGGCGATGAGGCCTTTTTCATGAATTCTACTGGACACAAACTTGTGGAAAGATTACCATGTCAGGTCTGGAAAAACAAGCCACCTCTAAAAGACGCTTTTAAATGTGCTCTCATTGGTCCTAGTAGCAACAAAAATCAATAATAATTAATATTAATAATAGAATTAATAATAATAATCATAATAGGGTGGAGAAAAAATTATATTGATATTGTGAATGGCTATATTGTTACCATGTTATCGTTGCGTCCCTATGGAGACGTCATTTGCAGATGATAAAAGGTAAATAAGGTCACATGGTATGCTGTTATCATCACTGTCCAATGAAAAACAAGCTTCTCCAAAAGGGGAAGTGTGCAGAAGAGGGCAACAACCTTCTTTACTTTCAGCGTAAGTCAGCGTGAAGAGGCCGTGAAGGGCATTGGCCGTGCTCAGATGATCCACAAAAGTCAAAATCAATAAAAAATATGGAGATAAAAAAAAAAATGGACAGTGGAGAGCGATCATATGTTATCACAGTACTCATAAAAGTGCGGTAGTATCGCGATAGTGGAGTGTGGGGCCCACAAAGGGGGATTCCCACCCCTTATGAATATGAGTTCTTCTAGCTGGGGCTTTGGAAACGAGGGTACTGGGTTCTTTACTTGGTGTTTAAACCGTAAACATGGAGCGGATGCCGGTAAGCTATGGTTTCAGCTGCTACTCTACGTGTTTAGATTCAGACATACTATGACCTGACACAGTCTCTATGAATTCTCATTCTGCTGCGTATATGCAATATGTAGTGTGGTTGGCTGGGCTACACCACCCCATGTGGGAGACTGGGGTTCGATTCCCAGTCTGGGTAACTATGCCATGCTGCACCAATAAGAGTCCTTGGGCAGGACTCCTAACACTACACTGGCTTTCCTGTAATATGAGTAACCTTATTAGTCGCTCTGGATAAGAGCCTCGGCTAAATGCTGTAATTGTAGTGACTATCGCTAATAATGCTAATAATAATAATTATTATTATTATTTATTCCTAATTAGCATGGCTAATTTAGTGAATCAGGGTTAGAGGTAGAAAGTCATTGTCTTGCTTGGTCTAATATCCATTTCTCCCTCTCCTTTTTCCAGAGATGCTGGGACATAGCTCTTGGCCCCCTGAAGCAGATTCCCATGAATCTGTTCATCATGTACATGTCCGGTAACACCATTTCCATCTTCCCCATCATGATGGTGTGTATGATGGCCTGGAGACCCATTCAGGCGCTCATGTCGATGTCTGCCAGTAAGTAGCATCTTCTTTGCAGTGGAGAGCTATTTAACGGCCTGGAAAACCACCAGCAGTTTATACCGAACAGTCAGAGTAATAACAGGCCCGTGGTTCTTATTGGTCGATGGCCAACCGCACACAATAGCAAGTGCCTCCATCACACAAGCTCCTGCACCACAGAATCCTCTGACCTGTTGATGTGAAGATCAGAAATGTAGTCCTAGCCGGAACGTCCCCTATAGGAGCTTCCGTAAATGTTTGATCTGGTGGTATGACGTAATCTGCCAGTGCAGTCTCTCTAAGTTCTAAATGTGGTGCTAATTATTTTAAGGCTAACTATTCTGTGCTACATGGGCGAGTAGTGATTACACGACTGTGGTCTGGAATCACCCTAATTAGCTCTCAGCACTGTCTCAGATTTATAAACGTAGGTCATGCGGTCGAATAAGGAAAGCGGGTAGCTTAAATACAGCTTCATGAAAAGAGGGCTGCCGTTTAGCCGGCTTCCCCCACGACGAAATGATCAAGCTTCTGCGGCTTTGGTATATTAAGTTAATTAATTAATTATTAACTCATAGGATATGAGTGGAATTATTACCGATTTCTCAAAACGCAAGACAAGACAGGAGATCGTAAGAATCTTCAGTTAAGAGAGTGGACGAAGCAGCTGCGCTTAACCTAGAACAGAGTCGTTCCTCAGTAGGAAGGCTAAAACGCCTAATTGATTCCTATTGGCGTTAAAGCTAATGTTAGCAACCACTGTAGCGAGCAAGTTAGCCGCTGAGACAACACAGTGGGCATAGCCCAGCCAGACAGTGAGAGACTTCCCTAGTATCCCAGGCCGTGGCGTGTCCGACAGGCTAGGGGAATAATCACAGAGCGTGGGAGTATCCAGGGTGGGGGGGTGGGTATCCCAGTGGTAGTTGTCCCAGTGGTAGTTGTCCCAGTGGTGGGTATCCCAGTGGTGGGTATCCCAGTGGTGGGTATCCCAGTGGTGGGTATCCCAGTGGTAGTTGTCCCAGTGGTGGGTATCCCAGTGGTGGGTATCCCAGTGGTGGGTATCCCAGCGGTGGGTATCCCAGTGGTAGGTTTACTCGTTGCTTGATTCTGTTGACTATTAAACTGAATAATCGATTATTCGATTTAGGATCGAAATCGATATCAGGAATCGCTCGATCACCAAATGACTTTTCTGTTGCTCTCAACTTTTAATTTAATAAAGTTGAGTACCTTATTCCAAACATCACTGAATCTTTCCTGCTAAATGAATTCCATCATCTCGAACGGTTCGGGTGATTCTCGTTCGAGGAAGCACGTCTTTAAAACCCCGTCCTCCTGTTTCAGCCTTTAAACTGCTGGAGAGCTCCAGTCAGCAGTGGCTCCAGGGCTTGGTCTACCTCGTCGGCAACCTACTTGGCGCCGCACTGGCGGTCTACAAGTGTCAGTCGATGGGTCTTCTCCCAACGCACTCGTCCGATTGGCTGGCCTTCATCGAACCACCACAGGTATGATGCCGAGAGTGCGGAGCGTGCACGTAGGCCACAAAGTATTGATGAAGCTCTGGCCAAAAATACGCCGATCAAAAGGTCAGGATCCTCGCGCTGTTGTGTCTGAACGTGTTCTCTCTTTATTTGTCCTACAGAGGTTGGAGATAATGGGTGGAGGATTGGTGTTGTGAACCTTGGAAGCCTCTTGACTGGCGCACACACACACTTACACTTTGCCTTTGTAACTCCCCAACCCAACGTTAACTTATGTGTGAACTGCTGACTGTGATGTTCAGTACCGTCACTGTCCTTTTAATTTTTGCTGTATTGGGTTTTCTGCAGCTCTGAGCTCAGCCACTTCCCTTTACCTCGTGTGCAAATGTCGTGATGACTGGACCAACAAAAGTGCTCCAAAACTGCTTTCGAATAAAATCTTTTACGTTCATTTACATTGAAGGTTAAGACGGATTTTGGCCTCTCCTGTAAAGTTGCCAGTTTGGGAATGCTTGTTTCCTATGGGCAGTGACTGTATGGTTCTGTTATGAACGGTGTCCTCACAAAGAGATTTAATAAACCTATTTCAGACTAACGTTTGATTCGAGCTCATCTGTTTTGCTGGCTACCTGTTGAGCCTAAGTTGTAATCTGTATGGATTTATGCAGCCCTGAACACCCCCACAGTGTTCGCTAACAGGAGACCGATTTTTCAACTAGCCCCTGGTTTCTGAGTTGGGGTCGTGTCCACAGCAACTCTGCTTCTACCTTTACCTTTACAGAGAAGGAATGTGAGGCGTATGCTTAGGACTGTTAACCCGAGGAAGGCTTTGGGTCCTGCGGAGTTTCTGGACAGGTCCTGAAGGAATGTGCAGACCAACTGGCCGGGTTTCTTACAGGTCCCTATCCCAGTCGGCTATTCCTTCCTTTAACAGGTCCTTGATTACCAGCCTCACTGACTACTTGCCACTGACTGCCCATGACCCCAGTAGTGATGAAGTGCTGGTGAGGAGTCTTTTCCACCCAACCTTTGACCCATTTTGGTTTGTGTACGAGGGATGGCCGGCCTATGGAAGATGCAGTAAGCCACTGTTCTCCTCGTTGTGGATTATAGCCCAGTGTTTAATACCATCATCCCTCACATACGGTTGGATCTCTGTTAGAACACTGCAGACCAAAATCAACCACCCATGTGAACATGGATCACAGTGTACTCGTGACCTCCTGCAGCTCCTGAAGTCCCAGAACACGGGCTGGGTTTTTCAGAACCCTTCATTAAA
>JAMWET010002923.1:207500-215000 GCA_024036415.1 Prochilodus magdalenae | reverse complement strand
CTTCATTGGACAGCGTCGATATGCACTGTGGCGCTTTTGACCCGGCAGTGTTAATGGCGCTGACCGGAGATACTGGAGTGTGATGTGTTAATATTGGTGATGTCTTCAGAGCAAACAAATCCAACACACATCATGACCTTATGAACTGCTCAGTGCACACACCAAGGGTGGGTAAATGGTGAATGAGCCAAGAATGTCCTTTTGGCCGAGTAACTAACAAATGGCAATGAACTTTCTGCAGCACATGCCAACAGGGTTCTGTTTACAGACTGGAGAGCTGCGAGGTTACATAACATTCTGAAGCTGCCGGTTCAGAGCGTACACACACACTCCATGCTGACTCATATTACAACCGTGACCCTGTGTACACGGGTGTTAAGCTGGGGCATTCCTTTCTAGAGGTTTGGCTTTTGGTTGTTGTATTGTCATAAATACAAATTATAAACTTAAAGGGTGGAGTTTTAAACTCCAGCGGAGAGTGGAATTTACTCTACTGAGCCACAATGACTATATTCCCTGAGGTGGAAGTGATCTCCAACTACAGGTACTTGGGTGTTCACCTGAGCAACAACCTCACCTGGAGCAACAACACTTCCAGTCTGGTCAGGAAGGCACATCAACGGCTCTACTTCCTCAGGCGGTTGAGGCGAGCTGGGCTCGGGAGCTCGGTCCTCACCTCCTTCTACAGATGTATGGTGAAGAGCGTCCTATGCTCCAGCATCAACGTGTGGCACGGAAGCTGCTCTGCTGCAGACAGGAAAGCTCTGCAGAGGGTGGTGAAGGCTGCACAGAGGTCTGTCGGAGTCAGCCTCCCCACCACCACGGACATCTACACCTCCAGGTGCAGGAAAAGGGCCACCGGCATCATGAAGGACCCCACTCACCCAGCACACTCACTTTTGCCCCGCTCCCCTCAGGCAGGAGGCTGCGGAGTATTAAGTGTAAAACGAACAGACTGAGGAACAGCTTCATTCCAGAAGCTGTAAGACTTCTAAACACCACTTAGTCAAAACCACTGCACCGACACTTTGAGGACACTCAGTCACTTTAAACACACTCTGCTGCTACCTTTTCAATCTCCTGCTGCTCTTTCTCTCTATATATATTTATATATTTTTATATATTTATGTATATTTTATTTATTTAAGTGCTGCTGCTTGGGTGTAACTGGGTCCTTGGGTACTACAATTTCGTTCCACCCCATGTACCACATGTGATGTGAATTACAATAAAGTCTCCCTGAATCCTTGAGTCCTTAAACATACTGAGGTGACCGTTTACTATATAGAGGCCATAACTACTATATTGAAGTCATAAATTACAATACTGAGACCAAATTTTTATATTTTGAGGCCGCAAATGACTAAATCACGGCCACAATTTACTAAAATGACATCATCAACTTCTATATTGAGGCCTCGAGACTACAGTTTGCTGTTGTAACGAATGGAAGTACGGTGTTAGGTCGGTGCTCTCGTAGAGAGGTGGATACTTAGCTTCCATGAAGAGACACGCAGGGAACGCGTCGTGAAGGGGTTTCGGAGCCAGTTTAATGAACAATGAGAGCACCAAGACTTCGCTTGTCACAAGTTCCCAGATAACACCAGTTGGAGAACCCAGGCTCACCACACGCACATTCTCTCCCGCGCTTTCCTCCACACTCTCCATTATTCGCGCCGGCTCTCCACCGTGCACATGCGCACTGCACCCGCCTTAAAGTGACCGTTACACTATACTGATGTTACTATATCAAGGCCTTAAATTACTATAAGGTCATTATTACCATATTAAGGCCACATTATAAAACATTAAGGCCACAAATGACCAAACCGATGCTACGTTTTACTATACCAAGGCCTTAAATTATTATACCGAACCCATAAATTACAATATTGGGACCACAAATGACTAAATCACGGCCACAAGTTACCAAATCGAGAACATCAGTTTCTATATTGAGGCCTCGAGACTACAAATCTCTACAGTGAGGCCACAGTTGGCTATACTGATGTTACTAGTTACTATATCAAGGCCTTAAATTACGATACTGAGGCCATCAATGACTAAATTAAGCTCACTTTTTTTCTAAATTCTACATTTAGAATCTCTATATTTTGAGACTACTAGTCTGAGGCCACAGTCTACTTCACTGAGGTCGCAGTTTGATATATCGTCGCTGTCCAATGAGAAACCACTTTTGTCCTTTTTAAGTTTAATGTATCATTTGAACACATCAGCTGCTGTTTACACTGAGTGAGAATCTCATGACGAATGGACCAACCAAAATACCTCAAAACTGTTCGGAAAGACGTCTGGTTCCATTGACTTACATTAAAGTTCTATGAGGTTTTTGGTGTCTCCTGTAAAACTGCCATTTTGGAGATGCTTGTTTTTCTTTGGACAGCGACGATATTCAGGCCACGGTTTACTAAACTGAGGTATTAATTACTATATCGATGTCAATTATTATTATACTGAGGATACAGATGACTAACGTGAGACCATGCTTTACTATACTGAGGCCATAATTGATCATGTAAAGGATAGATTACCATACCAAGGTCATAGTTTATCACATCGAGACCATAATTTACTAAATAAGCTAATTAATTACTTTCCTGAGACCTTAAATCACTAGACTGAGATCTCAGGAAAGTTATTAATGAGCTTAATTTAGTAAATGATGGTCTCTTTAATATACTGAGGCCATGGTTTACTCAACTGAGGTATGAGTTACCATATTGATGGCCATTAATGACTACACTGAGGACACAAAGGAGTCATTTGAGACCATGACTTACTATATGGAGGCTATAACTGATTATGCAAATTGAAAAATTCCCATGACGAGGCCACAGTATCACTGCACTGTAGTCTACCAGTTCCAATGACCTTAACTTGTGGCCTCAGTAAACTAAACCGTGGCCACACCTTATAAACAATCACCTCAGGGGCCCCACCTGAACCAGCCAGTGCCATAAAGGACAGTAAAAAGGGAGATACGGGCGCTTTAATGCGAGATACGGGCGCTTTAATGGGAGATGGCCGTGCAGGTCAGGATGGTCGCCGGCCCTGTGAGAGGCTGCTGGCGCCACCGTTGTGAAATGAGACTCATGATGAGTAACAGCAATGCTCAAGTGCTTTTTCATTCATGAGGGCGGAGCTGGTTTCAGGCACTTCCACAACCAGTAGAACTCGAAGGGACACTGTGGGGTGAGGAGGTACGTGTGCCGAGGGGACGGAAGGCTGTGTGAGTGGGGGGCGGGCCAGGTAGTCGTCGGAGTGTGTGTTTAAAGCTTGCCCCGTTGCTGCTCTCAGTCAACTCACTTCATCCTTCACGCCATGTGGGCGAGGAAGGCAGCGCTCCGGTTAGCCTGTTGAGCTCAAACTCCCCTCAGCACCTTTTCTCACGCGGTTTCGGGGTTTTTTGAGGGTCTCGTTTGTGTTTTTGAACGTTTACTTACTCGGGAGTCTCACTCTAGAGCACTTCTGTCTTTCCCTCGGCTCATAAAACTCAAGGCTAACGTGAACGTGGAGCTCCTCCGAGGCTTTTCGGAGCTCTCTGTGGACTTTAGCTGGACTCTGAATAGCCTTTAACGGCTAGCTCCCCACAGCTGTAACCAGCCTTCCACACAGACCAGGACAGTTTGGGGTTTCTGCCATGGAGAGATGTCGAGAAGCCCCCACCACCACCACCACACACCCCTTCGTTCACGATGTAAAGTTGACAGGAGCGCGGAAAGTTCAGGTACGGCTCCTCTTTTGTGTGTTTTGGTCACTTTTGTGGTGTTTAAAGCGTTTTAACCGCCGTGTGCACTGCCATATGACAAGCCTCGTCTTTCGCATGCCGTTTCTCCTTGACTCGGCTGTAGCGGTGCTGCTTGTGCGCATGTGCAGTTCACGGGTCCGAAGGGGCTGCGCTCGGGTTTCGCAGGTAGTGGACGTTTCTCGCTAAACTTTGTCACCACCACGTTAATATATACAGAGGATTAAGATGCCGCTGTTTTGTGGGATTCACTTATTACGATCTGGGAGGCCTCTCCGTATTTTTGGGAATTTATTTCGTGCACGTGAAAGGTATCTTTTGAGGACCTGCGCAAATTTGGCGCTTAAAAGTAAGGCAGCGTTGGAGCAGTTCAGGCTGAATAGGAAGAAGCTGGCGAGGTTGTCTTGGCAACTGCCCTAATTACGTCTACGCTACGCAGGTGACGCTCCAATCTGCAACCCTTGACAACCGAATATGTAAATATCAGTGACGTGTGTAAACACACTGGCTTTGTTTTCATAAGCAGGCTCAGCTAACAGCCAGTCAGAGCTCCTCAGCCCTCTCCTCCTCCTCATCCGTCTCAGGCTCCTCTAACTCCTCAGTCTTTGTGCTCCTAGGCATCAGCTCATCTGTTTTATCTCAATCAGGCTCCTCTCCTCCTCAGTCTCTGCTTCTCAAGGTCTGTTCCTTCTCAGGCTCCTCTTCTCCTCACGCTTCCCCTCAGTCTTATCCGTCTCAGGGTTCTTCTCCTCCTCAGGCTCCTCTCCTCTGTTCATCTTCAGGCTATGCTCCTTAGGGTCTGTTCCTTCTCAGACATCTAAGGCTTCTCCTCAGTTATAGCTGTCTTAGGGTTCTCCTCCTCAGGCTCCTCCTCTGTTCATCTTCAAGGTTCTCCTTCTCAGGCTTCTCCACCTCCTCCTCCTCCTCAGGCTTTACCTCAGTCTTTTCTTACTCAGGCTCCTCCTTAGGGTTCCCCTACTCAGGATTCCCCATCTCCTCAGGCTCCTCCTCAGTCTTATTTTTCTCAGGCCCCAACTCCTCATGAACTGCTCTTCAGGCTTCTCCACCTCCTTAGACTCTCCTCCTCCCCAGGCTTCTCCACCTCCTCCTCCTCCTCCCCAGGCTTCACCTCAGTCTTATCTTCCTCAGGCTCCCCCTATTTTGTTCCTCCTTAGGGTTCCCCTACTCAGGATTCCCCATCTCCTCAGGCTCCACCTCAGTCTTATTTTTCTCAGGCCCCAACTCCTCATGCACTGCTCCTCAGGCTTCTCCTCCTCCTTAAACTTCTATCCAGTCTTATCTTGCTTAAGCCTCTCCTCCTCAGGTTCATCCACCTCCTTATGCTTATACTCCTAGTCTTATTTTTCCTCAGGCTTCTGCTCCCCAGGCCTTTTCACCTCCACCACCTCTCTGGCTCCTCACTCTGATTCCCTTCAGGCTCTGCTTCTCCTCAGACTTTGCTCCTCAGGGTCTGTTCCTTCTCAGGCTTCTTCTTCTCCATCTTCTCAGGGTTAATCCCTCCAGTCTTATCTTTCACAGGCTCTCCTCAGGCTTCTCCTCATCCACCTCCTTAGGCTTCCACTCAGTCGTATTTTGAATGAAAGATCCACAGAGTGCTCCCATTTCAGGTGGTCCCGTTTCTCTGAGATCCTATATTGTGCCCCCTAGTTGTGAGAGTGTGTATGTCTGGGCGGACTGGTGGCTTGTCCAGTGACTTTCCTGTCCTCCAATGAGCACCGAGATCTAGCACCCCCCCCCACCCCATGCACCTGAAAATAGCCCCCACTAGATGAATGGGTGAATGAATATAGGGCCCCTATACCATCTGTCTCAGCACTGGGTCTACACTCAGGTGTCTAAGGTCCTGGTACCTCAGCGATTCCTCAGATGCACCCGGTCTGTGTACTGAACGCCTGTGTGTACTGTGTTCCTCCCTCCCTCCCTCAGGCTGTCGTACTGGGCTGCGTTCTGTTCCCCATCCGCATCGCCCTCGCCACCCTCTGCTTCCTCCTCATGTGGCCCATAGCTCGGCTGCGGCTGGCCGGACTGTCGGAGGAGGATCGGGCTCGGCCAGTGCGGGGCTGGCGACAGTGGCTTCTCCATCCCATCGTCCTCCTCTTGAGTCGAGGGGTGTTCTTCTTCACCGGCTTCCTGTGGATAAAGGTCAAAGGTCAACAGGCAGGGCAGAAGGAGGCGCCGGTGCTGGCTGTGGCGCCCCACAGTGGTTTCTTGGACATGCTGGTGCTGTGCGTGTCGGGGCTGCCTACAGTGGTGTCACGCTCGGAGAACTCCAAGCTGCCGGTTATAGGAGGTAAGCGAGACGGCCCTGATTGGGCAACACCTTTGACATGTTGGTCAGAACTGCACTCGTCTGTTTGGTCCCCTCCACACATCCCTCCTTCGTCCCAAAGAGTACCATTCATTTTCACCCTCATTCAAACCCTATTGTTTGCTTTAACCTACAGCCACCAAACTGGATGTACCCACTAAATCTACAGTCCTACTGACCCACACTCCTCCATGTGTCGTGTATTCATCCCTCGTTCCTCTCCTACACCCCCATTCATTTTTGGTTCGCCGTAGCAACATCTAGAAAACACCTTAAGCTGTGCAATGGCTCTGCATTTTCTTCAGGGGGTGCACTTTTCTAGGTCACGCTGTCTTCACAACAGTTCAGTCAGCGCCCCCTTAAGGAGTTATGAGGTAGTGCTAGTCAAGTACATCAACATGGCACAAGGCTTAGTCCGGATAATTCCATTTTGAAGGCGGTACCTGTTAAATGATGGATATGCACTTATTAAACTGATAACTGCAGTAAACCAGGTTTCGTCAGGAGTCCGTTCACCGCCTTTACATGCCCTTGAGTAATTAGCGGACGGGGAAACTCTGGGTCTGCATGAGTCAGGTCTGTTTTGCAACCGGACAAGAAACTCGCAGAAGATGATTCATAGAAACAGCTGAAAGAAATCAGAACAAGGGGTTACATGCACCAAGCTAAGTTCCAGCTCTGTTTATCCGATTACCTCATCACGTTTCTTGGCCTTAATCCGATCTCAGAAATGGGAATTGGCTGTTTACACGACCACTTGAATAATCGGAGGACTGCGGAACCCAGTGTACATAAACACGCTTGTTGATGCTCGGTGGGTCAGTGACCTCCCACATGAGGATGTGTTGATTTGTTTTGGTGTGCTGGTTTGTGTTAGTCCAGGTACTGCGGAGGTGGAAGTGAACACTGAAGGGGGAGAAAAGACTGAGAGAACTCTGTTCTGACTTTCGTTCATTCTTCCGTTCCTTCTTTCTTTCTCAGCACTGCTGGAGTTTAATCAGTCGGTGCTGGTGAGCAGGAAGGATCCCGAGTCCAGGAGGAAATGTGTGACTCAGATCAAAGAGAGACTCACCTCCAACGGCTACTGGCCTCAGGTATGGTGTGATACGAGGTCAAAGGTCATCTGGAGCTTGTTTAACAAAGTGCTCTGTAGACACCTGTTAAACATGATCAACCAGCTTTAAAGCGAAGAGCTGAGTTATGGGAATGTGACCACCTGTGTTTTTCTTTCGTCTGTCTGTCTGACACACCTTCTCTCTCTCTCTCTCTCTCTCTCTCTCTCTCTCTCTCTCTCTCTCTCTCTCTCTCTGTGTGTCTCGCTCTGTCTGTCTCGCTCTGTCTGTCTCTCTCTGTGTCTCTCTCGCTCTGTCTCTGTGTCTCTGTCTGTCTCTCTCTCTGTGTGTCT
>JAMWET010002923.1:165000-202500 GCA_024036415.1 Prochilodus magdalenae | reverse complement strand
CACGTTTGCACTAAGGTGTGTGTGTGTGTGTGTGTGTGTGTGTGTGTGTGTGTGTTTTAGAACGACACATTGGATCTGAGGCAGCTTTGTTTGAGCGTGTGTACAGCTGCTGGACTCAGGACCCCTCACTCTATCCTTCAGACCGCGTTCATGGTGAGTTTGTGTGTGTGAGTGGTGTTTCTTAACCCACCCCCCCTTATTCATCCTACCAGACCGGGTTGCCAGATTGCTCCTACAAACCCACCATAGTTCATGAACCAGCGCCCAGGTCCAGGAACTGGTATCGGTTCCTGTTAAGCATGATGTGAATGAGTACAGCAGTACTCAGAGCAAACAAGCTTCTGAGTACATTAACCACAGCTGTCCCGCCTTTCGACTTGGCAGGTGGGTGCGGAGGCTGATGCTAGGTGGCGCTGTCAGGCTTTTAAACAAACGTGTTAATGACTTTATTGAAAAACCGTGTTTCATGTTCATGTTCGTTTACAAACAACTACAAAACCACAAGTCACATGGCGTTTCCCATTTCCAGCAAAAGCAGAACTGTGTACCGCCGTTGATTAGAAGGACACAGATGACTGTGGGAGGAGCCTCCACCCAAAACAACTGAGTAAACTGCCTGTTATAGCTGACTGGGTGTAGGGAGCCAGGCTTAATAGTTTAATGTTTAAGGTGGTAGTAACTTCAGGCTCCTGCAGATGGCGCTGCATGAGGATGATGTGGCTATAAATGAGGCGGAGTGTGAGTGATGGGATCCATAGTTTGGTAAGAGGTGCTACAGTGCAGTGAATGTCTCGTCCCATGTGTGGTAAATGGCTCCAGAGCAGATGTTAATGATTGGCTAAAAGGAGTGGCTGAATGTGGGCGTGGCCAAAGACCATAGTGTGAAGGAAGTAGCTGAATCTGCAGGTGTATGGAAGCGTACGGTGGTACGGGTCTACAGGGAATTCTCCTATAGAGAGAATCTTATCCAGTCATGGCTGTCACACACTTACTTACAATAACCACCACCCCCCCCTCACCAAATCCAATCAAAGTCTGACCAATCTGGTCACACTGGGGCCTGACCCTTAACAAACCCTGCCCTGTCTTCATAGACTGACCTCAGTCTTTGGATGATAACACCAGATGCCACTACATCAGTATGTCAGGCTCCACCAATGGAGGTCAAAGTTCACCCCTGTTATACTGTACTCTCCGCAGCTGATTGGTACAGGATCATCGAATGACTTTTACAGTTATGGTTTATAGCTCCCGCAGCTGTTTGCATGTCATATGAAGCGGTCATGCAAGAACGACACTCTGTTTCCAGCTGGCTCAGAGAGGCACCGGTGTGCTCCAAAGGAACCTGGTGGGATTTTCACAAAGGAGGACAGGCTTGACGAAAAGGAGAATTCCACAGGGCTTATATGACATGAACCGGTTCACTGTAGAGAAGCACACCAGGTCATGCATGTCTCAGTGCACTCCCTGCTTTAACATATGCACATGCACCTTACCACCTGCAGCTCTGGCAGGGCATGTTAATGAGCTGATGAGTTGAGTCGGATGTGTGTTGGGAGCAGGGAAGGCTCTGTATAGCCATTTTATTGCCTACCCTGAATGGCTAGTGAGACTACGCGTAGGGGCAGTTGGGGGCTGAAGGTTGGGGAACCAGCCTTATGAGTGGAGGGTCAATTCCCTGAACCAATAGGAAATGACTGAAGTTCCCTTGAGCAAGGCATCAACCTCCAAGTGCTCTGTGGATAGGGGTGCTCACTGCCCCCTAGTGTGTGTATGTGGGTGTTGCACTTCACGGATGGACTAACACTAATGCCAGAAAATGGCCCTATAACTCTTTACTCTGAGATCGATTGGCCTCACCTAAATTCTGAGCTTTACATCCGATGATGGTGGTGGTGGTGGTGGTGGTGGTGGTGGTCTTTGGGGACTACTTTGCCTTAACACCCTGCATGTACCTTTACCCCATGATTAAACTTAAGGAATAGGTCTTGGACTAAAACCAGAACCCAGAGCTATTGTAAAAACAGGACTCGGGCATCATCTGAGGTTGGCACTGTCGACGTCATGCCAGTCTCTATGACTTTGTTTACATATAGCTTCGTATGGAACTGAACTTCTATATGTCTGTATGTGTTCCAGCTGTACGACAGTGATGGCGATGGCTTGCTAAGTGAAGGGGACCTCTCTGGCCTGATGGCAGCACTGGCCGGAGTGCCTCAGTACAACGTTGAAGAGATGTACGCAGAGCTGACCACTAGGGGGCAGCCCACGGAAGGTCAGTAGACATGCAAACCCAAGGCCCAACAGCCAAACTTTTTTTTTTTGGCCCATTTGTTTCAAATTATGGCGATATGGATGAGGTACAAGACTGGTGACTCCATCCCAGCTGGCTTTGCTCGTGAATATTCCCCACCCCGCTGTAAACTATCCTCTAATTCTTGATTTCGTTTTCTCCGATAGCTGCGTTACATGACTTGCTGACGACTCACCCAACCTACCAGAAGTTCTTCAACCAGTGCTACCAGTCTGAAGGGGCGGGGCTGGTCATAGCCGACGGAAATCACAACGGCGTTCCGAACGGAAAGGCCAGCAGCAACAACAACGGCTTTCATAATGGGAACGGCGTGGCCCATAAGAAGGTTTACTGAGGCCTGGGATGTGGGACTTGGAGGAGTATGCACTGTAATGATCGGATGGCTGTATTGCAATAAGACGATGGAGAAGTGGCGGCACGGCCGATGGATTCCTGAACTGTATACGGTCTCCGTGGAGCTGCATATTTTATTAGTGTGTGTGTGTGTGTGTGTGTGTGTGTGTAATGCACACGGCATCATGGGTAAAGTTTACTGGTCTGTGAGACGGACTCTTGCTGGCGCTCCTGCGTCTTCTCTGCTCGGTTGTTTTGGTTTCTCTGTGAATCGAAGCCGTCTGTACACTGTGAAGGTGGGTCTGTCTGTCAGGCAGACGTCGATTGTGCCTTGATGCACGTACTGTACTTTTAATTGTGGAGCGAAGGACTGTTTTTCTCCCTGTCTGTTTTTAAATATCTGCATGTAGGCCAAAGGATTTTGTACCAAAGAAAGCGGCCGGTGGCCATTTTACATTTTAATATATGACCTTTGTAAATAAAACCATGGAAACACATCGGGATGTTTGCTCCCAGTCTGTCTTCTCTCCTTTAACTTTACCTTTTTTGTTTTTCCCGCTCTGCTTGTCTTTCTATCGCTCTGTTTTACCGATTCCCTGCCTCCTGCCTCGCCATTTCCCCTGGCTTTCTTGGAAAGGTCGGAGCCGAACCCGACTCACCCCTGCTGACCTCCCTTTCCTGCTCTGTTGTCTCTGGAATTTGAAGGGGTCGCTAGAGATCCCCTCGTGATCCGTCTTGATGGTGGTGAATCATGTGCAGCTGGCGGCTTTTGGTTCCTCACTGGAAGGCTCTCTGAGCTGAGCGTGCTTCTCGTCCTGTTTGCCGTGGTTGGGTTTTCCTCTGTAGTCTGAGGGGTGGTCGGCGCCAGTGACTCGTTCAGCTCTCTCACGGAGCTGCTCTGAGCTCGGCTCTGTGGCCCTCTATGCTGCCTTCTGCTCTGCCGGTAATCCAGCTCGCGGGTGAGGCCCGTGGTACCCGTCGCTCTCTGGCTCCTTCTCGTCCTCCCTTGTGTTTCCATCTCGCCCTGCATCCTCCTCTTACTCCTTGTAGCCATTCCTTGCTGCCTCCGCTCTCTCTCCGCCAGTGTTCTGGGAGACCCAGACCTCCTCGTTATTCTACGTCCTCTGGCGTCTGTCTTGCTTTCATCAGTCTTCCCTTCTCTCACAAAGCTTTCCCAGTCCTTTTGCCTTTCCTCCGCACTCTTCCCTACTCCCCTCCTCCTCTTTTCATCTGCACTGCTTTTGCAGGTGCCGTTATCCTTCGCCTTTCCTTCACCTCCTCTCTTTTTCATCTGGAGCTGTTGGGATGCGGTACAGCTTCTGGTTTGCGTCCTCTCTCTGGGGCTTCTGTCACTTGCTTGGTTTTGCATTCCGTCTTTGCCGCCCCTTCTCCTCCCATCTCTTTTCTTGTTCTCCGTTGGTTCCTTTGACTTGTTCTGGACTGTGGAACCAACACCGAGTGCAGGAGCACTTCTTAATCTTCTCCCATACCTGTCGAAGTCTTTCCTTTCTAATGCACCTGAGCTCGGGTCCCCTTCTGGTGCCGCCAGTGCACCACAGCTTCTTCGAGACATGCTCAGTCGGGGACTACAGGTTCTCCCTTTCCCCTGTCTGGTTCTCTCATGTGCTGGGACTTGAGCTACCGTATTCCCGTCGTTGGCACCACATACTCTTCTTGGTACGTCTACAGGATTGCTCTGCCTGCTCCGATCGTCCTCCACTAGTGCAGCGTCAGTGCTTGCTGCCCGTCTTCTGCATGTCTGCTTACCTGAACCAGGGATCCTCCGTTTTGGGGCTTGATTGGCGGTTTCCTCTGCCGCTGCCGGTTTCATGTCTGCCTGCGTTGCTGCCGTGGGATGTCCAGCCCTCGGTTTCTTGGTTTCCACGTAGGGTGTTCCTGCTGCCTCTTTAGATCTTCGTGAATAACGGTTCCTCCTTGTCTCCATTACGGTGCAATGATCAGGCTTGCTGGTTCTCTCTGGTTCTTGTTGGCTCCGCCTCCTGGTTCTGCCTGGGATTTGGACCTCCTTGACTTCTTGCGGCACGTCTGTTTTCAGGATTTGTCCATCGACTGTTCCTGTTCTCTCGCGTCCTAGACGTTTCACCATGCCCACCTTTCTCCTGGATGTGGTTCTCTGTAGATCCGAAGGTTCTTTCTCTTTAGCGGCCTTATTCTCACTCTCAGATGGAGCCTTACTTCTTGCCGTGGGATGTCCAGCCCTCGGTTTCTTGGTTTCCACGTAGGGTGTTCCTGCTGCCTCTTTAGATCTTCGTGAATAACGGTTCCTCCTTGTCTCCATTACGGTGCAATGATCAGGCTTACTGGTTCTCTCTGGTTCTTGTTGGTTCAGTCTCCCGGTTCTGCCTGGGATTTGGACCTCATGTAACTTGCTGTCCTGCTTTTCACCCGGTGTCATTTCTACTTTGGACCTTCTTGTGCGTCCCGTGACCTCCTTGCCTTCTTGTCCATCGACCATCCCTGTTCTCTCACGTCCTAGACATTTCCCCATGCCCATCTTTCTCTTGGATGTGGTTCCCTGTAGATCCGAAGGTTCTTTCTCTTTGACGGCCTTATTCTCACTCTCAGATGGAGCCTCACTTCTTCTAGATGAAGACTCAACGTCTCGGCCAACGGTGGCCTTCTGTGTTGCTCTCTGTATGGTGTCCTTTGTGGGGGCACCATCGTCGTCTTCTGTCCTCTGTCCCCTCTCAGTAATAACTGGACCACTTCCTGTGGTCAGTTGAGGTTTTGTTTGAACACTATGGAGGGCTTGGTGACAGCTACCACCCACTCCCTTTCTCAGGCTCATCTTCCTGTTGGACCTCCCTACCTTGGTACACGCTTTCGTCTTTGACCTGGTCATGATTTCACCCTGTCCTCCATCTTTGCTCTGTGTTTTTGGGTTCCTGCCTTTGTTTCCATCACTTCTACCATCTTTCATTATTCCATCCTTTTCGGCGACCAGGCCTGTGCTGTCTGTGTCTCGTTTATGTGGGACAGCTCCTGTTTTCAGATCCTGGCCTGATGATGCTTCACTCAGGCATGAAGTGCTCTCAGCTGTGGTCTTCTCCCCTGGTGATGTGTTCCCGTCCTCTACTGTTGTTTCAGTCGTTGGCGGTTCGGTTCTTATCGGTGTCTCCTCAGCGGCCTGTTCTTCGTTTTGGACAGGCAGATATCCAGGGCTTGCTGCACATGGGCGTTGGTGTATTCCTCCCTTTCTCTCCAAATCGGAGACCTCTTCTCGGTTATCCTCGACAGTCAAACGTCCTTCACGATCCATCCGACGGTCCCTCTCATCAGTGACCTCTGCTGCAACCTCTGTTGGTTCCTTTCTCCTAGTGTCCTCCACAGTACTAGGTACCGCATCCTCCAGGGAACACTCGGTCCTGGTGCTTCCATCCGCACGTTCCAGGGGCACTTCAACTGCTCTGTCCTTCAGATTGGGATCAGCCTCGTCTGAGGTGTTGTCCAGTTTCCCGGTTAATGCCTCAGATGGTGTGTCTGCGTCAGACGCTGTTGGTTCCACGGGATGGGATCTCATAGTCGAATCTGTTACAGGATCCTGCCGAACTATGTTTGGAGAAGATTCACTTCCTGAATCCAGATTGAAACACCGTGGATCCCTGACTTGTGTCCTACAGTCAGTCACTACACCTTTCTGTTGTGGGGTGGTTGAGGGTCCATCAGGCTGAGATGCCTCTTGGACGACTAGGTCAACCCCAGGACAAGTCTCCTGGTTCTCTTTGGGGGGTGCCCGCTCCTTTAGGGTAGATATAGTAGTGTAAGGGCTGAGGCTTCTTGTAGGGTCTGTGGAAAGTGAAGCAGGGTCTGGGGTTTGCCAGTGTAGGTGGCATGTTGCCACCCCTGCACAGACCCCGGTGGGCAGGTCCAGTGTGTTGTTCTAGAGGAGGGAAGATTTGTTAAGCACAGAAATTCCTAACTACTAATAGAGTGCTGTGCAAAAGTCAGAGACCACCAGCGTCTGTTTGATTTCCATTTCCAGATCGGAGTGTAACCTGTGTTTGTGGGTCAGTGACCTATTGTGTTCACCGATGATGGTGTTGGGAAGGGTCTATGTTTGAATACAGCGCTGTCCAGGGGTCCGAAGATCCCAGTCCTCCAGTACTAGTTCTGGTTGTTGTCCACTGTGTACAGAGATTCTCTGGATCTTCTAATGATGGGATGTGGATGATGGTCTCCAAGCTCTTAGCTATTCTACATTAAGGCGTGTTGTTCTTGAATTGTTTAGTGGTACAGTTTTTCACAGCATGGTGGCCCCTCCCTGTTTGTATTTCTGATAGACTCCGCCTCCCTGGGAGGCTCCTTATACCCAGTCATGTTCCTGACCTGGTGCTTATTAACCTAATGAGTTGTGAGATGCTCCACCAGGTGTTTGTTCAGCGTTACACGACTTTACCAGTCTCGTTTTTCTTCTGTCCCAACTTTACTAAAACGTGTTCTTCCACCTTTTTGGAGACAGGGCTGTAAATGTAGCACCAAAGCCAATGGTGACTGTGCTCACCACTATTGGCCTCTATTGCTGCTGTTCCTTTAAGGAGATGGTCAGTTAAAAAAGTAAACAAAAATAAAATCTGATTAATAATAATTTCCACACTTCCAGAGTTCGGTCCTAGAAGCTGGTTGCATTTCTGCTTCTCACCACACGAATAAAACCAACTCCAGTTAGTGGTGTTGAGGTCTGGACTCTCTGGGGTGGTCAGTCCATTGTTCTGAGAACACCAGCAGAACCTTCTTTGTTGGATGCGTCTGGACTCCCCTTTTCTAAGTGAGGAGCTTCTTGAACAGCTACACCTCCTTTCAGACCTCCGTCACATTGAGGCGTCTTCTCACACGAAGGATAGACAGAAACACCTGTGGGTGTCCTCAGATCTGAAGCAGGAGTGGACCTTGATGTTCTCGTCTTTCTCCAAGCTGAGAGCTATGAGCGCTGTTCATCTGATTGGGACAGCTCTGGCTGTCTCCCAGGTGGTTGTTAGGAGCCCAGCTATATTTCTCAGAACTACTGTGTATCGTAATCTCTCATTTTATGACTTGGATGGGGAATAACCTGATCGCAGGTTGACTGGAAATGGAATCAGCGACTGGTGGTCTCTGATTGGTCCATATCACTGTATAAAGACCAGGATGATAAATCGATTACCATCACCAACAACATCGGACTGTTCACTAACCTGCTCCTCTGGCTGCATCAGCAGGTCTGTAGCATTAGAATCCGAGTTCAGCTGAGATGAACCGTACGCCAGGTCTACCTCGGTCCCAACCTGAGGAAGAAGAGCCATGGTAGAGACTGAATGAGGGCCAGTACAAGAGAGAGTTCAGAGAGGAAGTGTTGGTCCTCTCAGGAACTTCTTCTTTACCTCACTCTCAGACTCCACGAATGATCCCTCCTCCTCCTCCTCCTCCTCCTCCTCCTCTATAATATCTTCCAAATATCCTTTGTTCAGTACATCCAGGGCTTCCATGATCTCTCTATACTCCCTCAGTGCCACCTCAGTCAGATCCTGAACATCAGATCCACCATACGATGTTCTGGAACCATGTTTAGCTCCATGTGTTCCCCGTGTGCCACGTTTCTTCAGAGCGTAGCCTTCAAACAGAGAAGTTCCGTTTTCAGGTGCTGGCCATATCGTCGCTGTCCAATGAAAAACATGTATCTCCATTTTTGTCCATTTTGACTTTTATGCCTCATTTGTAAACAGCCGCTGCCGTTTACACTTTGTGAGATTTGCATGATGAATGGACTGACAGAAATGGCCCAAAAGTGCTCGGAAAGATGTCTGGTTCCATTGACTTACATTAAAATTGAATGAGGTTTTTGGCCTCTCCTGTAAAGTTGTCATTTTGGAGATACATGTTTTTCTTTGGATGGCGGCGATATCCTCATTAACACAATCTGATGTTCAGCTCCTGATCTACGAACTCACCTTTGTCTCGTTTATGTGGGACAGCTCCTGTTTTCAGATCCTGGCCTGATGATGATGCTTCACTCATGCATGAAGGGTTCTCAGCTGTGGTCTTCTCCCCTGGTGATGTGTTCCCGTCCTCTACTGTTGTTTCATTCGCTGGCGTTCCTCCCTTTATCCCCTTCTCTATCTCCAAATCGGAGACCTCTTCTACGTCCTCTCCGTCTACGTTCTCTCCGTCTACGTCCTCTCCAGTCAAAGTTCCCCCACTAACCATCTGTGGGCCAATCTCATCAGTGACCTCTGCTTCAATCACTGCCGGTTCCTTTCTCCTAGTATCCTCCACAGTACCACTAGGTACAGCGCCCTCTGGGGTCTCGGAACCTCCACCCACATGTTCCAGGAGGACTTCAATGGCTGCATCCTTCAGATGTGTAGCCAGCTTGGGATCGGCCTCATCTGAGGGGCTGTCCAGTCTCATGGTTGATGCCTCCATGTTCAAACAGTCGTGATGGGATCTCACAATGGGATCTCTCGTTTCAGGATCACGTTTGGTGGGCTCGTTTTGCGTTCCTGGAGATGATTCACTTGCTGAAACCAGACTGAACCACTGGGGGTCCCTGACTTGTGTCCTGGGATCAGCAACAGGAACCCCGTCCTGTTGTGGCACGTGGGTTTGTTCATCAGTATGCTGTAACTCTTGGAAGACTTGGGCAAGGCCAAGCCAAGTCTCTGTGTTCTCTTTGGGGGTCTCCCTCTCTTTGAGGGTAGTTGTAGCAGTGAGTGAGCTGAAGGGGGTCCTTGCAGGGTCAAGCCCTGAGCAAGAAGTGGTGGAAGACGAGGTCGCTTCATGTACATATCCTGCCTCACAGTCAACCGATCCTACGGTGTTGCCTTCACGTAGTAAGTGTTCAGAGGAACCCGTTTTGGAAAGGTCATCATCCATCTCAAAGAAGAACGCCAGGTCGGCCATAATGTCGTTGTCTGGTATGCCAGGCACGCCTGTTTTGTTTCCGTTGTCACGGTCCCCAGTGGTCTTCCTCTCGTTCACAACAGTGAAGGTTTCAAGCAGAGAGGATGCTGTGGCAACATCCGAATTAGATTCAGCTTTCTGAACGTCGGTGGGCTGAGAGGTGGGTTGCGGGTGAAGCAGGAAACCAGAGTCTGCGGTTAGCCAGTGTGAGTGGCATGCTGCTGGTGCTACAGGAACGTCGCTGGGCACATCCCATGTCTTGTCCTGCAGAAGGAATGGTTCGTTATGTACAGAGAAGCCTCATTACTACTACAGTGCTGTGCAAAAATCAGAGCCCACTTATTCGGATTTAATGTTCAGTCAAAATCACTGCTAATTTATAACTTTCCTTACCAGCTTGACCACTAAAACCAACATCAGGCCGAGCGTTAAGTGTGTCTGCAATTTCAGGAGACATGCGTTCAGGTTTTTAGAGACATCAGCAGTGATACCTTCCCAGTGTTCAGTCTTGTAGAGTGCTCAGCATAACCCCTTACACATTCAGTGGTGTTGAGGTTCCGCTCAGTCAGGGTGGCCAGTCTACTATTCTGAGAACACCAACATAAGCTTCCTTGTTGGACGTGTCTGGACTCTCCTTTTCTCAGTGAGGAGCTTCTTGAACAGCTACACCTCCTTTTAGACCTCCATAGCGTTGAGGTGTCTCTCACAGGGGAAGAAGGATGGACGGAAACACCTGTGGATGTTTTCAGATCGGAAGCAAGAGTGGAGCTTGGTGAAGATGAGAGCTATACAAGCTGTGGGACAGCGTTGGTGGTCTACCGGATCTTCCAGGTGGTTGTCAGGAATACCAATTTCCCAGCTTCAGGATCAAAATTTTTTTTGTTCGTCCTTATGCAGGTACACTATCTTACACCTTCTTATTCTCTTGTTTGATCTCCCGAATAATTGAAACACGTTTTTTTGTGATGGACTGGATGGTCTGTCCAGGATGATTCCGCCCAGTGAGCTCTGGGATAGGCATAAGCATCCACTGTAGGGCTGTCCTCTAGAAGTCGACGAGTCGAATCATCAGTCGGAACATTTTTTTTTAAACTTACAAAAATGCACAAGAATGTTAAGAAAAAAGACATGTTAATAATTATTAAAGGGGGATAATAAATCTATATGTAAGTTCTAGCTGGGCTGGGTTGCTTACTAAAAAATTAAATCCACGTGACGACGTGCGCTGGCGGTTCACCACTGAAGGAAGCTGAAGCTGTGAAGCTGAGAAACATGGGTGGAGCGATGTCTCAGAGAAAGTCTGGAGGAGCTTCTGAAGAAGAGAATCTGAACAAGTTAAACCGAATTCTGCCCGTCATTCAGTCAGACATCCAACACTGCTCCACACGAGGGAGCTGACCTTCGTTTTAGACGTAACGGCTGTGTGCGGTGAAGGAGAAACGGAGTGGAGACGTTTGTTTTATTATAATTCTGTTATTTTAGATCCTAAATCACAGATATGTTTATTTACTCATCTACAGCTGAGATTATCTTTACTTAAGGATGAGTACAGTCACTTAATCTGCCTGCTGATAAACCAGAGATCGTTATTTCAGCGCGGGGAATATAATAAACGGTTTCAGCTCTACCGTTCTTCTGTTCATCTATAAATAATGTAAATATGGACTAATCTGGTTTTATAGCAGCTCATTATTTATGAGAGATGAAAGATGAAGGGTCCTCCTACTGGAGAAGCTGTTAGAAGTGAGATTAAAACACTAGAAGCTATAAGCGCTAACGTTTAGCATATACGAGCTCCTGCCCGACGCTGTATCCTGTAACTAAAGGCTCCAGTTCAGATCGATCATCATAAGCCCCGCCTCTTTTAGCTCAGAGATATGCTCCTGTGACTCTGCTGGCTTTCTAAATGAGGAGGATCAGATCTGAACCGTGTGCAGACTGATCTACTGAGTACTAGATAATGTACATGGAGGGAAAGCATGAACGAACAGTCGAATCGTCGACCAGGACGGGCCGAGTCGGGTACAGCCCTAATCCACTGTGACCCAGAAGCATGAGTAGCTCAGAAGATGGATGAATGAATGGGTGATGAGAGTTTTGAGTGGACAGTAAATGAATGAAAGGTGGCCTCTGATTGGTTATGGAATACATGTATGCAGGGTATATCAAAAAACACATCAGACACTTTACTAACCAGAACGTCTGGCTGGATCAGCAGGTCTGTAGGGTTTGAATCTGAAGACAGCAGAGAAGAAATGTACGACAGGTCTATCTCAGCCCCGACCTAAGAGAGAAGAACCGAGATGGAGTGATGGTGAGTACAAGCTGCCGTCCAATTAAAAACAAGTATCGCTCCTCTGAGGACCTTCTTCTTTACCTCACTCGCAAACTCCTCCTGACGGCAGAGTTCATTAAGATACTCCACGAATGATCCCTCCTCTTCATCAACACCATGCCCCTCCGCCTCCTCTCTAGCATCTTCCGAACCTGGTTTGTTCAATGCTTCCAAAGCTTCCATGATCTCGGTGTACTCCCTCAATGCCTCCCCAGCCAGTTCCTGAACATTCCCTCTCAAAGCCTGGCCACCACGAGATGTTCTAGAAGCACCTTTGGCTTTCCGCGTTCTGCCACCTGCACCACCTTTCTTTGGAGTGGAGCCTTCGAAGAGAGTGAAAGGGTTACACTTCCAAGGTCTTGGGATTTTTAATTCTGTGTGGACAGCAGGCCTAGCTGGGGATCGTTCCTCATGGACTGCTGACCTGTGGACCTGCCTGAGTCTTCATCTGTCACAGAGGGGATCTGCTTGTGGTTTGCGGCCTCCTGAATGGCTGCTGCCTTTTCTGCTGCTGCCTGGAGTTTCAGTTCCTCCTCTTCGACCTCCATGAACCTGAAAGAGCACAGACAGTCTATAGGCAGCTTGGACCCACAGCCAATAGCCAATAGGTTCTCTGGAATTGGAACTTTGGAATGTCAAGCTTTGAGTACCATGCTAATCAATAGTAGGTTTAGGGCTGGGTGGTGTTCAAAACCCTTCGGTGGTGATAGCAATATTGATGCCTTTACAATGATACCTAAATAAACTGAAAGTGGGCGTGGCTTCACCCAGACACACCCCCTACGACTCTGTAAGGACTTGTTAAAGAGCTGGGAGCAGGACAGCACTACAATGCACAGAGCAAGGTGCCTCCAAGACCAGGGTTGGGAAACCCTGCTCCAGACGCTAGAGGGCACCCTCCTCCTCCTTCTTCTTCACCTCCTACAAGTCTAGAAGACTCCTTGCAAGTTCAGACTTCACTGCTGTACTCAACAGGAACCATGGAAAGCAGTGTGTCAAATGTTTATTGGCTCACCAATGATAATCACTGGCTACGGAAAGCTATGGTCTTGAAACGTTCCCGCCCCTACCCAGCCCATACTACTGACTTGCGAGCTGTGTGGTAATACTCCATGCGGTCGAAGTTAGAGTGCTTCTCCCATTCGGATACAGCTCTCTTTACTGCCTCATGGAACGGGATTTCCGGATGTTGAAAAGTGACCGAGCGAATTGCTGGTCTGAAAGGACAAGAAGGTGAAAGGGGTTTCAGAATGACGGTAGTACTGGCATTGACTGGTGCTTGTTACACTATACTGCTAAATCTGAAACAGTATCGGACAGATGTTGGACTCGAACGTTGGACAGACGTTGGCTTTAACAGCTGATGACGGCTTGAGGTCAACCTCCAGCGTCGGACAGATGTTAACGTTCAGTTGACACCAAGCTTCCATATTAGATAGGAGGAGTAAGCGGCTGTAGCTGCGGCACCCAGGGAGCACAACTGGATCGCCTTGGCAGCTGGGGACAGGGAGGAATCGTGGATTGAACCACCAACGCTGTGGTTACTGGACAAGTCAATCTACCACCTGATCCACTGCTGCTCCGACAGAGCCATGGTTGGCCCAGTGCTAGCAATAGAGAACAACCACGAAGACCTTCAGGACAACTTCATCAAGCACCTTCGTGTAGGGTTCCCACCTTTCAGAAATGGAAATAAAGGAGGGGGGGGGAGCCGTGGTCATGTGTGAGTGACATGTTTATCGGACATTTACTGTAATATGGTACAAAGTGTGACTGAGTCGGGATTCATGTTTGTATGATAGAGGTGTATATCGGACATTTACGGAAATACAGAACACATCACAGCCCGTGTTGGTGACTTACAAGGGTAATCATATTACAGGTAGGCCAGTGTAGTGTTAGGAGTCTTGCCCAAGGACTCTTATTGGTATAGCACAGCGTAATCACCCAGACCAGGATTTGAACCCCAGTCTCCCACATGTGGTGTTATCCGCTGAGCTACACCCACCACAAAGCACAACTGCCCCGTGTGAGGATCTAACTCACGACCTTTAGATTATGAGACTGACACACTACCTACTGCGCTAACAAGGCTTTTTTTTTACGGGACGGGTGGCAACCCTACCCTCGTCCTGCTAAACACACCCAGTTTTAAAAAGCTAGCAAAGGCTAACTCTCGCTAATTCTCACTCATCTTCTAAAACGCTGTATCCTTCCGGTTGCAGAAGGTGCTGGAGCCTATCCCAACGTTCACGGGGCAGAAGGCAAGTCAGCAAAGGCAAAGTGGCTAAACATTGGGAGGGAATTTTTAATTTTAAAACAGTTGGTCAAACCTTCCTTCCACACAAACGCAGGAATACATAGGTTAACCCGGTTAACGAGTGTTAAGTAACCATGTAACCACCGTCTCCATGACTGAGCTATGGCTGTCAGGGTGGCCCTAAACTAGCCAGGGTAGCCATGACTCAAGTAGCAGGATATCTTGTCCACTAATCCCGAGATTGGTGGTTCCATCCTCAACTCCCCATGCCACACAGCTGAAGACCTCTTGGGCAAGGCACTCGAACTTTCCCTGTGCTGTCCTACTGGAGCTTGATGTCAACGCATTGTTTTGTTTAATGGATAGTCACCATCTGTCCAACACTGGAGGTCCACATCAGGTCATTGTTGGGTTTTGAAGTCGGCTAAAGTTCCACGTATGTCTGACGCTAATAGTCCAATGTCTTCTGGTGTCAAACTGACATCTGATGCCTACTTACATGAGGAAGCAGGCCAAGGCCTCCACATCGGGACTGCTTGTGTAGACGGACTTGGCTACCTTGCAGTACATCTTCCATAACTCGTAGTTTGCCTCCAGGTTCTGAGGGAGACTGTTCCCGTCATGACTCGACTGTACCACAGGGGGGTGCTCAAGACCACTGACCCATGATGGACTGCGATTGTATGAATGAGCTAACTGACTGCTAATACTGGTTTGAAGGAGTGGGGAGATGAAGAATGGGAGCTCGTAGCATGACGGATAGGGGCAATAAGGGTTCCAATGAGACACTAATACTGCTTTAGGGTTCCAGTTTATCTGAGGCCCTAGAGGAGGGGGCCAGTTATCAACTGCATTGCATGCTGGGTTAAAAGAGTATGGCGAGTAATTACTGGTAAGGCACGGCGGGAGGCTAAGAGATGCTAACTGATGGCTTGATGGCATGCAGTTGACATCAAGAGGCAGGGCTAGCGAATGGTACGGCGGTCTAAGGAGTTGGACTGGCTGTGGGTCAAAGGAAGATGGTGGGGGACAGGCTTTAGGGTAGGCTTCGGTTGAGGGGCACTGAGGAAAGGAAGGGGCATGCAAATGCAGCGGTGGTCCTGAAAGGTCTTGAAACGTCCCAGCTCCCTGCAGACCAGCGCCCAGGCTGGGAGGCTGAATTGGTGTAGGCTGTAGCTGGAGCTCACTTCCTGATCCTCCATCGGTGTCTTCTTTAGGCTTCGGCTGTCCTAGCTGTGGTTGAGGCACACTGACATCCTGCCCTGGCAACATGGGGGCCTTCACACTGGCCTTGAAGGAGGGCTGCGGAAAAGAATGGGCCGGTTCGGACATACCGGAGTGCCCATATATTGACTGCATCTGAGGCAGCATTAGATAAGGCACGTGCAGGTGTGCAAGATCATTCCCATTGGGTTGCATCTGAAATGAAACAAGCTCCTCTGAGCTGAGAAGGTTCTCCATCCGAGGCGAGGGCACATCAGCGTTCCTCAGTATTCCAGGATCAAGATCAGGTGTAGTCACATCAGGAACGGTCTGCATTGAAAGGGTTGCTAGGTCTTCAGCCAGGAGAGCATCCTTCTGGATCACAGCATCGAAAAGGACGTCCTCGAAAGGAAGACAGGGAGGAGAGTGGATTAGCCATGGTGAGCTCACGGGGCCCAGCACATCTTCAAGGGACGGCTCATATGGTTCTAATGTGTCGGTACTTATGCCCAGATCTTCTGGGATCCATTGAGCAACCGCTGGCTCCACGGCGTTCATCTCTAACAGTTCCGAAGGTAGTAGAAAAGCAGAGGCCGGAAAGTCAGGAGAACTCAGGAGACTAGGTTGAGTTTCTTGTTTGGTCTCAGGGGCTTCCAAGTCCTTGATCAGTTCATCCAGTGTGGTGGTCTTGAGTTCTTCTGTCCTACCTTGTCCCTGCTTCTTTAGAATGGTGGTCCACTCCATCACTGACGTCTACCGGTCATATAACTGTGTAAATATGATACTGATATGAAATATTGCCACCTGTATTCAAGAGAAAGTAGATAAAGGGGATTCAGGACAAAAGAAAAAGTGGAGTAATGGGGGAGGGAAGTCTGGAAAAGAATTTCCAATTGCCATAATCCAAGATTTTGATTTGATATGGACACTATTAATTTTACACAACTTTGCTTTAGCCCCTAAAATAAAAGAGATGCTCTGATTGGCTGTTCTGCCTCCTTCAGAAAATTGAGTGGGCGGGCCAAACTGCCTGTATGGGTGGAGATGTGTAAATGAGCTCTGTTCTGATTGGCTGTCCTGTAGAAAAGCACTCAGACGTTAAACCCTCCTCAGAATTTCAGTATGAGTGGGCGGGGCCAAACTGCTATAGGCTGTATGGGTGGAGATGTGTAAATGAGCTCTGTTCTGATTGGCTGTCCTGTATAGAGCCCCATTTAGAAAAGCACTCCTCAGAATTTCAGTATGAGTGGGTGGGGCTAAAGTGCTATAGGCTGAATGGTTTGGTGTATTTACATTATCTTTGTTCTTATTGGCTATAATGTGTTGGGCCTTATTTAGAAAAGCACTGAGGTGAAACATCCTTTATTGTCAGTGGGCGGGGCTAAGATGATGTAGGCTGAATGAGTTGGTTCTTGTGACATCACAGAAACTATGAACATTAAACAGGCTGTTTTTACTGCTTAGTTTAGCTCAGTCTGTATGGACTGGGTGTGAACAGCAAACATGGAAACTTTAACAATATTTACAATAATTTACATACGTATTATATTAATGTGTGGCCTCAGTATATTAATCTGTTGCCTTTGTATAGTAATTTGTGCCCTCTGTATAGTAATTGCTGCCCTCTGTATAGTAATCTGTGGCCTCAGTATAGTAATTTGTGCCCTCTGTATAGTAATCTGTGGCCTCAGTATAGTAATTTGTGCCCTCTGTATAGTAATCTGTGCCCTCTGTATAGTAATCTGTGCCCTCTGTATAGTAATCTGTGTCCTCAGTATAGTAATGTGTGCTCTCTGTATAGTAATGTGTGGCCTCAGTATAGTAATCTGTGCCCTCTGTATAGTAATTTGTTCCCTCTGTATAGTAATCTGTACCCTCTGTATAGTAATTTGTACCCTCTGTACAGTAATCTGTACCCTCTGTATAGTAATTTGTACCCTCTGTATAGTAATCTGTGCCCTCTGTATAGTAACCTGTGTCCTCAGTATAGTAATTTGTGCCCTCTGTATAGTAATCTATGGCTTCAGTATGGTAATTTGTGCTCTCTGTATAGTAATCCATGGCCTCAGTATGGTAATTTGTGCCCTTGGTATAGTAATCTGGTATAGTAATCCATGGCCTCAGTATGGTAATTTGTGCCCTTGGTATAGTAATCTGGTATAGTAATCCATGGCCTCAGTATGGTAATTTGTGCCCTTGGTATAGTAATCTGGTATAGTAATCCATGGCCTCAGTATGGTAATTTGTGCTCTCTGTTTAGTAATCCATGGCTTCAGCATAGTAATCTGTGTCCTCAGTATAGTAATTTGTGCTCTCTGTATAGTAATCCTTGGTCTCAGTATAGTAATCTGTGCCCTGTGTATAGTAATCCATGGCCTCAGTATGGTAATTTGTGCCCTTGGTATAGTAATCCATGACTTCAGCATGGTAATTTGTGGAGTCGGTATTGTTAAGAAGTAATCCCAATTTGACTTTAGGGGCTTTGTAGCGAATGCACCCCAAATCATATCTTGCTTAGTGAATTGCTCCTAGGTTAAATTTTACGGGTTTAGAGTTCTAGGTGTATGTACTCACCTCTGAAGGCCTAAACACAAAGTCCAGCAGAGTGCAGTAGTGTACAGTAGTGTGGGTTATAGTGTGGAGGTGTAACATTAGCCGTCAGTTACACGTTCATAAACAAACAGATGTAAACGGCCCGACGGTGGCTCGAACATAAACACCGGAGATCGGGTCAGTTCCTAAGGAGGCTGAGTTAATTCAGACTTACAGGCTGCAGTGTGTGTGAGTGTGCAGTTTCTCGAACGGGAATTTAATAAGCACAACATGTTATTGAAGCTGTTGTTTAAATTAAATGTATTTTATTAAAATTGAAGTGAAAAGTGAAAAATTATACCGTCCAAAATCCCGCTTGGGAACGTATTTCAGTTTATTGGATTTCAGTTCCCACTAGTCCGTGTAGTAACGGCCTGTAACGGTAGACGGTGCCCCTCAGTACCAGCGAGTCCATGAACGACTCCATTTCCCATCATCCTCCGCGCCACTCAGCTATCCGGATATCCGGTGCGTTGAACGGAGGTAAAGGACCGCGTGTGTTGGGGAGCAGAGCCGCTCTGTAAGCTTGGCTGTTTATTATTCGGTTTTTTATCGAATTTAGACACAATAAAAGTTGTGGCTCAGGCAGCCGAGACCTGAAAACCCTCCAACAAGTCGAGTATCTGACGAGACTTCAGCTCTTCAGCCACCATGTTCCTGCAGTTCTACCTCAACGAGAACGGCGAGAGAGTTTACACACTGAAGGTGAGAGAAACCTCAGTTATTTGCATATATAGAGTTGTTATTTTCTCTCAGTCAATTAATCACCTAAATAAAAGCACTGCAGCGTGCAAAACTGATCGATAGCACCATGTGGTATAGAGCCTGTATAGCTTTAACCATAAAGGGGAGTTCCACCCATCTTAACAAATTCTGAATGGCTCAGTGTTTTTTATTATGTAGTGATTCCCCGCAGACAGACCCCCAGACTGATTTCTTTACAGTGGTGGTACAGGGGTCCTCAAGTCTAACACACACAGCCATTTTAGTCACTGTTCGGTGAACCTCCACGTGTCTTCTGAGTGTTTGTGGTATTACTATGGGGACTACTTAGCCTCACAACACCCTACATGTATCCGTCCGCCATTAAAGGGTTTAGAATGTCTTGTAAGCTAAAACTTGGTCATAGAACAACAGCATCTCAGACGTCAAGCAGCGTATTCATAATCATTTCATGTAATAACTTCCTCTGAGGGAGCTTTTAAAGGAGGACGTCTGGTTCCATTCACCACCACCACTGTGAACAACCCAGGTTTCTCTATAGCGGAGCATTTCCCACCAAACCCTCTCTGAATGACTCTGTTTACTTCTCAGCCATTCATTAAACAGATTTTCCCTCTCTTTTAAATTCAGTGGAGTTCCCCTTTAAGTTCCCTTTTAACCTGTGTGGTATGATAACCCAATGTGTCCATCATGAACTGGACTCGATGAACAGACTGCAAACTTTGCCTCACTAGATAAAACAGATGTTGATATTGCCTACCATATATAGGTAGGTTTATATATATATATATATATATATATATATATATATATATTATATATATATATATATATATATATATATATATATATATATATATATATATGTATATAAAAAAAACCTAATCAATTATAATGTCCACAGTTGAGTCACATAATTAGGACCGCCAGCTAATATCCAGAGTGGCTAGATGTGCTGGGAGTAGCTCAGTAAGGTCCTGCTCAGTTGTCACATGTATCTGGAGCTATGCTGACCACAGTGCATCCCACAGCTGCTGTATAAAATAGCAGAAAGTCAATCGTTGTTAATCATCATTATATGGGTGGGGCCCATATGCTGATTTCCACCCCCTAGCTTGTACAACCACTAGAGGTGAAAATCTTGTAGGGCTGATAATAGTTGTGGCGTGATCACCTCCCATTTTGGAGGGAATAAACTTTTATCCTTCCTAGGTTCTTTTGTAAATTTGTGAGGAGACTTGAGATGGCGTAGGCTGCCATGATTAACATGATGCTTAAACTTCTCCTGTAAGGGGATTTATCTTCAGACGTTAGTGGTCTTTTATGAACGTGTAGCTTTGAGACGTTGGCCAGGACGAGCTCTGACCCAACGAATGAGGGCTGAAACCTCTGGCCACCCCGACAGTGTCCCCCTGCAGAAAGCTGAAGATGGCATCTTATTCAACTCCACCTTGAACGGTGCTGTGCCATTTAAGGTGGAATGGGGGTTCAAATAGGATGCTAATGTACCAGCCAGTTCTGTGAGCAGATCTTTCACACAAGCTTTGGACCATTGGAAAGCTGTGCTCTATGATGATTGGACCAACTGTAGGGCCAGGCGTTTAGTTACCGGCCTCTTGTGCCCACAAGCTGGCTGCTTAAGTGGAGCTTAGGGCCATGGGCGATAGGTTGGGTGCTGGAGTTCACCATTGTGTTTACAGTGTATTTCCAAGCAATGTGACTCACAACTGGATACACTATAATTTGTTCAGTTAACCCTTTAACTGTAAAATTGTGTGTGCATTCATTCATTTATTGACTTTTCGGTTTCAGAAGCTGGATCCAGAAGGCCGCCCCACCAGCTCCGCCCACCCGGCTCGATTCTCCCCTGATGACAAGTTTTCCCGGCATCGAGTGACCGTCAAGAAACGCTTCGGGCTTCTGCTGACCCAACAGCCACGACCTGTGCTGTGAAATGGACTGATTTGTGTGTGTGTGTGTGTGTGTGTGTGTGTGTGGACCCCACCCCACCCCCTTACCTCCCACCCTTACCTGTAACACTGATGAAGCCTTTGAGTTATTGTATTCCTCTGTTCAGCATAATTTGACAAACCAAGTCCCTTTTTTTAAAACTTGTCCTCTGCTATGATTTAATGTGAGCACCTGAGCCTCACATGTCGAATAAAACCATTCAATTCGCTGATATTCTTCGTGTATGTGTGCTCATGATCCTCGCACCATCACAAGCCTTTTCTTTGAGCGCTGGAATCCAGTAGCTCCGTGAAAGACTACATCACCCATGATGCACTTCGGCGCCACTACGGCAAGCGAGAAGCCCGAACGCAGGACGGAAGCGCGCTGGAGAGCTGATTGGAGTTGAGACCGAAGGGGGGTCGGGCGGCAACTCAAGCATGAATGGATTTAATTTAACTCAGTACATCCAGCTCAAGCACGGATTTCCTTGGACGTGAGGGAAGGTTGCACAAGGTAAACGTTCTGAAAGATAAACAAGGAGCTTTTATTTAACGAATGATTAAATAAGAGAGGGAGAGGGGGGAAAGCTGTCACCAGCCTAGCTAGCTAACTGTGCTAATTCGGTGTCGCTATATAGCTAATATCGTATAAGCGAAGTCTTTCAAACAGAATGAGAAAAAAATGTGTCAGTTCTTGTTTAAACAGGATTTTTTGGTGGTCTAGACTCGTTAACGTACATAGCTTCACGTCCGCCAGCTTCTGGTTGGAATTGTCCCGGTCCACCTTAAATGGTGCAGCAGTTACATTCTGGCGCCTGCACCGTTTAAGGTGGAACGGCACTATTCCAACAAGACGCAGACCCCACTTTGTTTATCCGCATCACTGGCGCAGTGCACTTTGTGCTGTCTGTACGGTACTCAAACGACTGTGTACCCCCGTCCACGACCCCGCCTGAAGTGGAAACCGACCCGGTCTCGAGTGACCGGTCGGATCCAGAATGCTAATTGGCTTAATATGGATGCTAGCTAGCCGCGCGATGCTAACGCTAGCTAGCTTCGCGAGGGGAAGATGACAGGAACAACAACACGCTCGCTGCGGCTCGTTTTTAAGCGGGCTGTGCGGCTATTTCATGTGACGGTTTCACACCGAATGGTCACTTTTATCTCCTGCTGCTGGAGAAACACCGTGTGGTCCTGTTTTATTAACCCTCGACGGTTATCTTATGGTTAGCCCAGCACACGTAAGGTTAGTTTCTGAGGAGTTTGAGGTGATTAGCCAGCTAATGCACGATGTGATGACCTGCCACTCCCCACAGGAGAGGTGCGAGACCGAGAGCTGGGAAGGTTTATTGGGGAAAAAACCGGGAAAATACAGTTAATTTAGTGAATTTGCTGAGCTTTTTTTTCATTAAAACGAGTCGCCTCAACCGGTTTGAACCGCCTTATAAAAAAAAAATCTATCCCCAGTGTTTGCCTTAGATATGTGCTGCTCACTTCATGTATAACTTGAGCTTTTGAGTCGTTTAGATGTAGGAATTCAAGTTTACCTCATTTAAATGGGCATTTAGACTCGAATTAAGACAAAATGTACCTGTTAGGTTACCTAGGAAAGGTGCCCCCTTATACCAGGAGGTAGCCCCCCTCTGTACCTGGCATGAATGCCAGTCTGTTTTTCCTATATGGCTTCACATGCTGTTTTCACCCAGCCCTTCACTCTGTACTCCCATTATCCAAATAACAGCTGCACCCAGAAGGACGTGTCAGATTGCGATGCTGTTTACACGGATATGGACACATACAGGAGTGGTGTCTCCCAGTATGGCATCAGGACGCTTTGCAGATGTCTCGGCATGGAGTCATAGAGGTTCCTGATGGTGTCCTGTGATAATCCATCCCATGCAGCTTGAGTATTCTCACACAGTTCCTGGATGTCGTGCCGTAGGGGTAGGGGCGGAGGTGGAGCGACCCCAGGCCTTCTGGGCATCTTGGTGCTGACCAGGTGCCTCCACATATGGATTCATTGGTTGCTCCACCAACACAAAAGCGGGACTCGTCACTGAAGATGACCCACTGCCATTCTGAGTCGCTCCATGACAGTCTGGCACGACGCCACTGTAGTCTTTGGTTGACGGTGACGTGGTGTTAAGGACAGTCGTCGTAACGTCAGCGTAACACGTCCTCCTACGTCGTACAGCCACCTGGCAGTGCTGGCAGGATGACTGATGGAGGGCACCACTGCTCACTGAGGAACTAGAATCATCTTCGCGTCTCCTGATGTCAGACCGACCCACTGAGATTCGTTCCTGTCGGTTGACTCCTTCTGGGTGCAGCTATTGGTGCTACGGTGCTCTTGATGATGAGTGTATGTCTGGGATACTGTGAATGAATATGAATGTCAGTCTGACTCACTGTATCCACTTTTCTCTTTCTCCCTGTTTTGTTTTCACACAGCCTAATTTTCATTCCTCCAGTTTGTATAAATAAGAGCACTTTAAATTTGCGCCCATATCCAGCTTAGTCAGCTTGCCAGGAGGTTTCACACTCCTAAGGACCAACATATCTCGAAGGACCAGTACTAGGATGTTCGGCCTGGTCCCAATGAAAGCCATTTTTCAGACATATTCTCTATTTTTCCATTCGAAGACTACCTAGCGAATGTACAGAGCACTTTACTGAGCGCATTTCTACCTCCGACTAGTAATCTCAAGTACAGTTCCACTTTGGTACAGGGTAAAAGACACTGTCTCACAGTTTCAGTCTAAGCTACGAAACGCCAGCTGTTTCATACCTCTGTAGAAACTACTCACCAGATTCTCAGCTATTTCAAAGGGGGTCTTTTGGCCCATAAGCTATACCACGTCGAGGCTGTAGCATAGGAAACAGGCCAACGTAATCAGAAGCCTCTCTCAATCACTTTCAATGGAGACGCGCCGGACCGGACCAGTTCCCGCCCACACGGTTAGCTGAGGGTCAACGGGTCGTCCCAGTGGCCACTCTGGCGGAATCCCAGCAGCCCCGGGAAACCATGGCGTCCACAGTGCGCTTCACAGTCACCCCCACCAAAGCCGAGGATGTCCCGGGCCTCTCCGACACGTCGCCTGACCTCAGCTCGCGCTCCAGTGGCCGGGTGCGCTTTGGTTCACGGGAGAGTGTCAACCGCAGCGAGCCGCCCAGCGAAGTGTCCGGTGGCCTGACCACCACGGCTGGAGTGGACACCCCAGACCGCAGCCAGACCGAGCACAGTAAGTAGGGGGGGATGGTTGTGCTACTTGCTTTGCTTTAAAGGCTGTTCAGCTTCTTGTTCTTGGAAATGGCTCTGAGCTTCTTCTGTGGGAAGGAAGGAGTCTGATTTCCCAGGCATTGCCACAGATGGGCCAGACGGAAGCATCTTCGCCGTGGTCAGCGGGATCTGATGGGTCCGATGCTGAATAACAATAGCAACACTGCAACCGGGTGTGTCAGTTAAGGGTTGTACACAGCATGTTTAAACGATTGGGGGAAACTCTGATCATGTTTACTAAGTGTAATGGCTTTTGGCTGGTTATTGACACGTGTTCTTTCAGTTTCTATGGACAACAGGTCACAAGTTTGAGTGACTGGAGCCATGAAGTTGTAGTTCCCACATAATACATTACCCCATATGGTGTTAGTTGTAGATTATGCCCAGTGTGCATGAATCTTTAAAACCAGGAAGCTGTGAGAAATGAATATCACGCCTTAGCTGCTATAGTTCATCAGGTCCGTTGCGCAGTTGTGCTTCCACAACCCAGTACATCCCAACTAGTGTGATCATGCGCATGAATGAAACTAAGCATTGCAGAGGAAAGGGAGAGATGGAGGGAGTGAATGCCATTGCCACTCAGGCACTGCTTCGTCTTTTGTTCCATCCGCCTTATTTTTAGTCGGTTATGCTGAATATATAAAACATGAAACGCCTCACTGGACTCATTTCGCTGAGCTGGCGAATGTGCCCAGATGCCAGCACGCAGATGCCGACACAGTGCTGTGCAGAAGTCAGAGTCCACCTTTCCGTTCACTCAACGTCCTAAAGTAGGTGTTCAGACACAGGAAGCTAGGCAAAGCCTTTAGGGACACTCGATACTGAAGATGACCATTCGGCGTCACGCCCTGACAGTCTGGCACGACACCGTCGCAGTCTTTGGTGGCATTGACGTGGTGTTAAGGACAGTCGTCGTAACGGTCTCCATGCATGTAGTCCTGGGTCGTGCCGATGTCTGCCAATGATGCTGGCACTAAGAGGATGACTCATGAAGAGCATCAGTGCTCGCTGTTGGGTTTGCGATCGTGGCTGTTGGGACAGTCCGCACATGTTGGTTCTCTAGGTGGTTCGTCTAGGTCTCCCAGATCCTTCATGTAGCTGGTGCCTGCCGTCTTTTATCCACTGCTGCCTACAGTGTGCTATGGTAGTATCCTCATGACTGGTGGTGCAGTATGTTGGGCCTATGCTGCGAACCCTCTCAAACTCCTCCAGCTGCTCAAAGAGCTCTTCTTAGAGGCATAGCTTGCACACAAAGCTCCCAACACAACACCAGTCAGAAGGGAAAGCACGTGCAACCGGACACTGCTGATGCAGTCAAGTCAGTGAGTGTCCGCAGTCGTGGTTGTTGGGTCAGTGAGGTACAGCGATAAGGCCGGTATTTGCTGAAGTCACATGCACGGCTGAGTATGGTAAGCACAGTGTGGTATATGTACCTCTGTTCCATACACTGAAGGTCCAGAGTGTGAGTTAATCATTTGGAGAAATGTGATTTCCATAATGGAGAAGTCACTCAAAGCCAGCTAGCAATTGCGTGTTCACTTCTGCACGCGAGTGTGTACTGGTACCGTGTGTGCGAGGGGAAGTGAGAGCAGCACAGCCGGCACGTTTGCTGAGGCTGCTGAAACATGATGATGAAGCAGTTGTGCTGAGAAGCATTGTAACGATCTCCCTCTCTCGTACATGGCCACACCCAAAGATCACCTTGTAGGTGGCGGCGAAGTACCTCTTGTCGGTTAGCAGCTAAGGGTGTAACAGTTTCAGATGTGGAGCTGTCATATGTAGTTGTGTGGCCGGCGTCGTGCCTGTGTTAGTGATTTTTCTATGAGGAAAAATGAATGGTGGTGTCGTAAATCGCCACTCTCACTTCCTGTTGTGAACGGAAATGTTCCAAACCTGAGACACTTTGTCCTACTTAGGTTTCCTCCCGAGTGTCACTGGATGTTGAGGCTGTGTCCATTCGAGTAGCAAGCTAATGCTCCTGCTCACTGAAATGATGGTCTGTTTTATCAGATCCACTGACCGTATAGGAGCACCCTGTGTGTACAGACTGTAGATCCATCTGTTTCTCTGTGTACTGTATTCCTCTTTCTTCAATGGACCTATACAGGACCACCACAGAGCAGGTATGATGTGGGTGGTGGATCATTCTCAGCACTGCAGTGACACTGACACTGGTGGTGTGTTAGTGTGTGTGGTGCTGGTGTGAGTGGATCAGATACAGCAGGGCTGCTGGAGTGTTTAGACACTGTGTCCACTCACTGTCCACTCTATTAGACACTCCTACCTTGCTGATCCACCTTGTAGATGGACAGTCAGAGACGATAGCTCATGTGCTGCTGCACAGTGCAGGGTTGGTCATCCTCCAGTCCTTCATCAGTGGTCCACAGGACGCTGCCCACAGGACGCTGCCCACAGGACGCTGCCCACAGGACGCTGCCCACAGGACGCTGCCCACAGGACACTGCCCACAGGACGCTGTTGGCTGGATAGGTTTGGTTGGTGGACGATTCTCAGTCCAGCAGTGACACTGAGGTGTCCAGCAACACTGCTGTGTCTGATCCACTCACACCAGCACCACACACACTAACGCACCACCACGTAAGTGTCACTGCAGTGCTGAGAATGATCCACCACCCACATCATACCTGCTCTGTGGGGGTCCTGTGGGGGTCCTGCCTATTAATGAACAGGCTAATAGAGTATACAGAGAAACAGATGGACTACAGTCTGGAACTATAGAACTACAGAGTGTCCTGTATGGTCAGTGGAGCTGATAAGGTGGACAGTGTGTGGACACATGGAGGTGTACCTAATAACGTGCTCAGTTTGGCTCTTCAAAGGCATTCGGAGGGAAACAACACAATGGCTTAGGAATGTTTCTGTTTACCACATGCAGCAATTTTTGGAAGTGCCTTTCATGTTTAGACCTTAGAGCTCCTGACCTGGGCTGACTACAGAGTGCAGCCCTGGCTCTGTACCGAGGGTCTCTCATTTACTGTCTTTTGTGGAGACGACCACTGATCAAAACTCGGGCTGACGGTGGAGCTCCACTGCTGATCATCCCGGTTCCAGTGCCAAACATACATGCAGGATAAGGCTGAGCTCCGATGGAATGGTTTTCGTTGTTTGTCAAGACATTTTTAACACATTAAATATCAAAAATGAAACCTCAGAATCGATCATCACAGTTCTGTTGATAACGGCTGATTCTCTCTGTCTCCTTCTTTCTTACAGGTGATGGCAATGCCAAGATCTCCAGCGTGTATATCAACAACAGTCATGCTATGGATGATGATGATTTCTATGATAGAAACCTGGCTCTGTTTGAGGTATGTGTAAGAGAACATTCACTACACCAGCTACAGGAATGCTGTTACTATTCCAAGGCAAGATAAGAGAAGAAGAAATGTATTGATCCCCAAAGGCATGTTCAGCTGTTGATCAGTGCTCGTATGTATGTACAGCTTCAGTAACCCAAAAGAGCAGTTGCGCCCAGAAGGAAGTGTCGGATTGCAATGCTGTTCGGAAGTGGTGTCTCAGTATGGCATCGGGCCTCCATGTTTGCTAACCCAACATGCCAGACGTCTTGGCATGGAGCTATAGAGGTTCCTTATGGTGTCCTCTGATAATCCATCCCATGCAGCTTGAATATTCTAACACAGTTCCTGCAGATTTAGCGGTAGGAGTGGAGGTGGAGTAATGCCAGACCTTCATCAAACTGTCTATCTTGGTGCTGAACATGGTGGCTCCAAGCAGTTAGCTGGATGGCCAACTGATCCTAGGTGCCCGGTTTCTTTTAGGTTGTCATTTTAGACAAACATGCACATTAGCAGCGCTTCACTGAACCTGAAGCTGCCCGGGTCTGGGTTGTATCGCGAGATCCTGTCGGTTAACTAATATGGCTAATGTCTTTAAAGTTAAGCTTATAGATTAGCTTGTGCAGCCCATCAGCCTACTGAGCAAATAAGCCTCTTAACACCTTATTTACTTCTACTAGAATGTGTTCCTTTATTAATGCGTTTATATGGAACAGGGGCGTTACTGAGAAGTTAACATATCAAGCAGTTTAAACATAGAAACTATATAAACGTGTATTAAACAGTGTTGGTTTGCATTGAAGGTGTATGACTTTGGTTGGAGTGAACAATGACTAGGTGTGCCGTCGCGAACCCATTCAAAACCCGAGATCGGGTCCTAGAGTGAAACGAGACGGTTTTCCTTTTTTGGTGGGCACATGAATGTTTAGATGAGCTCAGCTCTGATTGGCTGGTTTACAGCACGATGCATTGATCACACAGACACAGCATGTGGAAATTTGCTAAATATAATGAGCCTCTGTGAAAATAAGCTCCGCCCTCATACTGTTTAGTTAGCTATGCTAGTTACCTTGAGCTAATGCTAGTAGCTAACGTTACCTGACTATGGAACTCTCAGCTTCAACCACCAAATAGGGATACAATCACACAACATGGCTGCTAAATACAGGCTGCTGTTGGGGTTGTGATGCTAATAAAGGTGGAGCTGCTCCTCTCTTCAGTCTCTTTAGGGTTAAGCGACGAGTGGAGCTGCTTAGTATAGTCCAAGGCCTTGGGAAAGTCCTAGGTTGGACTTTGAGGGTGAACTTTGAGGGTGAACTTTGAGGGTGAACTTTGAGGTTGAACTTTGAGGTTGAACTTTGAGGTTGGACTTTGAGGGTGGACTTTGAGGTTGGACTTTGAGGTTGGACTTTGAGGTTGAACTTTGAGGGTGGACTTTGAGGTTGTTCAGGATCTTGTTAAAGATCTGGGAGATGGAGAGTTGCTTGATTTGTGAATTTTCCACTGATGGCTCTGATGGCTCTGACAGTGCTGACGTCCCTTCACAGCCCGGAATGGTCGATTTCTCCACTAGAGAAGTCAAGGGCTAGAGGGTGCCCTGATGTATGAAAACTCTGGGGGTGTAAATCCTGATGAGTCTGTTCCCTAACAGTCCCGAACTGTTCACGGTTCACGGTATGATGGTTCTATGTACTGGACTGTCATTATTCAGCCATGACATTACAGTGAATGCAGTTTCCCCATTCTGTGGCTCCTTGAATGTGCAGTGTGTAACATGAAGAGGCTTCCTTGCTTTCAGGTCAGAAGCGAAGTCTTCGTGTCTGTGAGATAACTCCATCAGCGACAGTATATTCAGACATGAAAGCAGAATTCATTAGTGCTGGAGGTCATCAGGCTACAGCAGGCAGTAGCTTTAGTCAATTCAGAGTCTGTTAAGTGAGTGCTGCCTTGAGAATGACCAAGTTGATTCACATGAGACGCACTTAAAAGACTGTCTGTCTTTTAACCTGCTTAATGAAGATGGAGTGATGTGCTATTAATTCTCTCTCTCTCTCTCTCTCTCTCTCTCTCTCTCTCTGTCTCTGTGTGTAGGAAGAAATGGACACTCGTCCGAAGGTTTCCTCTCTTCTTTCTCGCCTGGCCAACTACACCAACCTCACACAAGGGGCCCGAGAACATGAGGAGGCAGAGAGCATCGGAGAGAAACGAAAGTCAAGCAAGGTGTGATGCGCCTGCACACTCTCATACACTCTCTCTCTCTCTCTCTCTCTCTCTCTCCACATTCAGAATTTTACAATGTGGGTGCAAGCACACACACATACACATGCACCGCAAACTCAAAGCAGTGCTTTCACACCCACACCCACACTTACACTCACACCCACACAGCAGAAAGTGCCTATTTGCACCACTGTTGTCGTCAGTAAAGAATTCACATGCATGTTCTTTGTTATGCTGTATGTATATCCTGGTCTGACTGGTCCATAATGGCTACAAGCCATCAAAGCTGTTTTTCTGGTCAGTGACTCATAATGTGTTCAGCTTCCTCAAATAGCATCTGAGTTGGGCAGCATCCACATTTTGCATACAATCAAACATTTCTGTATGGCTGCGTTTACACGTCACGCGGAGGTGGCCCAGATCTGATCTCACCAAATCATACTCTCTTCAATACAGTTACATATGTTTATTCATCCATTCATCTCAGAAGCTACTTATCCTTTCGGGTGGCAGTGCTGTGTGATTCCACCCACTGCAGCAAAGACACTCTAGGCTGACGTATCCTTCCACAGGAGCTGCACTGAAATGAGCAAGATGGAGGGCTTCCCCTTAGCTTTACAGACGTTCAGATACACAGGGCAGGATGAGCAGTGGGCCGCGGAATGAGGGCTGAGATCTCCATGCCATCCAAACAACGTCCACTTTATATCTGGTTATGTGAACACACCAGACGATTCTGGGAGCTCACTCTACAGAGCCGTTTTCAAACTAGCTTTGGGTTCTGCATTTGACAATGTTGATAGCAGCCTTTGACAAGCAGTGGGCCACGATCTGTAGGGCCAGTTATTTCCAGTCACCGGCCCCCTGACAAGAAAATCACCATTGCTTTATACAAGCTGGCTCGGTGTGTGGAGTGTAGGATAATGGACCAAACACTTGGCCATAGCGTTAATAACAGTTCAGGCACTAAAATCTCTTTTTGCCATGTTTGGCTTTTCTCTTCAGCTGTCAGCATGGTGCATGGGAAGCCCAATAATCATGACTCCCAATGGATGCAGGTCCACTGCCTGAGGTTTCTCTTTGATCTTCACCAGCATTACAGGAGCGATCACGAAGCCCCGGTGGCTGGGAGCTGGATATATCTCCCAGAATACATTAGACCTGGACCACTTCTTTGGTTCACTTCCTTGTTCAAACTTTGATTTTAGGCTTTTAAGGTTCTGTGACGCTACAGTGTCCTACTCCTATGACCACGTTTGACCACAAGTCTCAGATTTGGGCCACTTTTACCTTGTGTGTTAGTGAAGCCTTATGCTGCCATGTGGGTGAGCGAATAGGGCTGCTTACTGCCTTTCACAAAACTGATATGCTGATATTTGAGCTGCTTTTGCTTAAACAGCCTTCCCACTAGTCAGTTAGGGCCTCAAGGGCATGGCCACAGTCTTCTGAGCCTAAAGGGGTTACCGTATGCTATTGTGCAGTACTATACCTGTGAGCCTGAACCGGGTTCTATACAGACTGTTACTCAAGCACTAGTTGCCCAGCTTTAACCTCTAAGCATACATCAGTGGAGAGAAGGTGAGCTGTAATCTAACCTGTCCCAGAGAGGTAGGGATCGATTAGCCTGGCAGCTAAGCTATCATCAGCACCACAACCAGCTCCCTTGTACTGTCCAAGTTCAGTAATGAATGATGAGCTGAAAAGCACAGCTGTTAAACCTCCACTGCAGCCACACACGAGTTTGCACTGACCGTACATTCATGCAGCTGTGATCTTGCACCGCGTTTCCCATCAAGCTCTGTCTCTGCTTTGTGTTTTTGTGCCATAGACTCCTCAGATGGGCACTTTCATGGGTGTGTATCTGCCGTGCCTGCAGAACATCTTTGGCGTCATCCTCTTCCTCAGGCTCACCTGGGTCGTCGGCACTGCTGGGATATTACAGGCTCTGTGCATCGTCTTTATCTGCTGCTGCTGTGTGAGTTACACAAGCACGCACACGTGGGGTCTGCCACATAGTAACTGACTTACTTTAGTGGCGAGGGGGCATTCAGCTCTTGCACACTCATGAAAGCCACTGTGTGGAAAGAACGAAAGTCATTTATTAACCTACTGGTGTGGCTCTCTCTCTGTCTTTCTCTCTATCTCTCAGACCATGTTGACTGCTATCTCGATGAGTGCCATTGCCACGAATGGAGTGGTACCAGGTATGACTTTCCCTCAGTCTTCACTATTCCACCTTGTTCCCATTGTGTAGATTTCTTAAGGTGATGAGTCATTTCAGGTAGGAAAGACTGTTCCTAAAAAGCAGCTAAGACAGGCCCAGACTTATCTAAGGATTCAAATGAGTGACTTTAAAATCTGTCTCTTAAATCTGGCTGAAGACGAACATGAACGTAGCCTGACTGATATCAGACCATGGTGAAATTAGAGGAAGAGCCATTATCAAATTAAACACACATAAATTAGATTGTGATCCTTCAACCATTTTATAGTACATAATATGGATCATAATGTTTCGTTTTTCTGAGATTTAATAGGAAAGTAATACAGACCAAAAAAAAAACAACCTATAGACGCCACTAATATACTAAAACCCACAACCACCAGTGATTTTTATTCATTGTTGTACAAACTGGAGTGCATTAAACAGGGCTGATTATCCTCACCTTGGATTGAGAGTAGGTGGGTCAGGGTCATGAAGTTTTAGCTGATAGTTAATTGCCGAATGATAATTAGTTGTAATTACTGAATTGTCTTTATCGTTTACGAGCATTAAAACACAAACCTAAAGTGGCCAAACAGGCTGATCAGCCGCCTTAATAGTAGAGAGATATTGGCTGTTTGATGTGTTTGCTTAGACAACTGGCTGCGTCATGAGCGTAACTGTTAACATACTTGTCTACCAACTCCACGTGTTACTGGAGGCTTCCTCTAGAGGGCAGACCACTCAGTTAGTCCAGTTGTTTCCATTGTGCACGGACGTCACAATCTCGGCTTTGTTTCTACATCAACTTGCAAAATTTGCAGACTCGCGACCTGGTCACATGTCCCTGCTTTAAAACGTCCCACTGTTTTGATGCCGCTGAGTGCCTGCACTGCCCCCTAGCGTTTTTGTGTGTACTGCACCTTGTGTGCAACCGAGCCATCTTGCGTACGTGCTATTCCATTACAGCAGGTCTTATCTCTACCCTAAGTTGCCAGCTGTGTGTAGCTAATGTGGATTGTACTGATCCGCTTGCACACATGCCAATAGCCAACCAATAAACCAACCTTTATGGGGAGTCCCATCACGTCTCTATGAATTCTCTTATTTTTCTTATATTTGCCGTTGTTTTTCTCCCAAATTTTGCTCGTTGCAGCATAATACCACCGCGACCTCTATTGACTGTGGAAACTTGACAGCAGTCAGCGTAAATAGTTGCAGGAAACTCATGTATCTGGGTTTATCTGAGAAAACTGCGGTTAGGCAGTTACGTAATAATTGTGACAGGCCTAGTTGGAAAGTGTTTTACAGGTTCTGACACCCACGCTAAGCCTAGATAAGCATGTTGTGACATAGATTGTCAAGTCAAGTTTATTTTCATGGCACCTTTTACAGCAGGTGTTGTCACAAAGCAGCTTCACAGACCGTTCGGCTCCAAGCCCCCCAGTGAACAAGCCAGAGGCAACACTGGCAAGAAAACACTCCCTCAGAACAAGAGGGAGAATATCTGGAAATTAATCAGAGAGCTCTCCAGGTTCTTCTTAAAGCAGGATCTCCACATGTACAGCAGGTTCTTAGTGAGGAACCGAAGGTTGGGTTCTAGCTTTACTGGCAGATACAGTGATCGTCTGGTTCATAAGAACATGGTCAGGCAGCCAACACACAGGACAACACAGCTACAGACTGGCAGAGGGCCAAACCCACACTCTACTGACCGTGATGAGCACCACCTCATTCCAACGTCCCTTAACCACCGTAAGATGACCTCAGGTGACCTACAGAGGGACCTCCGAGCGTGACCTTAGCAGGTGGTGGAAACGCACAGAGAGCGGGTGGCTAAAAAACAGGCTTCTGGTATGGTTCAAATTAGTGATTTTCTAAATAAACAGATCTAGTACAATATCTGATCTGGAGTTTGGGAGACATGCTTCCAGTAGTGTAGAGAATCAAACAGAACTGAGGAATTCTGGTCCAACACAAACCCAGAACCTGTATAGCTATATAGCTATATATATCCCAGTTCATCTGTCCTCTTTAGCCGCTCCTCTCTGACATTTACTTTAGCAGTAGTCCATTAGTATTGATCTGTAGAGTAACAGTAGACTAACGTACATCCACTAATACCTCTCTTTGTGTGTTTATTGCTCTCTCTCTCTCACTCTCTCTCTCTCTCTCTCTCTCTCTCTCTCTCTCTCTCTCTCTCTCTCTCTCTGTCTTCTGTAGCTGGGGGCTCGTATTTTATGATCTCGCGCTCGTTGGGCCCAGAGTTTGGGGGTGCTGTGGGTATATGTTTTTATCTGGGCACCACCTTCGCTGGGTCCATGTACATCCTCGGAGCCATCGAGATCCTGCTGGTGCGGGAACCTTCCTCACACTCTTCATCATTAACCTTCTTATGTAGTATAGTTCATCCTCAGTCTTATGCTGTCACCTTTCCGGCCTACATGTGTACAAATGTAGCATAGTGTTTGCTATGCCAGTAATTAGCTAATCTATGCTCCGCCTACAGATGTGTTCCTTGATTTCAGCTGGTATGAGGTTGGACAAATCTGAATTTATGTTGCGCCCACAGCTACAGCAAGCATCCATGAATGGATTCTCTGTCATAATATCTATTTCTATTTGTGTGTCTGATTCTATAACTGAGGAGCGATAAAGCTTCAGGCAACAAATTGTCGCACTGTCTGCAAGGCAAGGAAAATGAGGAATGCCAATGGACAGGCAGTGACAGCAAATCCCGTAGACTGTAGACACTATCTTGGCTAGCCAGCAGCAAAGCCAGTTAACTCTCTGCTTGGCCACATGTGACATAAGCAAGGACTGGCCTTAGCGCTGTTCCTGACTGACCCAACAACCACGATTGCGGCTGACTCCATGAGTCATCCTGTTAGCGCCAGCACCATTGGCAGAGGGCTGCACCATCCAGAGCTGCATGCACATGGACCGTTACGACGACTGTCCGTAACACCAGGTCAACGTCGCCAAAGACTGCAGTGGTGTCATGCCAGACTGTCATGGAGTGACTCAGAATGGCAATCCTCCAACCTCATGTTATGGATGTGAATCCATCTGTAGGCGGAGCATGTACACATGTTACTAGAGTTCTTTGTTTTCTGACTGGACCTCCTTTACAGGTACGTGACACCCGTCTTCAATCTCACTTTCTCTCTCGCTCAGATGTACATGGCTCCCAAAGCCGCCATCTTTGTTTCCGAGCACACCGAAGGCGAGGCGGCGGCCATGTTGAACAACATGCGTGTCTACGGCTCCATTTTCTTGCTGCTCATGTCGCTGCTGGTCTTTGTGGGAGTCAAATACGTGAACAAGTTGGCCTCCGTGTTCCTGGCCTGCGTCATCGTCTCCATCCTTTCCATTTACACCGGCGCTCTGGTGTCCGCCTTCAGTCCTCCCTCTTTCTCGTGAGTGTTTCCTGATTGTGGCCGGTTTTGAGAGAAGGGTGTTTGCGTGGTTGGTGTAGCTCAGCGGGTAACACCACTACTCAGGGTGCCACCTCTACATGTGGGAGACTGGGGTTCGAATCCCAGTCTGGGTGACTGTGCTGAGCTACACCAATAAGAGTCCTTGGGCAAGACTCCTAACACTACACTGGCCTCCCTGTAATCATTAACCTTGTAAGTCGCTCTGGATAAGAGCGTCAGCAAAATGCCATAAATGTAAATGTGTTTGTGATCAAGCCTGGTTACTGCCATTACATGAGGCCTTAGCTGGCGATCTGTGCAGGTAGCTTGCTTGTGAGTTTGAGCTTTATAGGTTTGTGCTCTATAAGGAGTTTCCTGATTTTCAAAAATGAACTCATCACAATAATGTATGAATAGTAAAAAATAGTGACCTCTTATCTGGAAATGTGGGGACTCAGAATTGAAAATTAGTAAGCATCTGAGCTCTTGTTTTTGCCATACATATTGCTGAGAATGTTTTTTATTTATTTATTTATTTATTTAACCAAGTTAACAGTTTCTATCGAAGCTACAGCATAGCAACCCATTGGTTTAATAAGGGGGAGTCAAGAATTGCCAGCTACAAGTTAGCATAATGTATTATAATAGCATTATTATCACACTATTATTGTTAGATGATGCACTGTTTTGAAGTTACACTTTGAGTAACACTACTTAAGAGTTTATACCGTATTTACTATGATGGATTCAATTTTAAGCTCGTTTATTCAAACGCAGCTTTTTAAAAGTGCTTTAAAGATAAATCAGCAGACTGACAGACAGTGCTCATGGGTGACCCGGGCATAAATCAATAAGCAGCATACTAGCTCAAGCAGCTGCAATGTTAGAGGCCACTGTCATATAGGAGTGAAACCACTGACTGTATGTATGATATGTGTTACATAGCTCACCGGGCAAAAAATGAGTCACCTGTGACTGAAATGCGTGTAATCCCTCCACAAGCACGAATAACAGCTGTGGTTGGATGTGACACGGACTGGGCAAGTTTCTGGATGTAGGCCACATCAGTGTTCAGACACTCCTGCATTGAAGAATTGGTCCGTTGGGCCAGGATTTGGTGGATGCCTTCCCTTGTGTATTACTGGTTGTTCCAGTAAATCTGGGGATTCCTGGGCCAGTCCAGATGTGTGAATGCTTCTGAATGGTCATCATGCCAATCAGCTACATTTGCAGGCCTGTGATAGGATGTTCTGTTCCTCGGTAAGATGATCAGCCAAAGGCAAAGCCTGGTTGTCCAGCAGCTCAGTGTAGGCACTGTGGTTCTACGTACTGTCACTCCAACCATAGAACCCAATTTCTTCATAATTAAAACAGTCACAGAACATCACTGAGGAGGACAGCCCTTTAGTGATGACAACTAAAGAAGGTGCATCTGACCAAATAAGCTCCTGCCTCTCTCTCTCTCTCTTCAGGGTGTGTATGCTGGGGAACCGGACCCTCTCTCGCCACGAGCTTTGGGACAATCATTGTGCCAAGACGGTTTTGGTGCAACGGGAAGACGCTATCATTAACCTTACCGGAGGCTTTAACGGCACAGACCCCTCTCCTGTTCCGCCAGCGATGGTGGAGAAGCCTACAGTGTTGTGGAAGCGATTCTGTAACTCTTCAGAACTGAACGCAGTGTGCGATGAGTATTTCGCTCACAACAACGTCACAGAGATCAAGGGCATCCCAGGACTGGCGAGTGGAGTTATCACAGGTATTACACATGGACACGTCTGCAGCTGTCAGGAGGAGCGCTGGTTGATGGTGATAGTGGAGTTATAATGCCTCTCTGGATGCTAAGGAATACTGAGAGATGAAATCTAGCGTATACTTAGGATGTTAGGTCGCTCTTAAATTGCATTCGGGACAATCCCACTTTTCCCTCTACTGCTCTCCAGACTGATGTGCCTGTCATAACTGTCTCCCTCCAGAGAACGTATGGAGCTCGTACCTCAGTAAAGGGGATCTTCTGGAGCGAGGTTCTCATCCCGCCTCAAATCCTATCCACCGAAACCACGACCATCCATATGTCTTCGCCGACATCACCACCTCTTTCACGCTGCTGGTGGGGATTTTCTTCCCCTCTGTCACAGGTGCTCATTCTCTTTTGTCGCCTAATCAGAAACCTCCAGCTTGTAGCTCATTCTTGCTGGTGTGACACTGTAGCCCAGCTATTGATGCACAGTCTGTGTTAGCCATCATCTTGTGGATATTACCAGCTCCCGCTCACATGTGCCTGATATTCCGCCATGCCGTTGTCACTGCTGTGCTAAGAAACTGAGCAGTGGTGACCTGGGTAGAAAGTGGATGAGAAGAAGCTGCATGACCACGGATGAGCTACACTGTGTGATTGTACGCCTACATGGTGGACCTATACAGTAGGTGGAGCTCATAGAGTGGCCGCTAA
>JAMWET010002923.1:0-160000 GCA_024036415.1 Prochilodus magdalenae | reverse complement strand
AGCTTAAAGCTACTAACTACTTAAAGCCTTACCTTTAGAGTACAGAGCAATTCCATGTGATTTGCTGGCGGTTCATCAGAAACGTCATACCATCGTATGCCTAGGCACAGTTATGAATTATGTCCAACCCTAGCTTAAGAGAGAAAACCATTAGCTACCCTGTAAAATGACTCTTAACACAGTGGAATTTGTTTAGCCATCTTAAGTCTATATATTCTGTATTTATTATATATTAGATTCTACAGCCAGTGGCTCTTTGGTTCTGTGGGCCCTTAGGCTTGACTGGCATATTAAGCTACGCAAGGCAAGCACCCTGACTAGTGAATGATTGGACAGCATACTTTGTTGGGCAGCACGGTGGCACAGTGTCTAACACTGTCGCCTCGCAGTACACCGGCTCTGGGTTTGATTCCCCACTGGAACATCCAGAGTCCTTTCTGTGTGGAGTTGGTCTGTTATCCCAGTGGCCACGTGGGTGTCCTTTGGATGCTCCAGTTTCCACTCGCAGTCTAACGGGATGCAGTCAAGCGAATTGGAGATGCACCTAGTCGCCCCGCTAGTTGTTAGTGAATGTGCATGTCTCTGTGCAATGGGACTAGGAGCCTGTCCAGAGTGTGTCCTGCCTTCCGACTCATGGGCTCATTGTTATTTTTATTATATATTGAATGAACATCGTTTTAAAGCACACAGACCTGTTTTAATTCCTCTCCTTGTTTTTCAGCATGACAGTGACATCAGTGCGTATACATACGAAAGGACCCTGATGATGGAGCAGCGGTCACAGATGCTTCGGCAGATGCGTCTCTCCAAATCTGACCGGGAGAAAGAGGTATGAGTGTGAGTGTGTGTGTGTGTGTGTGTGTGTGTGTGCAGTTGTGTGAGTGACTGGATAGAGTTAGTGCTACTTGGATTGAACTCAGTGTTATGCCTTCTCTGTTTTGACTGTATTTGACTTGACTTTTTTTTAATACGAGCTCTCTCTTAAGCGGGTTCGGTGGAGTTTTGATGATGTAAGTTCTTTGTCAGCAGTTGTTGACTAGTTACATACCACCCGTAGTAGCTTCTCCCCTGTTTTTAACTGGGTGAGTGTGTATGGACCTTTGTAAGTGTGTGTGTTAGGGCTGTTACTAGCAATAACATGCATAGAGCGAGAGAGAGAGGAAGTGAGAGGCCTTGCCTGAGTTGGGATAGTGTGTGCTCTGGAGGTGTATCTGTGTCTAAGTGCAAAACAATACAAAGACTAAAAGGTAAGATGGGCTTCTATGAAATTAACCAGCTGACGTTGTTTATTTGTGCCCTGTTGAAGGCACAGCTGGTAAAGGACAGGAACTCCATGCTGCGCCTAACCAGCATTGGATCCGATGATGATGATGACACCGATGGGGGCGTTGGCGCTGATAAAGCGGGTGGAGCTTTAGAGCACCGGCGCGTCCACATGACCTGGACTAAAGACAAAGCTCTCGAACTCCGCGCACAAGCACACATACCGTCTGGCTGCAGCACCCCTGAAGGCTTCAGAGACATGCTCAGCATGCGGCCGTGAGTGTGTTTATACCTACTGAACTACAGGGTGCTCCTATGTTATATTGCTTACCATATATGAGGTCACAATGCTGTTGGCAGTCACGTCAGCATACATGTTCTCTTTAGAATGCAGTTCAGTCGGACAGTGTGCGGTAGTCATGTTTGGGCTAGCCTTTGACGTCATGTTGGTTCTGAGTAACATTAGCACAAAATCAAAACTAGTAAATTAAACCATGCCTTGTATGACTAACCCCCTATATACATCCTGCAGGGACCACTCGAATGTGCGCCGCATGCACACAGCGGTCAAACTCAACGAGGTCATCGTAAACAAGTCCCATGATGCTCGGCTGGTACTGCTCAACATGCCGGGGCCACCCAAGAACCCTGAAGGAGATGAAAACTGTATCCTTTCCTTTTATGGCTTGGGCATTGTCCTCGTAAGCCAGAGGTACACCACACCATTACACAACAACAACGTCCCCATCAGTAGGAAAGGTCCAGGTTGCGAGGTCAGTCTGAAGCATCTGACCCTGTGTATGGTCTGCGGGTGTCAGCCTGTGATTGAGAAAGTGAATTCCTTTCCAGGTCCTATTTACTTCATAAGCTCATCTGCCAAAAAAACGAATCACCTGTGACTGAAGCATACCTGATAGTGTGTAATACCTCCACATACCACCAGTAGCATCTGTGATTTCATTCTGGGAGTCGGCCCAATTCCGAGGAGAATTCCCTATAGACTGGGACTGCTGGTAGACCCATATGACCGTACGCTTCCATACACCTGCAGATTCAGCTACTTCCTTCACACTATGGTCTTTGGCCACGCCCACATGCAGTCCCTCCTTTTAGCCAATCATTACCATCTGCTCTGGAGCCATTTTCCACACATGGAACGAGACATTCCCTGCGCTGTAGCACCTCTTCCCAATCTATGAGCCCCGTCACTCACACCCCACAGGTATTTATAACCCCATCCTCGTGCAGTGCCATCTGCAGGGGCCTGAAATTACTACCACCTTAAATACACAAGGTGACTCATTTTTTGTCTGGTGAGCTCACTATCGGTTGGTTTACATTCGGTCACAGAGTCAAGTGTGCCCTTTTGACTTTTTCCGTTTTCCATGGAATTAAAAAATGTCCCAAAATGTATATGACATGAAACAACCACAGTATCAGGCAAGTGAGAAGTTCATCAACGCATTCCAGGCCTGCCCACGGGGCCTATGGAAAAATCAATAGATCTGTATGCCAATCATTAACCTTGACTGAAACCCAGATATGGAATTCTTGGAAGTTCTAACGGAGGGCCTGGAGCGTGTCCTATTGGTCAGGGGCGGAGGAAGTGAGGTCATCACCATCTATTCCTGATGGCCACTGCAAGTTACCCGGCCGCCCAGCAGCAGCCAACAGTACGGAAGAGGATGCAAGATGCAAAGGGAAGCGTGACTGAGCGTGGGGTTGGGGCGGTGGGGGGGTTATCACATAGCACTGGGTGATTTCGTTATTGGCTGTATCCGCAAAAGCGCTCCCTCCTATCCATCAAGCCCCTCCCACTGTCAGCTCATTTTACATCATCCTTTGTTCACCACCCGAGATTTTTCAGTGAGTAGTCCCGATCAGTGTTTTCGAATGACGAGACTGGAGCGTCTGTGTGTGCGTGTATCCGTGTGCGCGTGACGGGTTGAGGGGATAAAGGAGGAAAGCTTTGGGAACAAGGAGCGCCATGACGGACCAAGTGATGAAGAACCATACAGACAAGTGGGACTGACTGACTGACTCAGGGTTTGTTCTGGTTGATGCTGGACCTCGAATGCGTGCGGATGTGTACGTGTGTTATTGTTAGGGCTAGGCGTTTTTATGAATGAAGGGTTGAATGAAGAATGCACAGTGAGTTGTATTTGTGTGTGCGCGTGTCACAGAAGGTTCCGGAGTGCGGTTCTGTGGAATAAAGGTTCGTAGCAATATGAAGCAGGCACTGTTGCACATTCAACCACTCTTTTTAGAGGCCAATGTTTTCAGCATGCCATTTTAGTGTTGTTCAGATAAACGTGGTCCAGGCTGACGGCATGCTTGCATGTTTGCGCGAGTGCGACACAGAGAATGTGTCTTTTAAATACTGTGGCATTTTTCAAACGAATGGTCCGTCTGTAGCACCACGTTGAGCACCGTGGACTGTCATCTACATGTAAGGAATGCTGAACTTGTTGATTGAACACATTAGAAGTTTCACTTGGTCTGCTGTTGTAAACTGGTGCTGCCAGGTTTTCTATAGGGATATCATGATATAGGAACTGTGAGCCAATGACGGTATACCAACGCGTGACGCCCGGCTGTCGTCCTAAAAGTAAACAAGTGTCAAAGTCGAGTCACATTATTATAACCACATCCTACTTTCGGCAGAGGCAGCCTGTAGCAAGACAATGCCACACAGATAGAAATGTCCTGCATTGGTTGGAAGAGCATGACCAGGACTTCCAGGCACTACCCTGGCCCACTAATTCCCCAGACTCGAACCAAATTGAGCATCTGTGGGGCCACCTCGATCTGCGGGATGCCCATCTGGCTGCTGCCTGTGCTGCCACGGCGGTTCACTGGTGGTCATAATTATGTGACTCTATGTATAATTGCCACTCATTCATGCTATAGGCCAACACTCTCTCCTAGTTTGATGCTTTGGCCGATTCATAATTCCAGCCTGGCACTCGATGGCTTTTGCGCAGCCCTGAGACAAAACGTATTCCCAGTACATGTTTTGGAGCCAGGACTTTTGTTTAAAGTGTTAAACCAGGAAAGAAAAAAGGGTTTATGAGACATGATGCACATCTTGACCTTTTAACCTTTTACTCCAGTGTAAAAAAAGCTAAACTTGCTGTGGAGGTGTAGATGTAACTAATGTGCTTCTATCTGATAAACACTCATCATAAAAAAGAACAGCTGCACCCAGAAGGAAGTGTGGGGTTGCTGTGTCTCTGGTGTCTCTGTCAGTGTGGAGTCGGGCCGCCGTGTTTGCTAACCCAACATGCCAGACGTCTCGGTATGGAGCTGCAGAGGTTCAAATGGTGTCCTGTGATAATCCATCCCATGCAGTTTGAATATTCACAGAGTCACCCCATGACATGTCTTGGTGCTGACCATGGTGCCACCACACACGGATTGGTTGGGACTCGTGACTAAAGATGACCTGCTGCCATTCTGATTCACTCCATTACACCACTGCAGTCTTTGGTGACGGTGACGTGGTGTTAAGGGCAGTCGTCGTAATGGTCTGTGTGCGTGCAGTCCTGCTTGGGACTGATGGAGGCATCACTGCTCACTGAATGTCCTCAATCGTGGCTGTTGGGTCGGGCAGATTGGCGATAAGGCCCGTCATTGCTTAACGTCACATGACAAAATTAAAAAATTTAATTCACGCAAGTCTATTCCTTCTGGGTGCAGGACTGAATTCTCTGGATCTCTAGGCATTCCGTCCCATATGGTGAGCTGACCTACGAATGAGGACCTAACACAGCACAAGCTGAACCAGAGATGGTGGGAATGCGGGGAGAGGAAAGCTCCTAATGCTCAACATTCCGTTAACAAGCAAACACACGACTGATCCCAGTTAATATAAATCCGCTTAGCACTGGGAGTGCCATCCGCTGACTACACTGGGCAGAGCTCACGAGAGATCATCTCTGGCTCTCCCTGGATGTATGTGATGGAAATAGGAAACCGTGTTCAGTCTACTGTGATCTGGTTCAGTGTTCAGGCTCAGACTGACCTTTGTTAAGTACGCTCGGATGAAGCTAACTGTGTTGCTAACAAAATCTCTGCTTTAAATGGCCATGATCTTTAAACAGCCCTTTTATTAGACCAGCTCAAATTTCAAACATCCGTCCGATACAGCATTCCGATACATCCCTAGTTTTCCGAACAGGACCGTATGTAGTATTGGTATTATGGTAGATGCTACAGACGTGGCAGCCAGATATCAGATTGGAAGATGCTACAGTATCCTCTTTTCTTTTAACCCCAAGCAACCAGTATGTGCTGTCAGCCTTTGCACTGTAATTCCTGCGCTTGTTAAATGATTGTATCCGTGCTCCTTGCTCTTTTGTAAGTGTGCGTGTGAATGTGCGAGAGCGTCTACGCGCTTGGCGTGCTTTTAGAAATACATGTTTTTCCACAAAATGCTTCATATCGTTGATTTTCTAACGCGCTGAGATCGCAGTTTTCTCGGCCAACCACAGCTCTTGGCTTGTGCGTCAATGCCGAAGGCCCAAGTTTTATGTTCGTATTTTTTATTACGTTGATATTCCAACCATAACGGACTCTTTAAGTCGGAACAAGCTGGAAATAAACTGATTTTGGAAGGAAACCGAGTCTTTGGCTCAGTGTGTCTTTATACCCCACCATCACTCGCCGCTTCCATCCGTCGCTCTAATGCTTCTTTGGTTGCATGGCTGTGAAATGGCATGTGGTGGTGGTGGTGATGGGAACCAGGGGTCTCCGTGTCTACAACACACATATAGACACTTTATATACCATCTACACCACCAGTGTACTTACAGGGGTCTACTGAGTGTTCTTATGGAATGTTGATGATGGGAAGAATAGTGGAAAATCCTAAATTAGGAAGTTTATGGGGTCTATTTTTCCTCGGAACACCCTGCTTGTATCCCTCCATTTGAGGATAAATGAATTAACAGGATGCTGTCAGACCATGTATTCATAACCGTGTCTTATAATGACTTCCTGTAAGGCAGCTTCCGGAGGGGGACGTCTGGTTCCATTCACCACCACTGTGGAGGATTCAGCCAGTACCGTTGTAGCTACACTGTAAACCCTGTATATGCCTCACCTGTATATACCTCACCTAAACTGAACACATAACCCATTACCAGACTTCTTTCTGGGTGCAGCTGTACGTTTGGTGACGATGCATGTACATCCCTATCCACGACTCCCGGGACGCAGTTAGGGGGTTAGATGCCTTGCTCAAGTAATGCCCCCTGACCAAGACACCTAACCCCCAACTTCTCCCTGTGTGCTGTGGATAGGGCTGCTCACTGCCTACTAGTGTGTGGGGGTTTCACTTCATGGATGGCTTAAATGCAGACTTCCTCCGTATCTAAACACAAAGGGCAAAAATGGCCCAACACTCACTCACTCAGAACGATAGGCTTCACCCTCACCCTCCTCTAAATATCCAGATACGGCATTAATGCAAAGACGTCCAGTTATAATGTTTGACTTCCTTATTCAGAGGTTTCTATTGATCTCAGGATCCTTGGGTTTAACTGGTATCAGACCGAGAATGAAAAGAAAGGGATTGGCACGGCCCATCCCTCGCTAACCCGTTTGGAATATCATGGGTTGGAGGTTAGGGAACCAGCCTTGTGACTGAAGGGTCGCCGGTTCGATTCCCTGAACTGCCCTTGAGAAAGGCACCTAATCCCTGACTGCTCCCCGGGCACCGTGGATAGGGCTGCCCACCGCTCCGGGCAAGTGTGCTCACAGGCCCTGTGCGTGTGTGTGTATGTGGGTTTCACTTTACGGATGGGTTCAATGCAGAATACAAATTCCTGTGTGTCAAAAAATCTCTACTCATAGAATAATTGACCATTTGCAAAAAAAAAATGTGTCATTTGAAAGCAGTAGCCTTAGTACTTTAATCTAGATACTGTAGTATTGAAGCGCGGCCCTTGTAGGGGCCCGCGCCACCTAGGCGCCCTATCGAGTGAACGAGTGCGCTATTTGGAGCGCGGCCTGTACAGTACACGGAGCGCTTTCTCGGGAGCTGGTTTAAAGCCGGTGCCGCGCTAAACTGCGCCGTCCGGGTGTTTCACAGTCACTAAAGCCTCTTAAGTCCGGTTTCGGGTCAGTCTGGGTCACAGAGGAGCTGGTTTTCTGCCAGTGGCTTAGCTCGTTCGTCATTTCCTCCGTGAGGCGCTAGCCGGGGCCATGTTGTGAGGGAGCGAGGGAGTGTTATTGTTTCCTGTGAGAGTCGCTTTGATCGGAGTCACCGTGTCGCTTTCAGGGCGAGTATGGAGGTAAGAAGAGACGCTGAGAGCTGTCTAACTAACTTCTTCCGTGTTAGCTGCGTCGTCCACTCCCCTGTTCGTCCATTCCCACTTTTCGAGCCCCGTTTCTCTGTTCCTCTGCCCGGAGTTTGGTATCAAAGCCATCAGCCCGCACTTCAGTGACTCAACTTCCTCCTTTGTAGCTAGTCAGCGTTAGCAGCTAGCACGTTAGCAACTAGTCAGTAAACAATGAATGGCTTTCCGTCACTCCCATCATTTCCACAGTTGGGTCAAGGTTCTGTCTTCAACCGGCTCACCCCCAGGTCCAGTTTGGTGCACTTTTGCCCCACTTTATTCGGCTAAACTTTAGCCAGAAGAGAACTTAACTCATTGCTCATAGCTAGCTTGTGCTAGCTAGCTAAGAAAACTAGAGCTAGCCACTAACCAGCTCGCCGGTTCTGGTTATCTTTAGTCAGGGTTTTACACTTTTGGGAGGGCAACTCCACCGAAAACTGTCCAGAGGTCTTATAAACTCGGTGTTTGAGAGTCGTTCAGAGTGAGTTTGGAGAGAAGTGGCTCATGGGTACAGAAACTTCCTGACTGCTGATTTCTTTAGAGTGGTGGTGAATGGAACCAGGGGTCACCACATAGCTAGAGCCCCATGGGTTCAGAAGCACCAGTGGAATGAACATGTGTGTCACTGGTAGATCATCCTTTATGCATATATTAAAATAGTACACCTCAGTAATGCTGGGCAATATAATAATCTACCTCGTTGTTATGATAAAGGATGTGACAGTGCAGTATGTGTTACAAGATGCTGGGTAAGAGGAGAGGACCAGCCCCAGGTCGAAGAGTATATTGTTCATGAGTGATGGGAAGAAGGGAAGACGGAGTTGGGCAGTAAGGCATGAGACAGTCTACTTGATGGTGTAAGAAACTACGCTGTCATGGAGAAACTCCAGGTAGAGCTGCTACCCCTCCTCCACGTTAAAAGGAGCCAGGTCGGGTGGAACGCCCAACTGGGAGGAGACCCAGCAGCCATGCCAGGACCTGCTGGAGGGACTACATCTCCAAGCTAGCCTGGGAACAGCTTGGGGTCGCCCCAGAATGAGCTGGAGCAGGTTGCAGAGAGCCATCTGGGCTTAGTTGCTTCCCTCTTTGCAACCGTGACTCTGGTTGGACTAAGCGACGTAAGATGACGAGATGTTCAGGATGCTGTATGTGGTCAGTCCCTGAAGGACATTGACCACCTGTATGTGTCAGGGGAGATAGACAGGTCAGTTTAACTGGGTTCGTAGAACTGGTGGGTCTTTTCCTCTGTTCTAACTAACGGGATCTATAGTGATGTGTCGTGGATTGTCGCAGTCTTGGATTATGCCGTATCTCCCACCTTTATATCTCTGACATCAGGCGGCCTATCCATAAGCATTGGACGTCTGGTTTCGTTCACCACCACCACAGTGAACAGATCAGTCTTGAACCGAGCGCTTCACCCCAACCACTTTAAACCACTCTGTGAACGTCTTAACCATCTGATTATGAACAAACACAAAATCAGCAGAGCTCTGCTTTAAGGTCTCTGGTCTTATGGATATGATGATCCTTAGTGATACGAGGAGAGATGGACCGTCATCAAACACTGATGTGGAGCATCAGCCGATGAAGGCGGCTCTAAAATGAGATGGTTTTAACTGAAGCACCTCATTCAACACAATGTTCAGACCTTGAACTAGTACGTAACACTATTTCTCTTGATCGATTACACAGTTACACCCCCAGGCGTTGGGTATCCCTCTGGTGCTCAACAAAACCACACCGCTAGCCACCAATCTAGAGGCTAATAAGTACACCAGCTAGCATTACTGATATAGCACTAACCTCAGCTGGTTGTCTTGGTTAACCGAATAACTCGACTGAAGAGTTAGCCAGCTAGCGTAAGACATGAAGACTATATTCCAAGATACGTAGTCAGAAGACAGTTTCCAGGAACTCTCGCTATAGGAAGTACCACAGCTCTCCTGGAGGAGTATGCAGACTTGGAGAGCAACTGTAGAGAGGGATGCCGTACGGTTTGCCCCCTAGTGTTCCCTGAAAGGAGGGAGGAGGTACACAGCTAACGCCACTACCCCACAGTTTCAGGCCCGGATTTGCAGAAGTTGGCCTGAAACCCGTGCTCTAATAAAGAGACACCGTTATGAAGCTCATTTGAGCTACGTGGAGTAAAACCTTCTGAGCACCCAGAAGTTTCATTGCAGCCCTGAATCAGTTTATCACCACCACCGTTATTTATATAGCACCTCGGCCAAACTCGAGGACACCCAAAGAAGTGGGACACTATTCATTTCATTGACTTCACTGTTATAACAACACAAAGTACCACAGGCCGGTTCGGCATATGATGGTCTGCTATTCACAACACTGTGGGGCTCAATGATAAACACCACAGTCTTGAAGAATTCCAGCCATTTTTCCAATTTCCACGTAATTCCTCTGTCGAGATGTGAACACACTCGTTCAGAGTGGTCTGATATGAAATTATTGATTGTAGAGACTTCGATTTCATCAGTAGGGATGTCCTAGCCGTTTCTGGCTGAGCGTTATCAGCTGTATTGAGTATGAACCTAAGCCCGATCCTTTGTTGTACATCTGCGGTCACACAGTGGTGTCATAAAAGACAGGACAGTTGGAGGCAGGACAGAGAAACGTCTGTAGCGTGGAAGTGTTGTAAAGTGGAGAACCAAACAGCCTCGTGTAACGTCTGCAGTACGAGCATTTTATAAGGTTGTAGAAGCAGAGCTCTGAGTTCATAACGCCAGTGTAGATGCATACTAGATTGGGTTTAACTAATGTAAAGCCTTGATATCACTCAGACTGGGCTTGGAGGCAAAGAAACTTGTTCAGGACATCCCTTTTGTTTACTGGGGGAGGCGGGTGATAGCCCAGAGGTTACTGTGGCTTGATATGACCACTGATGTCACACAGATCCGTTTCCTTTGGATACTATTTTACCCTAACCAGGCCCTGGATGTACCGCGGCACCTTGGAGCAGAGCCTCATCGCAAAGCTATCATGAAACTGAGTCTCAGAAATCAGGCGACGTGTTTTTATGACCTTTTAACCTTGGCTTTTACAGGCCTTACATGCTTCAGACATCCGGTTCCTTTCACCAGCGCTCTGAGCAGGGGAGGCTTCTCTAGAACTTCCCTTTAAAGATGCACACGATCTGGAGCTCTCAATAAAGAGAGAAGGGATGTCTCCATGGTAGACGAGTGAGGAGAGAATCTGAGGCCTGTTTCTCTGCCTTGAGCAGGATATAGACCATGTAGGATAATCCGACCTTAAACCAGGAAAGCTGGTCTCTTTTAATGAGACCGAATCTTGATCACAGATACAGATAAGTGTTACTGTTCATTATGATGACCTCCTAGACTCGAGATAAGAGACAGAGGAGTTTTAGCTTGAGTGTTTTGCTTTTGCCCCATTATGTAGAAATACTCCCCATAGAAATCAATACGCCGATAAGCACAGAGTACACAGAGCTCGATCACAGTGGTGGTGAATGGAACCGGGCGTCTGCCTCTAAAAGCTTGCTTGGTTATGAATCCACTGCCTGATGTCTGAGACGCTGTTCATGATGTTTCTGGGATCCAAAATGTAGTTAAATCAAAGTTATTATTATTTATTGAATCTTATTTGAATCCATTCATGCTCGAGGGGATTCGTGGGAGACCTCCCGAGGCAAAACAGTCCCCATAGAAAACTTGCTGTTAATAGATTTGGCCCTCTGTTGACAGGCCGGCCTCTGGTTCCCATCACCACCACTGCAAGGTTGTCTGTAAATGAAGCATTTCCGGTCAAAATCTGAAAGTTTGGTGGGCCTTGAGATCGTAGCATTGGCTGATGGGAAGGGGTGTGCATTGACTTGGAGAACATGATTTCTAGTATATGGTTTATTTAAACTATGCACAGTCCGTGCATATAGTAGGACACTTGTTGATGGTGTGCTGGACACCAATGTCCAGTTCAGAGACTTTACCTGGTCAGTTATCAGTCCCCCACTCCCCCCAACCACCAACCCCCCAACAAGCCTTAATCAGATCCCTGAAATCCACCTCATTAACTCGGGCCTCGATTGAGTCGCCTGTGACGTACGAACACGGCACTGCAACGACGTCGGATTCACCTTAATGAGTCGACTCTCTGTCGAATTCTGTGTTTCGAAGAGTCGAGCGTCCGGATCAGTGATTCAGTGATTCATTCAGTCTACGGAGCGAATGTGGCTCTTGTTTATGAAGCAGCCCAGCTGCTTTTTCTGCTATTCAGAACCATGTAGAAGGTATGAAAACTGACATCAGATCAGCATTAATAACACCAATGCGGTTGGTGTGTCACCCCATGTGGGAGGTAGGGGTTTGAGTTCTGGTCTTGGGAGTTATGCTGTCATGCTGTAGGCCCATGTGGAATATGAATGACCTTGTAAGTCGTCCCAGGTGTTTGGGAAATATGGACTATCATTCATATATGAATAGTCTTGAGTTTCTTTGCCCGTGTCTGATGGTGTGCGGTGTTTATTTTCCCAGTTAAGCTCCGCCCCTAGCTACTTCTGTGGCTGTGTCTAGATACCTGCAAGTGGTCACTGGATGATTTTATTGACCACGGTGCCAGTGTTCTCGCTTTCACCTGTTTTCCTGAATTATGATGTTTCATTCACAGCCTTAATTTCCCGAGGGACTGTTTATCTCCTTCCGTTTGTCTTGTCGAATTGTGATTGGTTATTTTGTTGGTCAGTTGGATTTCTTGGCCACAGTTAGAGGATACCGGACTCTCCCTAATGAATCTGGCAAGAGACTAAAACTAGTCTGACACACCCACACACACTATGACACCACCACCACATCTGTGTCTCTGCAGTGTTGGGAATGATCCACCTGCTCTATGGTGATCCTGTGGGGGTCCTGACCACCAATGAACAGGCTAGCAAAGTATGCAGAGAAACAGACCGCCTACAGTCTGTAATCGTAGAGCTACCTAGTGCACCTGTACACTAAGCAGAGCAGCTGTATATATTCAATTCCCATAACAGTAAACGTTAGTCTGGTGAGTCGGCTCGGGTGAATCATGTCAAAGAACCGATTCCGTGTAGCGATTCGCTGACGCCAGTACTCAGTGGTGAATGGGGAAAAATAGCTTTCGCGATGTGACCGTGCATCAGCTAACTCGCCGCTCTTTATTTATTTTACATGTATTTTATATCCTCCTTTATATTCCGAGCCTTGTGTACGTAGAGCGTGTCTGAAAACGTTAGTGAGTCGTTGTTTCCCCTCCATGTGTCTGTCATTCATATCTGTGGCGGTTAACGCTACGCACCGTCGCCTTCCACGTTAGCGAGCTAGCGCAGTTAGCCAGACGGCTAGCGCGACCGCGGCTTTCCGGCCGCTTTGAGTTTCTTTTCCTGTGTGTGTAAAGGTCTGAGTTCGTGTTTGAGGCTCTGTAGGAAATGTTGGCTGTTTCGTTTATCCCTCGCCCGATCCCGGGAGCGGTTTAGCTCGCGAAGCTAGCTAGCTAGCTAGCTTACCCCTTAGCACCCCGCTAGCTCCCCGGTACCGCAGTGTGCGTCAGGCGTGCGTGCTGGAAGGAGGCGCAGGCTGAGGGACGCTCCGGAGTGGGAGTTATTTTTAGTACGAGGGGCTTCAGACTCGCCGAGCTGGACCACTTCTGCTACACGTACTGCTGAAACAGTCTAACCTAGACGGAGCTCAAGCCGGGCTCGAAATGGATCTGAATTTTTACTCGGATTTGACGGACGGAGCCGGCCAGCCGGGCGACCCGGAGTTCCTGGACCCTCAGGCGTTTAACGGATTTGACACGGTTCAGAAGGTGAACATTTGAGGTGTTGTATGGTGTAACACGAGCTGGCTTGACCATGTCTTCAGTAGGACTGACCTGTGTTTCTGTAGGTGTTGGTTTATTTGTCTTGGCATCACAGGTGGGCTGTTATTACCCAGATAGCAAAACTGTTCTGGCCCTAATCTGGCCCACTGGGTGCATGGATTGACCACAGTTGTTGGGGACCACTCATGGTTGCAAGAAGTGGGCCACCTTCACACCAGATTAAGGCACAGCCAAAAGTAGGCAGCACTGCCGTATCTGTGCCAGAAGTGGACCGGATCTGTTTTGGAACATGTGGGCTCACATGCAGTTTCCTAGTGCCGACAGTGTGCCAGCAATGCCATGTCTTTGCCAGAGGTGGCCCACATCCTGGTGTTATCTAGGTAGCTAATTTACTCCATTCAGATTTACCTACATGTACCTCAGTGAAGTCCTGATGGGTTTATACTCAGGTGGGTATTCTCTGATAGCACTACGTTTACTTCTACTCAGGTATACTAGTGAGTAAGGGAACCAGCCAGTCATGTTAAGGTACTGATTCTGAGATCTTGTTAACGGGATCTGTACTGCTCTGTGATTGGTCACATTCTGGAGCTTATTTAGACTACACTAATGTGCTGATAGATGCTGGGTTTACTAAGAGGCTGTGCTGCGGGTCTAGAAGTTACTCGGTGCTGAAGTAGTTTATCTGATCTGATGCTTCAGTACTTTTACCCCAGTTGTCTCCTTTAAATGTACTTTTATTGGGCTCAGTATTTTACCCAGGTATCTTTACTTTTGCTTGAGTATTGATTTAGTCTGCACACCTCTACTGGCACAGCTTGATAAATAATCGCCCCCTACATTAGACCAGACCAGACACATATGTTAGATTAGATTAGACACATACACATACATTAGATTAGACCAGACACAGACTGGACACATACACATGCATTAGATTAGACACATACACATACATTAGATTAGACCAGACCAGACACATACGTTAGATTAGACCAGACACAGACTGGACACATACACATACATTAGATTAGACCAGACACAGACAGGACACATACACATGCATTAGATTAGACCAGGCACAGACCAGACACATGCATTGGATTAGACACATGCACAGACATTAGTTTAGATCAGACACATACACATGCATTAGATTAGACCAGGCACAGACCAGACACATACACATACATTAGATTAGACCAGACACATACACATTCATTAGACTAGACCAGACACATACACATACATTAGATTAGACACATACACATACATTAAATTAGATTAGACCATACACATACATTAGATTAGACGAGACACAGACCAGACACATACACATTAGATTAGATCAGAAACATACATTAGACCATACACATAGGTTACATTAGATTAGACCAGACACACACATTAAATTAGTTCAGATACACACATTAGACTATACTAGACACATGCACTAGATCACATACATTAGATTAGACTAGACCAGACATGTGCATTAGATTAGACCAGTCACGTACATTAGATTAGTCATACAGTGTCTGAAGTTAGCTGAGTATGGTCAGAGGTGTTTGGTTGACTTCTTGATTCATGGTGTCTTTGGATACCATGCCGATGTTTGGGATGAAGAGACTTCAGTGACCCCTGGTTGATCTATTTGTCTTGTCATGTGATGTCACGGGAAACACTGCGAGGTGTGAAATACGTGTGGTCCCGGAGGCAGAGTTTGGGGAGGGACGGGGCGAGACCCTCTGATTAACCTGGTAGAAATATTTAGCTGTGATTTTCCCATGTCCCATGTTTCTGGCTCGAGACTGAACCGCTGAACGTGTTGTGCCAGGCTGTGCCAGGCTGCTGTTTTGTTTTGCTGGTGATGCTACAGAAGAATAGGGCTTTGGTTGCTTTTGTTTACTCAGATTTAGGCCTGAAGCGTACCTCACAGACGGTTGGCGCTGTTGTACACGTTGTTGGGGTAATAGTGTCACGACAGTAGTCACAGTGCTGTGCATTGTAAGCTGCGTTACTAGCACTGTGGGCTATAAGGACAGTCAAACCTGTCCGTGTCCCACTTGGGTGCTCTCATAACTTCCATAGCAGATGAACAGTTGACTCCTCAGTTGAGTCTATGACACACTGGCACCTACATTTCAAAGTAACGCTGTTGGAAAAGCTCTGACTGGTGTTTTAACCACCAGTGATGTAATTACCCACTGTCTGTACAGAAGGTCTACGTTGCCAGGTCTGCTCACATACCTTCGCTGTGTATGTTTCCGGCCATAGGTCCCCTGAGCATAGTTGCAGTTTTTGGGCTACGAAGGTGCATCTCATGCTAGCTCAGCTTACGTTTTCTGTTTCTGTCCTTTTTGCAGTTCCCTGCAGGAAATGACAACTACTTGGCTATAAGTGGAGAGGGCCATCCTTTCCTGTCCTCCTCCGAGGTAGCTCTATCCTCCACATACTCCCTTCAGATCCAGGTGCTTCTTTCTGTCCACGTTTGTGTTGTCCTCCTTTACGCTGACATTCAACTTGACTTGAGGAGATGCAGAGCTTAAATTGTTTGAGATTTGCCATATGCATTTGTTGTAGTTAGAGAAGTAGTCGTGCAGGCACTAGCTGTCCTTGAGAGTTTTGTTTGTTGTGAGTTGATCTGTGGTGTGATGAGCCAACCAAGGGCCAGCCATAGTGTTTCATCAGTGCATCTTCCCTCTGCAGACCTTCCACACGCCCAGTTTGGGCGATGAGGAGTTTGAAATCCCACCCATATCCCTGGACCCTGACCCTGCCCTCAGCGTCTCTGATGTTGTGTCGCACTTCGGGGAGCTGGGCGATGGTGGCCCTTCTTCCAGCGTCCCTGGCAATGCTGTCGTTGAGGGCGATGATCCCTCCTTTGCCTCGACCTTCGTGAACCCTCCGTCCCAGGGCTTGGAACACCTTAGCCTGATGAGCCAGCAAGGAGGGGGTCCTATGTTAGGATCCACACTGGGAATGGTAAGTACCTTGGTCCGCCGATGTTAATGTATCCTAACGCCACAAGTTGTCGTGACATGACGTGAGGCCCCACAGTGGGACCCTAACTGAATCTCATTTGTCCTATTCCTGTCCTAGGATCTTGGCCATCCTATTGGCTCTCAGTTCAGCAGCTCTTCTCCGGTGACCATTGATGTTCCATTAACGGACATGAACCATGGCCTACTAGGGCACAACCAGTTGACCACTATCGACCAGTCAGAGCTCAGTGCTCAGCTTGGTCTCAGTCTAGGCGGAGGAGCCATTCTCGCACGCTCTCAGTCGCCTGACCAGCCGCTGTCGGCCACCGGCTCGCCATCCGAATCCCTCCAGGATGACGACATGGACGACTTCAGAAGAGTGAGTCTGTCCGTTTCTTGTTTGAGTGGGGAAATACGGTGCACAGTTTGAGCTCCCAGCTTTCTTAAGATGCTTGTGTCCGAGTTCCTGAACTGGGAGCATTTTAATGTAGTTCAGTGATGGGTTTAATTTGGGTTTTAGGATTCATGCACATCAGACATTGGGTGCTTTTCCGCGGCATGGTTGCGAGTGAACTGATGATAACAGGTGGTGAAAATGCCTCTGATTGGTCAGAGTCGTCACTTCAGTCACTTTTCCCCTCTAAGCACATATGCTAATGCTAGCTACCAGGTTAGCGTACCCTCTTGCATTCCCATTTGTGCAGCCAGAATCGTCTTGGCCTCGCTGCTGATGTGGTGTTTTTGAAAACCTCTGGTTTGTGCAGCAGTCGTTTGTCTTGTTGCCATCATCAGCCTCTTCTGAACAAAACTGGTCTCTTTCATGTCACAGCAGTGTCATGTGGCATCTAGATTGATATCTGTGGTGGAAATGAATTGGCTGAGTAGAATCAGGCTGAGCTGTACCACATTGTGGAAGCTGTAGCTGTTATGTGGTCAGTTTGGAGAGTTTGAGAGGTATTTTCCAAATACAAAGTGCTATATATTAAATATATAGGGTATAAAATACGGTATGGCATGTTGTAATAGTGTTACATACGATTTTATATATACACATGAGCTTTAATAGTTTAGGTCCAGTCATATTGTAGTGCACATGCACTCCCCTATCTTCCGATTCCCAGTGGCTCAAGAGGGCTGATTTAGACCAATCAGAAACAGGCCCTGCATACTGCCGTAAGTGTAGAGGATGATGGGGGACATATTCGACAGACTGCAGCGGACGGAATAACTCCCTTCAGTCAGTTCACTGACTATTATAGATCCCTAGTTGAACCTTAGCCAATACCATCTGCTGTATACTGGTCCTGTACTGCTGATGTCGTGTGACAGAATAGAATTGTGGATCCGAGTTATTATGGAAACTGATCTGTCCTTCCTTTACACCATCTCCCGCCCCACCCCTCTTTTCCTTTCTCCATCTTTCTTTCTTTCTTTCTTTCTGTCTTCCCCCTCTCCTGCCCCCATCTGGCTCAGAAGAGCGTACTGGTAGACTCCCCTGTCTCTCTCTCCGTCTCCCCTGGTGTCATCTCTCTGTCCCCCTCTCTCACGGAGCAGCCTGCCACCTCTCTGGCTGTGGCCCCGCCCACCCTGGCAAGGAGAGGCGTGGCTGGAGGAGGGGGTGGGGCCAAGAAAGGAAAGAAGAAAAAAGACCCCAATGAGCCCCAGAAACCGGTGTCGGCCTACGCCTTGTTCTTCCGAGATACGCAGGCGGCCATCAAGGGTCAAAACCCCAATGCTACGTTTGGTGAGGTGTCGAAGATTGTGGCCTCGATGTGGGACAGTCTGGGAGAGGAGCAGAAACAGGTATGTGAAACCGCACACAGGATTGTCTGGAGTGGCAGTCACGGGCTGGAGGTTAGGGAACTAGATCAGCTTACCTAACCTTTGGGTCAGAAACAGTAGACTCTTGTCGTGTAGTTCTTTAAAATGCATCCTGTGCATTTCAGGTTTACAAGAGGAAGACCGAAGCTGCTAAGAAGGAGTACCTTAAAGCACTGGCAGCTTACAGAACCAATCCGTTTACTCAGGTAATAGCCAGTTTCTGACACAAGGACCCTCTGAGACTTCTGTGCCTATTCACCAGTAATACCATATGAATTGTGTCCATGATGATTTTGAAGGTGCAGGGATTTCATGAAATACAGAGATGGTGCTTTTTTTTGATGGTGCACTACTGTTTTCCTTTATAGCCCACCATTGAGGTGCTGGACACGCCTCCTTCCCCCCCTGCTCCTCCTCCTGCTGCTGTGGCCGCACCCGAGCCTCCACCACCTGTTCAGCAGCCAACGCGTTCCTCCAGGATCCCGCATCATGCACCTGACAACAACACTATCACCAACATCTGCACGTCCAACATCATTATCGACTTGCCGCAGGTCACTACGAGGTCTCGGACAGGAGCTCACAAGCCCACCGTTAGCCCTGCAGCAGCGAGTGCCACTCCGACTCTGCCCACCGTCACCAAGATAATCATCCAAAAACAGCAGCTTCAGCCCACGGCTGCCTCTTCAGCACGCCAGCCGCCACCTCTCCAGCAGATGCAGAACACCCCTCCACCTCCACGCCTCCAGCAGATGGTACATTCCCCTGCCCCACCGCCACTCCAGGCCAAACCTCGTGGCGGGGGCGGAGCTGGACAAGTCACCGCCACCGTCACCACAGCGCCTCCACCACCTCTGCAGATCAAAATAGTCCCTGCCCCTGTGCAGACGGATGTGGCCACTCCCATCATCGTGACAACGGCCGAGGCTGCCCCGGTCTCGGCCACCCCTGCGATGGCAGTGGAGGTGCCGCAGCCGGCTGCTATAGTGACAGCAGAAGGAGAGGAAGGGGTAAGACTGGAGAGGACGGGTCTAATGGTGCCTGTAGATAATAAACGTCAGACGAATTCTGAATGCTAGCCAGAACGTTATCTGATACCATGTGAACACAGTAGACCGAGCTGGCACTGTTTCATATTGGACATGGTCACATGGTTCTGTTTATCTGAATTGCGATGCTTTCTCTCAGTCTTCCCTTCTTTGTGATTTCTCAGATGGAGGTGGAGCTCAACGGCTCTCCGACACAAGAGGTAGCTCCTCCAGCAGGTCCGGCCGTGTGCGTACGAGCGGGCTGCAATAACCCGCCCATAGAGAGCAAAGACTGGGACAGAGAATACTGCAGCAACGAGTGTGTGGCGACGCACTGCAAGTACGGCCACCGTCACTTCCCACCACCATGTTTTTATTTTTACACATACGTTAGGAATCTGTCTAGGGATTAGTCCTGGTCACCACACGTTGCATTAAATGAGGTGTAGGTCATTTTATGGCATGGAAATAGTACAAATCTGAAGCATCTAATTTTGCTAACTTGTAAGCTTAACCTGATGGTTAAAAATGTCTGTTCAGACTCGCATAGAGCCAAGCTACCCTGCACGCTGACTTCACACGTCAGCCATTTCTCCTAACTGTGAAATTGAGTGGACATGAATTCACCCAGTGCTCTTTTCTGCGTTCACAATGCCGTTCTAAATAATGGGCAGTCGTGGGCTGGAGGGCACGAACCAGCTTGGTATGGTTCACCCGTTCGATTCCCTGAACTGAAGTGAGGTAGAGCAAGGCACCTAACCCCTCAGTCACACCCCGGGCGCAGCGGACGGGGACGCTCACTGCCCCCTACTGTGTGTAGGTGGGTCACTGATGGTTGAAATAAGCAAGACAGATGAAAAACTGTCTGCTCAGAGAAGGATTGACCTCACCTCCCCTAAATAAATGTTTGCTATCCGTTCTAGTTCACTCTGTGAGGCCCTTACTGATAATGAAACTCTGCTGTCAGGTCCCTAACTTCACCTGAAAGGCTGATAGTGTTGTTTAGTTGTCATTAGCATCAGCTACACACTGGATTACCATCGGGTCCTATTGGTGCCAATTTTGAACAGGTACCAGACCTATGAAGTTGGCACAGCTGCCCCGTTACAACAAGTGCAGACACAGTAAAGGATATTTCACTTGTTGTGAATTAAAATGTCGTATGTCTTTAATTGACACTGTATTCTTCTGAATGGGTCATTCGACTGAGCTGCGTCTTCTCTTCTTGTCATTTGCCCGCAGGGACGTGTTCATGGCCTGGTGTGTGATCAGAGGGCAGAACTCCACTACGGTCACCTAGAACCTGCTGCTCCAGGAGGAGAGATGGGAAGAGATGGAAAGATTGTGTGATATGTATATAGACATGATTGATGAACTTTGAGAGGAATAATGTTGGTACAGTCATACAGCGTGCTCTTCGTCGTCTGCTCTCAGCAGTGCTGATGAATGGAATGATTTGGTGGGAAAATCCAATGTACTCGATTTTCCATTTCTCCTAGATGTAGTCGGTTGGCTTATTGTCTGGATTTCTCCTCTTTAGTTTAGCGCTCGTAAGTGAACACTAAAAGTTAGTTGGATTCGCTGTAACACATTCCCAAACCTGCTCCAACCATACAGCCAGGTGTATATCAAGGTCGTCCAGACTTGGTTTAGGACACAGTACGGTTTTCTGAGCTGTAGAAATCCAAACCTCACTGAATTGCACTGTATACCGACTTTACTGAAGACCTGGCTGAGGCTTTGAGGGCTGAGAAACGTTTTTGGGGATGTTCTGATTTGGTTGACCGTTGACTCCTGGTCTCGTAGCTCCAGCGCTAAACAGAAAAGGCCACAACTGGACAGCAGACATGTCTTTTTTTTATAATCAGCTACATCTGGGATAAGTGGTAAATGGTCCACACTGATTTTTAGCCCAACTACTTCTTATAGCGTTTGTTCCTAAATGCTCTGTTTCAGAGAGACAGCCCTAAAGGGATAGTGTGACCAGCTAATGTGGCTTACCATGCATAACAGATGCTGTCGCTTGTTTAGCCTCCTCACTAGCTGTTCAGTCGTGCTGTCCCTTTGAGCTCTGGAACTGAGGACTGGCGGCTGTTTTAGTTGTGGAGCACAGGCAGCTTACGAGAAGCCGTGGCCGTAAAAATATTTTGGAAGTTCTGGGAATGTATTTCTGGGATAATGAGAGAAAAAAATAAGGCCTTGAACATTTTGGGAAATGGGTCCGTGGGGTTTTTGAAGGGTATAAAAAGGAAAATATTATTAATGTAACATAATTACATCATTTGAAAATGTGAAATGTGTTGGTGATTGATTAGTTACTGCTCAATATATCTCTTTACCTTCCTCCATGTTTTGGTTTTAGCTGGGGGGGAGGCTTGGACACACAGGGCTGCTTCAGGAACAGGCCCTGTGCAGGAACCGGTCACCAGACTGGTCTGAAACTGTGTACAGTGTGTGGATGCGGGTATATGACGGCTCTACCGTTTGCTCAGAGACAGAGAAAGGACGGATGTTAGAGCAGAAGAGTGTAGGATTCCTTTAAAACGGTCTCATTTCTCATTTCAGTTCATTCTGTTTTCTGGTATGTGCAGTAATCGTGTCTCCGATTCTACAGGGCCAAGTATATTAGTGGATTTCTCATGAGGGCTGATGTGGGGGAGGGGGCGGGGATTGGGGGGTGCGCTAAGAAGCTAAGAAATGTCAGAGGTGAGTGATTGAGCGACTGTTTGTATGTCCTTGTGTGCGCGACTGAATGAAACCACTTCCTAAGCTAACAGATTGTTGTTGTACAGGGGACGCAGCATCAGTCGGTGGTCCGGCACACCCTGCTTCGCTTCTAGACTAGTCATTCGGTTCTGCTAACATCAATGTACAGCTTTCTTTTTTTCTTTTTTTTTTTTAACATCCTTGCTTTCACTACATTTCCACTCGGATATGTTTTAAAATAGACCTCTCTGCTGTTTCAAGACGTCTCAGCATTTCAGCCACAGCAACCACGGCTCGCTTTGTACATCCCTTCTCGAGAGGAATCGTTTTCATGGGTTTTTAACCAGTGACACCGTGTGAAGTTTTTTAAATGAGCTGTATTGCTACATGAACACGACCAGTATTTATTCCAGGGATGGATTTTTTTTTTTGGTTCCTTGTTTTGCAACCAGCCGGAGACAGTGAACGTGAACAGTATTTATGGAGACCAAACCAATTGCACAGTCGCTACATAACGTTGTTACAGAACTCGTCTCCTTTTACTGGGGTGCAGCAATCAAATGGACATTTTCGTGTTTAATAAACATCGAGGACAAGTCACCTGCGTGTGGGTTGTGTGTTTATTGTTGGTGTTGCCTTAGAACGGGCCGAACGTGGCTCACCTTGTGTGTTTGAGGTGGTAGTGACTTCAGGCTCCTGCAGATGGCGCTGCTCGGTGACTGCAGCAGAGCCGCCAGCATCTGGTTCTGACCATGAACCGTCTCTCGCTTTTTCTGAGAACCTGTGGGTCGGCCCCACCTTTGCAGACTGTATCTAATAGATGTTCTCAGCTTCTTTTCAGGGATCGACTTGAGGAGGATGGGTTCCCCAACTGAGCCTAGTTCCTCACCACTGTTACTGCTGCCACGCTCATGAGGGGCTTGGATCAGGATTTCCTTTCCTACGTCTGTACATGGATGTAGCTGAATCTGAAGTGGTATGGAAGCATACGGGTGATACGGGTCTACCAGGTGGTGGCAGCTACTCAGCTGTCTTTAGGCTTCTCCCTCATGGCCTCTGCTGAGATGGAGCCCTCTGGAAAACAAGAGTGGCCAGGGTGTGAGGGGCCAGCCATGATTCTCGCCACCCTTAGCCTAAGCCAAGTAAAGGTCTTTGAGGATGGCCAGCCGACGGCCAGCGGTTTTCTCGAACCAGATGGAGGATGTGATGATGGGGTCTGTTATGGGAGTGTAGAACTGGACCAGAGGGGCTCGAGGGAGCCCCAGTACAAGCACTGCAGGACCTTAATGATACACCACATCCATCTGACAACCTGATAAGGGATGATGTATCTGGGACCTCAACATTTTGACCACTGCTTGGCCAGCCTGCTGACATACATTAATGAATATTAATTAAATATTGTGTATATTAGTTGCATATTCATTAATATTCATGTTGTGTATATATTTGAATTGGACAACTCGGTTAGGCTAGTATCGAGCAGAAGCATTGCTGTGAACTGAAGCAGATGTTGATATTGGAGTATGAAGTAATGGTACAGTCTCCCTGTAGGCACTGTAAAGGGCAACTCTGCCTACTTTTCAAAAGTTCTACATCTGTCAATCAAACGGTTGAGATGTAAACCTAGTCACTCAGAGTGGGTTTGGGGTGAAACGCTCCGAAGCATATAGAGTTTGAATTGTTCCCAGTGCAGGTAACCGGAACCAGACGTGTGAATACAAGTTTGGGCTTGGACAGGAACTGAATCCACTTGTTTATGTGTTTATGGGACGGGGAGGGATACATGCGGAGCGTTGTAGGGTAAACGGTCAGTCTTGTGTTGTAAGTTGGTGAAACTTACATTTATGCCCCCAGATCCAAACATCCAGGATACAGGACATGGAATTTGACATGAATGGGACTCTATGGGAGGAATGAGGGATGGAAATAGACATATCCCAGTAAATAAAAGCAAAGTTATTATTATGTAATAGATAGGTATTCAGTTTTTCTTCTTTCTCATGAGGTTTTTGTATGCTAACTAGTCCTGTAATTTTCTTACTTTATGATCCGACTATTTTCCTGAAGAACTCCTGGACTTTTTTTTTTTTCTCCCCCATTAAGAATGAATGGGATGGAAAAGTACACGCCTATCTACTTTTGCTCGACTGATAGACAGCGCTCGATATACATCATATATATCACAGAGCAGACCCTCCAGCATGAGTTCAGTGTTGAGCTGCACTCATCCGTTTGTCTTTTTTTCCAGGCCTCGTTCCTCCCATAGAGTCCCATTAATTTTCTTTCCCATTTTAGCTATAGTTTCCTTTAGCCCACTAAACTGCATGTTCTCCCTCAGGGCAGATCCCCAAACTCTAATCCACAGCCCTACTGACCTGTACTCCCCTGTGTCCCTTGTTCCTCCCATAGCAGTCACATCCTAGCAGGAAGTGGGAACCATTTTAGCAGCTCAACCATTCCCTGTTTCCTTTAGTAAACTTTTCTAGTTATTATGTTACTTAGTATACAGCGCAGAGCGTGCCTGATAACAAATAATTTATTTTTCATAAAATTAAGTTTCCTGTCTGTTTATTTCCCCCCCTATAGTACATAGGTTTAGGCACTATGGATGACTGTTCCCACAGTATCTCAAAATTATGACTTTCTCGTAATTACTAATTATGACTTAGCATCTTATAATTATGAAATACTTTCTTATAATTGACTTACTTTTTTTTTTATAAATGACTTACTGTCTCATAATTATGACCTAATATTTCATAATTGACTTACTATCTCATACATATGACTTACTTTCTTGTAATTATTATGACTTACTATCTCATAATTATGACCTAATATCGCAATTATGACTTACTATCTCATAAATATGACTGACTTTGTCGTAATTATTAATTGACTTAGCATCTCATAATTATGAAATACTTTCTAACAATTATGACTTACTATCATAATTATGACCTAACATCTCATAATTATGACTTATCTCATAGTCCTGAGTTACTATCTTAGATTTGACTTACTGTCTCAGAATTATGATTCAGCATCTCATAATTATCAGCTACTGTATGGTCTTTTTTCTTTAAGTGGCGGGAATGGGCTTCCAGACAGACCCCTTGGTCCCCCTGCATTTCCTCCTGTTAACAGCTATTGCCCCTACAGCCCACCAGGCGGCCATCTGGAAACAGTAGTTTGGCGGGAAATTAGAGCAAGGCGGGAAATCAGCCTAAAAGCCATTGGTCGAAGCTGGAGAGGGGCGGGGCTTATTCTCGGCGCTGTTGCGGCGCGGGAGTCGGTAGGGGGTGCTGTTTCCCCTGGCCTGACCGAAATAAATAATCGCTGGTTTATGTCTTTATGTATTTAATATACGGTGATGTGATTAAAGCAGCCCCTTATAAACACTTATAACGGGGTTATAATCTGTCCAGAATCTGACCTGACCAGCAAGAGGAGCCTTTAAGAACATGACAGGATATAACATGACATAATGATCAATATGTACCGGAGGATCATATACTGTAGCGGACTGAATATGAGAATCTGACTGAGGGCCATTAACACAAGGGAAGAGGGAAGGAGGAGGAGGAGGGAGCGAGAAGGAGGAAGAGGAGGGTGAAAGAAGAGGGGTGATACGGCGTGTACGTACGTAGCTGTGCAGCACACATAATCCATGCGGTGTTTATGTCATTATGTAGCTCCGGAGCGCCACTTTTGATCAAAGCGTCGACCGAGAACACAGCCTTTTTAACACGGACTCGTTTTAATACGCGCCTCAGGCGTGCAGGGCTGCACTGGAACCACGTCTCCCATCTGCCGAGAGCAAAAACTGCCCAGCGGGTCGGTGAAAAAAAGGGAGAAAATTTGGGGGTCGGATTCAGCAGCATCGACGGCTGCAGAGGCGTGGAAAGTGCGCGGTTAGAGTCTCTCACTCCGGCCTTCACTCTGAAGCCGGGACCTGGAGTTTGGCACCAGCTGAGGAGGCGCCATGGCGGTAAACCTGGACAAGGAGGCCTATTACCGGCGAATTAAACGGCTGTACGGTAACTGGAAGGTAAATCTTGTCTTCAGTTTGTGTATTAATGTGAGGGTTTGGCGTTTATCTTCTCTCGTGCGAGCACTAGCTATGATGGCTAAGTCTCTTTGACGTGCAGGGAGGCCTCGGTTAGCGGGGATGAGGGAGCTAATGCTAATTTAAACCGCTACGCATTTCCCCTTCAAACGCTGTAAAATGGCTCTTTCGGATGCCTGGAAGCTGTCCCCTCTTTCAGCTCGCACGTACCGTCCTCTCATTCTGTGTTAAAACAAAGGAGGCGACAAAACACAGGCGAAAATGCGCGAAGTCCTGGCGAGCGGGCTAGCTAGCTAGCTAGCTGGTAGAGTTAGCGACTTGGCTAACCTGAACCACCTGCGGTGCTGACTGTATTGCTTGTCGGTGTTTAGTGAACCCATAACCAGGATATTAAACAATGAAAACGCGTAAGACTTTTTATATTTTCAATACATGAGGATAATAGAGTTATGGGCTTCTGTTTAGCCATGCTAGCTTACAAGTTGATGTAGCCTAGCCAGCTAGCATAGCATCTTTCCTGAGGTAAAAAAGAAGAAATCGTCTGACTAGCCTTGCTTAATAGTGAACTTCCTGAGCGTCCAAATGACTTTAGAAACGTTAAGGGACTTGCACAAATAAAAATCATGAATTTGAAGTTACTTTAGTGCATTAGCTGGTTTTAGTTTCACGTTGGCTAAAGCTAGCTAGCCAGCTAGCATACATTTTCTTTACTTAATTTTCCCTAGTACAAGGATTCACTTTTGTCATTGTGTCCCTCTTTAGATGACTGTGTTGGTGGTATTTGGTCGCTCTTTCTTTAACAACTGCTTTTTTTTTTTTTGGCTTTCTGTGGCTCCAGAAAGGTGAGGATGAATTTGGGAAGGTGGATGCCATCGTGGTGTCTGTCGGTGTGGATGAGGAGATTGTGTATGCCAAGTCCACTGCCCTTCAGGTAAGTTGAGCAGCATGCCGTTTTGATGTTGGAAATGTAAATTTTCCGTCAGGGCCTCTTTTAAATTTTGTTTTTAAGTGTTTTGTAAAAACTCCCTCACTTTTGCTTATCCGTGCAGACATGGCTGTTTGGTTACGAGCTGACAGACACCATCATGGTGTTCTGTGAGAGCAAGATCATCTTTTTGGCCAGCAAGAAGAAAGTGGAGTTCCTTAAACAGGTGGCCATCACTAAAGGCAACGAGAACGCCAATGGAATCCCACCCATCACTCTGTTGGTCAGAGAGAAGGTAAAGTACGGTGAAGCAGGGATGATGACTGTTTGGATAGCCATATTATCTGTCTGTAGGTCCATCCTGTGTGTAGTTCCATCGGCCTGGCCTGGTCTGTCTGTCTGTCTGTCTGTCTGTCTGTAGGTCCGTCCTGTCTGTAGGTCCATTGGCCCGTCTATCGGCCTCTCTATCAACCAAGGATGTGCAAATAATCAGCAATAAACTATAACAAAACTAAATCAGATTCCCTTTAAACAATGAAAAAAAACAACAACATCTAAATCAAACAGGGCATTTCGTTCGTTCTGCTCTCTGTCTACACTCCCTTCCAGCTAACTTTCACCAACACAGGTCTTTTATCTAATGACAATTTACTCCATTTCATTAATCACTAATCTAATTCAAGTTGCCTGCTAATTTGTTGGCCCATTTTTGCAGACTAAGTTGAGTAATTGTTGGAGCTCTACTGTGGCACTTCATGATATCCTTTAGATTCCTTGTTTGTTCTTCCATTAGGAGTTTCATAGTCACCAAATGCTGAAAAACTTGTACTGAAATTAGATAGTTTAGCTTCTTATTAGAAGCATGACAACTCACGGGTGAACATGTGTGGTGTGGGTTAAAAATAATCCCAATGTTAGTTGCTTAGTTTCGCTGTTTTCTGATGGGGGTTTATTACGTCTATCCCAAAGGAAATTGTTGTGACAAAAACGTGATGGAAAAATTACAACCTAATAATTAAAAACAAACTGGTACTAAACACAACAGTGGAGCTTAAAATAGAAGAGTAGTAGTTAAGGATGGAAACAAAGTCATAAAGCGTCTGAGTCACATTATGCTGTTTTTACATTGGAAAGTAATTAGTCAGTTTTGGACGTGATTTGAAAGTAATGCTGCACATGATTGTATTATATGTAGTATGAAAGGGGACAAAAAAAAAAAGTTGGATGTTGATGTGTTGTCGTTCTAGGCGACTGTTCTGAGTAAATGGTGAATTCGTTGAGGGTGGAGTTAAACACTAACGATGTGTCAGTAATAAATGTTTTCTGTTTTGCTGCCTTTCAGAATGAGAGTAACAAGGCCAACTTTGAGAAGATGATCGAGGCCGTCCGAGGAAGTAAAGAAGGAAAGACGGTTGGTGTCTTCATCAAGGACAAATTCCCTGGGGAGTACATGAAGAGCTGGAACGACATGATCACAGCTGAAGGCTTGGAGAAAGTAAGTTAGGGGTTAAAACCAGTTGTGGGATGAGAGGAGGAATAGTGCTGAAACGCTGGACAGGCTCTTGAATGGGACAGATGGTTGCCTCCTGTTGCTGGGATGGTGAATGTACGGTCATTTGTGGCTGTAGTTTGGGAATACAATGATTTGCCAAAATGTGTCATGTTGTATGTGGCAGCCTTAGCTGGTGGATTGTTTGTGTGGGAGGTATAGTGATGTAAATGTGAACAGTGGTGCGTTTGTGTCCCATGGTAAGGATTTTAGTGTTTTGGATATCGGTATGAGTCCAGAAACCGAGAACTGTAAAAGACTGTCGTCCCCTTTAAAAAAAAACAAAAACAAATTATATATATATTTTGTGAAATCCATGGGGTCCATCCATGTGCTTTGATCTTTATAATTGTCGTAGTCATATTTTTAAGGAAACTCATTTTACCCGCCTTCATAGTATTGTTCAAAACATGTAACAGTAATGAGAAAATAATTCAGCAGTGTATTTAGTTGACTGTGGTGCATGGTTGTGCTGTTCTCAGGTGGATATCAGTGCCGTGGTTGCGTATACGATGGCGGTAAAGGAAGACGGGGAGCTGAACCTGATGAAGAAAGCAGCCTCCATCACCAGCGATGTCTTCACAAAGTTCTTCAAGGAGAGGGTGATGGAGATAGTGGATGCAGATGAGGTAAGGAGCATGTGTGAAAGCATCCTGGTCTTATCCTGATCCTGGTTACTTCTTATTTACAGCAAGGGAATGATGAAAACCAGGATGCTCCAGGATCCTGTGCACAGCATTTTGAAACTAAGGCTGAATCCCATTTCTCATTTTTACCCCTACCCCTTGTTTTCGAGTGTAACCTTGTCTCTAGAAACAGGGTTAGAAAGGGTAGTGGTTGAAATCTTTCCCCTATAAAATGCAGCAACCCTTCAAGAACCGGATATGTCATGCGCTGTCCTCGGCGGCTTTTATGTAAACAGACGAAAAATATGGACCTCAGTTTTACACAGCAGTCGATCGAACGAGTTGGCCAATGAACAAGAGCACAAACAAAAACCCTACATAACTTCATTAACAGGCTACTAGCTGTGCTCTGTAGGTGATGCTGCCAGTCTGGAGTCACTGCAGAAGAGGGTAAAGTTCAGCTCCTCACTGCTTAAATACTTTTAGGGAATCATATGCCTTTAAAGACGGGGACAATTATTTATCACCACCAAAAATTCTTTGGTGATATGAAGCTTTTTAATCACCAGCTTCATGATCAACTTTCTCAGTTCCACCTTAAATGGTGCAGTTTATTACTACTGATTTTAGTGTTGGGGCAAGGGGTGAAATGGGATTTGGGCCTTCGTGTTGTAATGCTGTAAATTGGCACTGTACTGCTTGAATGCGGTTTTGCGGTTCAGTCTGCTGTATAACCTGTTTCTGTGTCTAACAGAAAGTAAAGCACAGTCGGTTAGCGGAGTCCGTAGAGAAGGCGATCGAGGAGAGGAAATACTTGAGTGGTGCTGACCCGTCCACTGTGGAGATGTGCTACCCTCCCATCATCCAGAGTGGTGGCAACTACAGTCTGAAATTTAGCGTGGTCAGGTGAGCGGTTTTGGTGCTTTGGCTGGTGTTGAGCACGCCTGAGGCTTGGTTAGGGTGCTGTTAGGCATGCAGAATATATTGTAGAGTGGTACAGAGGTGCTAAGTTCTAGTGCTTGTGTCCCTTTATAGCTATACTTGATGACTTGTGGTTTCTCCTACAGTGACAAGAACCACATGCACTTCGGTGCCATAACCTGTGCGATGGGGATTCGTTATAAGTCCTACTGCTCTAATCTGGTACGCACACTCATGGTGGACCCATCTCAGGAAATGCAGGACAATTACAACTTCCTCTTGCAGGTAGAGGAGGAACTCCTTAAAGAGCTCAAACATGGTGAGTAGGGTGTAATAAAGATGGTACTGTGAAAATTATATAAATGGTGCTGTTAAAGTCTGTGTGATAAGAATTTCACATTGCAGCTGTGTTGGTAGTAATGTTTGTTTTCACGTTGCATGTAGGAGTTAAGATCAGTGATGCTTACAATGCTGTCATGGAGTACGTCAAAAAGGAGAAGTCAGATCTGAGCGGCAAGCTCACTAAGAACTTGGGGTGAGTTTCACATACCTACACATGTCCCTTCACTGTAGGGGTGTAATCTAGCTACCCTACTTGTGATCAGTTTGTCAACTGGCGCCAACCTGATGGTGAACATGGTGGTGTGGTGACTGGTAATCCTTTTGGTGAGCTCAATGAGCACATAGCTTCTATTCCGCTGGCTGTAGCTTGATGAGCTGTGAAACCAGCTTAATGTTAAGAGGCTGTCACTGCCGCAAGTAAACGGTTCTTAATAAAATGACTTAATTTGTCCTGGAGGACCAGTTTTAGACCTGATTTACACAATATTTACCAAAACAGCATTATTCTTATTGATGTGAGGTGTTGTTGTGTGGGTTTTTTTTTTTTTAGCGTTTTGGAAGCTAACCTTGCTAATTAATTGGATATTTAATGTAGAGTTATACGGTATACAGGCGTGTTTCTGTAGCTTATCATGGTCACCAGTGCACATAAAGAATATATATTTTGTCTGATAAACATTGTTTATATCTGGTGAACGTTGTCTAAAGTACTATATGCAAAGATGACCCTTAAATCTCTTGCACACACTCACTCAAACACATGGGGGCCTACTTTAAATGTGCTGTGGTCTACGTTTCAGGTTTGCCATGGGGATTGAGTTCAGAGAGGGTTCTTTGGTCCTGAATGCTAAAAACCAGTACAAGCTGAAGAAAGGTGAGTGTGCACGACAGAGCTTTGCACATGAGTGGTAAGGTAGTTCTGGCTGTCGTCTCCTAGTGCTCAGTGGTTAATAGATTTCGGTGCCATTTAAATCGTCTGTGATCTGTAACTATAGGGTGGGTTAAAATTTGCCATTGGGGTGCAGACTTGTGTGCCACAGTATACATTAACTGTGTGTATGTGTGTTTAGGCATGGTGTTCAGTATCAGTTTGGGTTTTGCTGACTTGGTGAACAGCGAGGGGAAGAAGGACGACCAGAAGAAATATGCCCTGTTCATTGGAGACTCTGTTTTGATTAATGAGGTGAGGCACATGCACATGTGGTAATGGTGAACAAGCTCATGTTTACAGAGCATGGCACTTGACTCACTGTTGCCCCCCACTGTCTCCTTTTCTGGTAGGAGGATCCTGCCACTATTCTAACCCCAGTGAAAAAGAAGATTAAGAACGTTGGAATCTTCCTCAAGGTGACTGTGGCTCATATTTCTTCTCTGCTGTTTATCCATATGGGTCCAAACTCCTTATCATGGGGGTGAGAACACCTATGCATATAAAGACATGGAGTGTCTTTGTCTTTTTAGAATGACGATGAGGAAGATGAAGACGAAGATGAAGATAATGCTGAGGAACTTCTTGGGAAAGGAGCTCGTGCTGCCCTCATAGCTGAGAGAACCAGGGTAAGTGTGTGGCTAATATTGCTTGTTGTAATATGCAAATTTGCATTCAAACACCCAATCAGTGTTTTCCCCTCTTTCAGAATAGTGGGCTGTGTAAAAATACATACACTTGCCAAAAGAGCAGCTGCACCCAGAAGGAAGTGTGGGATTGCAGTGCTGTTGGGAAGGAAGATAAAGATTACCAGGGATGATAAATTTAGACTGATCAATATTTATTGAGCTACACATACAGTAGTAGTGTCTCTTAGCATGGCGTTGGGACGCCATATTTGCTAACCCAATATGCCAGACGTCTCGGCATGGAGTTGTAGAGGTTCCAAATGGTGTCCTGTGATAATCCATCCCATGCAGTTTGAATATTCTCACACAGTTCCTGCAAATTGTGCGCTTGAGGTGGGGTCTTGGGCGACATTGATGTGGTGTGAATGTAGTCCTGTGTCGTGCAGCCATCTGCTGACTCACAGAGGGCAAACTTAAGTCATTAGCTTGTCTCACTATGTCAAACCTGCACACCAAATTTCATTCCTGCCAATTGATTCCTTCTGGGTGCAGCTAACTTTTAGACGGTGACCAAAATAATGCAATGCAGGGAATACACTGTGCCTACACTTCATAAGATGTTGGAGAGCATGTGTGGTTAGCCAGTGAAGTCTTCTGTGTTCAGTTTTGTCGGTGGAAATGATGTTAGTTTGTTTGAAAAAAGCTTAAACGAACATGTTCATGCAATTGGTCAGAATGAGATGACAGCTGAGGAGAAGAGGCGGACCCATCAGAGAGAACTGGCCAATCAGATGAACGAAGAGGCCAAGCGTCGTCTGACGGAACAGAAAGGAGAACAACAGATACAAAAGTAAGGGCAGAAAGAATGTATATGTATAGTGGGATTGGTAGCACAGTTAAAGTGGATCAGATGAATATGGAGCCTTTCCCTTTGTTTATTGTAGCTGTGTGCTTAGAGGTTCTATTACAAGGGAGGGTAGACATGGATGCATCCCAAATGAATAGCTGACCACGCGTCTCCTTTCGTTCTTAGGGCCAGGAAGTCAAATGTGTCCTACAAGAATGTCTCCCAGATGCCTCGTGAGAAGGACATTCGGGACATGAAGATTTTCATCGATAAGAAGTACGAGACTGTCGTCATGCCAGTGTTTGGCATAGCCACACCATTTCACATCGCCACCATTAAGGTAATACTCGAAGCGTCTGTCCCTGAACCACATAAGACAACGTTGCTAAATAAAAATTGTGTCTAGAGAAAATCTGCTTGTGTAAATGGGTAACATGCTGCTGAACATGAGGATACAATTGTGTGTCTGTGTGTAGAACATCAGTATGTCGGTCGAAGGAGATTACACCTACCTGAGAATAAACTTCTTCGTGCCGGGCAGCTCGCTCGGAAGGCATGAGGGCAACATCTTCCCCAACCCTGAGGCCACATTTGTCAAAGAGATGTGAGTACTGTTGTGTTTGGGCACAAGTTACTTGTTAGTGACGTTCAGTTAGTAAAACCTGACACATGGAAATTTGTAGTGCAGTAAACTGACGTTTTGAAGGCGAGAAAACTTGAGTAGTGCTTCACGTACTCCTTGTGGTGATGTTATATTTTTGCTTTTTCGTAGTACGTACCGTGCATCAAACCTCAAGTCTCCCGGTGATACGTCTGTGCCCTCCACCAACCTGCAGAACGCCTTTCGCATCATCAAGGAAGTGCAGAAGCGTTACAAGACGCGTGAGGCTGAGGAGAAAGAGAAGGAGGGAATCGTCAAGCAGGACTCGCTGGTCATCAACTTGAACCGCAGCAATCCCAAGCTCAAAGACCTTTACATCCGGCCCAACATCGCCCAGAAAAGGATGCAGGGATCGCTGGAGGCACATACTAACGGTGAGTGTGAAAGGCATTATAAGTAAATGCAGGTGTAGTGGCTCTTAATGGAGCTACCTGTACTGTTTTTGGGTAGTTGCCCTTCTAGGCTCTTACAGGTGTGTTTCAGTGACGCCTGCTGCTCCACAAAAACTAACCTGCTAACCACACAAACATTTGACAAAATATTTTGCTTGATGTGAAGAAATATAACGGTAGTGTGCGCATGGCAGTTGTAGTAACGCATGCCATTGTGGGCCACGTCTTGATGCGTTTGCCTGTTTATAGGTTTCCGTTTCACATCTGTACGTGGCGATAAAGTGGACATCCTTTACAACAACATCAAGCATGCTGTGTTCCAACCCTGTGACGGAGAAATGATCATTGTGCTGCACTTCCACCTCAAGGTATTTAAGCATGCTGTTGGTATTGGTACAGGAACCTTGTGTATGTAAAAGACTTGGTCGGGAGGAGGTCTTTGAAATGTGTGCTGGAGCAACTGCAGGTTTGATGTGCTTCAAAAGTCCATGCAGTGTTGTCCAGCCCTGGAAATTAAACTATAGAAGGCTATTAGTTGGATGTGCTGAAAATTATATAAGAATTTAAAGAGAGCTTGCCCTTTTTCTGTACGTTCTCTCGTCCCTTGCAGAACGCCATCATGTTTGGAAAGAAGCGACACACGGACGTTCAGTTCTACACAGAGGTGGGTGAGATCACTACGGACCTGGGCAAGCACCAGCACATGCACGATCGCGATGACCTGTATGCGGAGCAGATGGAGCGTGAAATGAGGCACAAACTGAAATCGGCCTTCAAAAACTTTATTGAGAAAGTGGAGACTCTTACCAAGGAGGAGCTGGAGTTCGAGGTCCCCTTCCGAGACTTGGGGTAAGAGAGAGTCGGAGAGGAGGGGAAATGGCTTTGTTCCTTATTTAATTTTGTTTTCTGCATAGGGATGCTTTAGATCTTGTGCGAAGGGCTGGTTTGTGTTCAGTGATGTGAAGGTTAAAAGAAAACATGACGGTGTATTTGAGGAGTTCTTTAATCTCTGGTGCATCATGGTCCTCTAGGACCAGAATAGATGATCCGTCTTAAGGCCAATAAGGTTATTACTTCACCCTACAGTTTAAGTTGCAGCTATAATTAACATATTAACTTCTTGTGAGCTATGTAATTATTGATGTGAGGTCAAGAAACGTAGATATGGAGCTGGATCTACTGACTGGAGTTTAATCAACATTTCTCTTGTGTAGCTTCCAGGGAGCCCCATACCGAAGCACTTGCCTGCTGCAGCCGACGTCCAGTGCGCTCTGCAATGTGACGGAGTGGGTGAGTATGAGAACTCAAAGGAGAACGTTGGTTGTCTGATGAGAACAGTGTTTGCAACTTGTAATCTCTCTCTCTATCCGTCTTTCTCTAGCCTCCTTTTGTAGTGACGCTGGATGAGGTGGAGTTGGTTCATTTCGAGCGTGTGCAGTTTCATCTAAAGAATTTTGACATCGTTATTGTTTATAAAGACTATAACAAGAAAGTAACTATGATTAACGCCGTGCCTGTCAACTCCCTTGACCCAATCAAAGAGTGGCTCAAGTAAGTCTACCCCATCCTTGTTTTGGTCCCTGTTAACTGTGTAATAGTTTACTATAATGAGATGAATGATGAAGTGTTCTTTCTTGGTTCTAGCTCATGTGACATCAAGTACACAGAGGGTGTTCAGTCTCTGAACTGGACCAAGATCATGAAGACCATCGTTGATGATCCCGAAGGCTTTTTCGAACAGGGTGGCTGGTCTTTCCTTGACCCTGAGAGTGAGGTGAGGCGATCCCATTAGGTGGACGGTGGCTTTGGAGACTAGGTCTTGTTATGGCACCTTGCTGTTAAATCATATGGTTAATGAAATGGTTTATTGAAACAGTGATTACTGTGTATGCAGAGGAGTGTGGTATTTAACTGTGAGTGCTGGGATGTGGTTATAGGGAAGCGGTGGAGAAAACGACTCTGAGTCTGAGATGGAGGATGAGACGTTTAACCCTTCAGCTGATGAAGAGGAGGAGGAAGAGGAAGACAGTGATGAAGATTATTCCTCCGAGACGGAGGACTCTGGTAAATCTAATAATAATAACAATAATTATAATAAATATTACATATCATGTAGTTCTCTACATTGTGGTCAGCTTCTATGGTAGCTTATTGGCTTTAACCCAGCTGATGTTCTCAAGTGTACCAGGGCAAGCCATAAGGTTGTCTTGCTCACTGAGGAGGCGGGAGATACCCCACTGTAGACTTGTTTCCCATCTACTGCTGTACCAGTGATAGTTGTGATGAGTTTGCTTGTTTGAGGAAGCCACGGTTTAAGCCTGGAGACTAAGAACACCATTTACTATATTACTGTTATCAGTTTGTCTGCTAGTACCAGTAAACTAGTTTGGCACGTTATTTGTTTTTGTCTAAGACATTCATGCAAAAAGTGCGAGGTCAAGAATTATCGTGGATACTTCAATATCAGATATCATGAGGGTCCGTCACCATGACGGGTGCACCTCCTTTATAAATGTTTTCACCACTAATAAACCTGTCTTTGCTTCCCAAAGCGGAGTACAGTGCATCTCTGGGCAGTGAAGAGGAGAGTGGAAAAGACTGGGACGAACTGGAAGAGGAGGCCAGGAAAGGTGGGTACTGAGACACAGTGCCTAAAGCCATTTCATGTCATGTGTGCGGTTTGGGTTTTTGTTTGTATAAAGTGTTTAGTCTTCAATAAAGCACTAAATATTGGAGTACCATTGAAACTTTTGCCATTCTCAGATGTGCATGGGTACATCCTCATTTTAAACTAAAGATAACCTAATATATAAACATGATTTAATTTTCTCATTTTTAAATAAGGGTTTGCCTTCCACACGTCACACTTATTTAACCATCACACTAATGCCCTGGCACATTAAGCGGCCTCACCTTCTGAGCGCATTTATATTTTAAATTAATTATTAACTTGTTGTTCCCAGTATCCTTGGCCCGGGGCAGGACCGTCCCCACCCCATCACACTGTTCCTCTTTCTGTAAATTTATTTTTTAATACTCACGGTCATTAAAAAACAAAGCCTGTTTACATTTATTTATTTATTTATTTATTTATTTTTAAATAATGTTTTATTGAGGAATAAAGGCACAGTTACATCCAGTAATTTAACATATCCAAGTAGTCCCTCAAATATTTTTTTCCCCAAAACTAAACACATGTAAATAAATCACTAAATTAAAGTAAGTAAATAATAATTTAAATAAAAATAATTTAAAAAAAAATAAAATAAAAAATATATATATATATACACACTTCAGTCGGCTGACATGGTTTGGAGTAAATTAAAATACCTAGGAAATGAATTCCATTTGAAATAAAATGCTGCAGTATTGCCTTTCAAAGTAGATCTTATCCATAGTAAGAAAGTGTATAACATCTTGGAGCCACCTTGAAATAGAAGGGGATTTCCATAATAGCAATATACGACGTCTTGCTAGCAGAGATGTAAATGCCAGTACATCTGATTGGGTTCTATTAAGTAAGGGTGGATCAGTAGAAAAGACAAATATTGCAGTTAGAGGGTTCTTAATAATGTTGGTGCCCAAAGCCTTTGTCATAATTTCAAAATATTCGAACCAAAATTTAGATAGGGAGGGACAAAAAAGAACATGTGACTTAAATTACATGGAGTGGCACCACATTTATCACATACATCAATGACAGCCTGCTTACATTTAAAAGGCCTACCCTTGATGGCACAAAGCTAAATACCTAGCTTGGTGAGTTACTGAGAGAAGTCAGATTTGGAGGATGATGTAAAAATGGAGGACAAAACGTGTGGTATGAGATTCTCGTAACTGTTTATCAGTGACCCCATGGAATGACCTCTAATCTCCACCTATTGTCTTTTCCTCTCCTCCTCTTTCTAGCCGACAGAGAGAGTCACTATGAGGATGATGACACAGCCAACAGAGGAAAGAGAAAGGGTCGGTCATCAGCCCCGCCCCCCAGCAGCAAGAAGAAGCGGCGGCATTGAGTCTCTCTCGCACTTGCACGCACATATTCGCCCACACTGCCAAAACATGGTTTGTTTTTCGTTCATCCTTTCTTTGTTTTAAACCCCTTCTCTTCTCTCTCTTGCTCTCTGGCCCTTTTTCTGTCCGTCACTCATACACACTGTAAATAAAGGATTGGCCCCTTTGGTTGTGTTACACGGTAAGTGTCATTGAAATGGTCGTGTACCAGAGAGCAGAAACGCGCTCACCCCAGCTTCATCTTCCATTCCTGTTTGGCATTGTGCGCGTGTGTGTCTGTGAGCTCATGGAAAAGGGGTTTCCTTGTAAATTTCATACAGGCTTTTTTTTTTTTTTTTTGTCAACTCAGATCTACAGCAGTGTTGGTATTTCCTTTTTCCCTCACTCCTCCTTTTTATTTCTGCTCCATTAGAGCAATCCTTCTGTTTGTCCTCATACTTGTTTTTGTTTCTTTTCTTCATCTCATTTTCCTTTTGTTTATTTTCTTTCTCTTCTCCAGCGCTTAAGGAACAGATTGACCATAGATTTGTGTATAGATTCATTTGGGTTCTTATTTTTCTTTTTGTTCCTGGTAATGGGGTTGGATGAGGGAGAGGTTGGGAAGACGAACTACATGTGGACACGGACAAGCAATTTACAGATGTGACGTAAACATACACTGTCTTTTTGTTATGACTATTTTTCTTCATCCTGAATTGGTAGTCTTGTATTGTTGAATTAAAAAAAAAACTTTTTTTTCGCCTTTTTTAATAAAACTTAAAGGAAATAATAAAAAAAAAATGTCTTAACATGCGAGCCATTGTGGTTTTTTGTGGATGGGTTTTAGACTGGTGTGATTTTTATTTTAATTTTTTTAATTTTTTTTAAATTTTATTAATAGGATCTATGTTCAAGTACAAAGGGAAGTTCTAACTCTTCCGTAACCACCTTTTGGAATTTGCCAGGGTTCCCAAAAAAGCAGAAGTCATAGCTTATACAGACTCCCACACATTTCCTCTGTTGAGGCTCTGGGAAGAACTGCTCCACTGGTGCATGTCCATTTTGAAGCTTTGTCTTTTACTGGACCTGAACATTTAAAGCGGCTGTAGTCGGTTCTCTCCTCCACATGGTTTTCTCTCTGACACCATGTGAGTTGAACAAGTTTGCTGAGCTTATCAGGTCTGCTAAATGATGGGAAGCGCAGAATGTCCAGGCTGCATGGTTCCCAGTGTTAAGGTGCACTCTATGGCCTAAGGTCATACTGATTTTGAGTTGTCCTAATCCGAGCATTACTGAACACTGAGTTAAATGCAGTTCAGTGATTAAGAGGATCACTGAGGAAGGCCTGCGTGACAGCAGTGCGCATGCGCGGTGCTAGTAGCCGCGGAGTGAGAAAAGCGCGGGAACGGCAGAAAAGGAAAAGCAACAGCTCCAGTTTCTCTAAGGTAAAGTTTTTACTAAATTCAGATTTTATTCAGCCAAAGTCTTTCAATATTTGCGCAATGTAACACGCCATGCAAGAAAAATGTTTTATTGATTAGAGAGGTTCGTTTAACCGGTACATTTCGTCCAAAAAACTGCTTTTACCGTTAGCTAAAAGGCTAACGGAGCAGCTGGACCGTCGTTAACACTCTACGGGTGTAAGATCCTGAGGTAACTGTGCTAACTAATAACAGCCGGGCCGTTAGACCCTCATTAAAACTCTGTACTGGTGTGAGATACTGAGCTAACTAATAACAACCGAGCAGTTAGACCCTCATTAACACTGTACTGGTGTGAGATGTTGAGCTAACTGTGCTAACTAATAACAGCCGGGCCGTTAGACCCTCGTTAACACTCTGTACTGGTGTGAGATACTGAGATAACTGTGCTAACTAATAACAGCCGGGCCGTTAGACCCTCATTAAACCCCTTTACTGGTGTGAGATGTTGAGCTAACTATGCTAACTAATTACAGCCGAGGAGCTAGACCCTCAATAACACTCTGTACTGGGTAAATGAGGCTCATAGTCGTTCTGTTTTAATCTACTTTAATCTTTAACTCCCAGTTCAACGTAAGTGCACTTGACCGACACAACCAACATGCCCTCAAATGCCCAAGAGTGGAGGCGAATGTATATGCATTTTGAAACCTAACCCTTTGACCATCTAATAGGTGTAGGTGCACAAAATAAACGATAAGATACATATGTACACACATACGTGTGCACACTGGCAAAGGGGTTAAAGATACAGAGACTCGTTCTGTGGTGGTAAATTGAACACATGGGCAAAAGTTTACTTTGTTTGGACGCATGAACAGCACCGCCCAGTGGCCAATGCTGGCAACACAGGCTTCTGTCTGAACCCTTTTTGGAGCTGGTTAGAGGAAGCTGTTTTTTTAAATAAATTATTTTATTTGGTTTGGGTATTTTGGAAATAATACTAAAAAAAGTTCTTCATGACCAAGTCCACCTTCTTAACAGACTTGGCCTATTACATTACATCATTATAAAGAAGGCCTGTGTTAAAACTGAATTCACTTGGAGTGCTGTTAACACGTCACAGACTTACCTCACCTTAGCATGGGGTACCTACACTCTTTGGCCCTTTAATCAGCTCCACTGACTATACAGGAGCACTTTGTAATTCTACAGGTACAGACTGTCTGTTTCTCTGTATACGGTATTACCCTGCTCTATTAACCTGGTCAGGACCCACACAGTACCACAGGGCGGTGGATCCTTCTCAGCACTGCAGTGACACTGATGTGGTAGTGGTGGTGTGAGTGGATCAGACACAGCAGTCCTGCTGGACACCTCAGTGTCACTGTTGGACTGAGAATCGTCCACCAACCAGAACTTTCCAGTGTCCATCTGCGTCCCGTGAGCTGCGTCCTGTGACCACTGATGAAGGACTGGAGGATGACCAACACTGCACTGTGCAGCAGCAGGTGAGCTATTGTCTCTGACTGTACATATACAAGGTGGACCTGCAAGCACACACAAACACACCACTACCATGTCAGTGTCACTGCAGTGCTAACAATGATCCACAACCCACATCATACCTGCTCTGTGGTGGTCTCGTGGGGGTCCTGACCATTGAAGAGCAGGGAAATAAAGTATACTGAGACACAGATGGACTATAATCATTACCTGTAGAACTAGAATATGTATCAGCAGTAAAAAAAAAAAAATTGTTTTGATGTTTTAAAAAGTTATTGCTAACGTAATTTAGTCATCAGCTTAAATATAAATCATACATTAAGTCACATGTTTAATTATGGATTTGTTTACATCTGTTACCAGCACATCCGATTTAAATGAACTAAAATTAGCTAAATTCCCGCTGCTAGCCGTGTTGTACCTATACTCTACACGTTTCTGTGTTTTTGTCTGGAGACCTGGCCCATTGGTTATTACTTTAAATCAGGTGTGCTCAATGATGCAAGGCATGCAAATGTGCATGGTGTTAGGTCACCAGGACTGGGCCTTAAAAGCCCTGGATTTGCCAAACCAGGTAATGCATGATAACTTGATTTAATACTGTGCTGCGGTCAGGACGTGCAGGTGCAAGCGTTTCTAAAGCTGCTTTTCTTATCTTTTCCGTCACCAGGTGTGCATGCTCAGCAGTCTTGACTTGGCGGTGGATTCTGTGAGTATGTGAACTCTCAGTTTCATTATAAACCACAAATTCATCTAGATAAGCAGTGTGCTTAAAGAGCCGCCATGATCAAAACTAAATATGAGAGTATTAGTTTTTAAAGGACGTGACTGAATGTATTACTTGCCAAACTTGTAATCGACTGACCTCGGTGCTGTCTGTGTGATTTTCCCCTAAAAAAACTTTATTTTTACAAACCAGCAATTTTAAGTGCTTTTTTATGTTCACAAATTTAAAACATGCATGGTTGATGTTCGTCTTTACACTAGATTGAAATTGGCATCGTGTTTGCCAGCTTCTTATTGAAATCTTTTGTTTCCCTTTAAAGTTCGACCTTAAACACTACAGCTTGTACATGAACCCTAACAGCAGCCTGTACATAGCAGCTATGTGTTCATGAGCTCAACTAAAAGATATCTAGTGAAAGTGAATAAAGTGAAATAAGAACTAAACATTTCTGGTTTGTGGGTTTTAAAGTATTCATGACCATTCAGGCCAATTCAGAAGTCTTTATTTAGGAACACAGTTTCTTCCTGTGAGTATATCTGCCACTGCCAGCGCTGTGTTGTTAGCAAAGCAGCTAAAAGGCACATCATCTACAAGATGCAAGTAGACAACGCCTACAAGAGCATCACGGCTCGTCTGCGCTTATGATTTTTGGTCACTAAGTAATTAACATACATTTATATGCTGCTTGTTACTTTACAAGTCCAGCCTCGGCCTCAGCACCGGCCTTGAAAAGGGAAATCCTGAGAGGATTCAATCTCTGGAGAAATGTAATTCCACACAGCCTTTTAATCTACCAAATATCTCTGACATGTGCGCTGCACTGGATGTTTTTGGGTTGCTGCATGTAATAGATAGATGTATATACTGAAATGAAAGAGTGTGGTGACAAAGTACCTGTTTGTCTAATTTGCTATATTTTGTGGTTTTTGGTTTTACTTTGGCCCTTGTCCTGAGTCTGCTGTTTCACCAGTCGAGATTGCTACAAGTTGATATGAATATGAAATGATAGACAGATGTTGTGTCTCGTCACTGTAGTAAGAGTGTAGAGTTTTTCAGTATGAAGGGGGCGGGGCAACGGTCCTGTTTTGTGATCTGTCAGAACAGGGTTCTGCTCTTTCAGATAAGCTTTGCCCTCTGCTAAGGTAAGAGCTTAAATAACATTAAAGATAACATACATGTAAATGTACTTTACTAGGACATGTGTAGTATATCAGGTAAAATACCAAGAGTCTACATTTTTATTTAAAATATTTATAAAAATATTTATCTTATGTGTCTCACCTTTGTTTGGCCTTCAGACGGTGGTCTGTACACGGTGTGGTATCAATCCATATCTCTGTAGCTGGTGTGACGTTTCAGTAGGTACTTACAACTTGGTTGATTTCATGACAGAAATGAATTACGCCTACAGCAGACCTGAACTCTCATTCATCGTTTTCACTCTATCATAGGACACAGTGTTCACCTGATGGCAGATTTCCAGTTCTACTCTTTTCCCTTTTTCTTTGAAGGAACAGCTCCTGTCCTGCCCATCTTTCTGATATGTGGTATGTTGGGTGTTCCAGCTGTGCTTTGGGCGTGTAAAGTTGTACACCATCAGTATAAACAGAAGTGCAGTGTTTCAGCTTTCGTCATCCTTCTCCTCATCAACGATTTACTGGAGTCTTTTCTGAGTGTATACGTTATAGCAAAATTCTTCCAAGGAGACAGGTGTGAGGAACTGACGTGCAGGATATTGTCATCGATCTGGTCGGGATTGAGAGTCTGTGGTGTTTTCCTCCAGCAGATGATGGTGTTAGAAACGGGTCTTGCTCCAAGATACATTCTGTGCTGTGCTGCTGTTTTCTTCCCCTGCTCCGTTTTAATCTCTGCGATGGGATTCATGTTTTTTTTCAAGTGGCTCTTTTTCAGTTCACCACCGCTTCACCTTTTTACTCTGTTACCGCCGTTAGCTGTGACAGTCACCTCATGTGCAGTCACCTGTGGAACGCCAGCCAGTAAAATCCCCAGTTCTAACACACACATGTATAAATATTGGATATTAACTGGTGCAGCGCTCACTATGGTGCTGTATTTGCTTTTTGTCATTGCCTACCTTTCTCAGGGTAGGTGGGGTCTGTTGGTGGTGTATTTCTTGAGTTTGAGAATTATCATAGACCCCCTGCTTTGTGTGTCAGTCTGCAGGGAGAAAGTTGTAAATGTGCACCGCAAATCTGACCAGACATTTTAAACAGTTTAAGATGAACAGTGTTTGAAAAATTTCGATATTTAACAAAGAAAAATAGGCCAAGATTAAACACCAGTGTCATTTTATATAAAATGCATTAAAAAAGGAAAGAAAAAGAAGTCAAGCATTCATGCAGTATTTTATGTGTAAAGATTTTGTGATGGTCTTTATTAGATTGATGTCTAAACCCAGGACACTCTGCTCTAAACACTTATGTAGAGTTTTAGTCTGGATAGTGCCACTGTTATCTCTGGCTGTTCTGGGATTAGATAATCTTAACACAGTTTAACCCTAACCTTAGACTAACTGAATAAAGGGTGAAACTGCTCTCAGGATTAGTACGACCCAGCAAACAGACAAAGTCGGCTTGTGTGTTATTGTTTCTAGTGCGTGTTTATTTTCGTCTTGTATTTGGTCTTCTAGAAATCAGATCAGGTTTTCTATTTTTAAACGTGTTAAATGTGCTGGACTGTTTGTTTCTTCTGATTTCAGAACAAATAAATACTTGTATCCTGGGTTAGAGGCAAGTCGGTCTCAGTAGTGGTGGAGGTTATGCAAATGTTTTTTATTTAGTATGAAGGGGGCAGGGAGACGGTGCTGTTTTGTGATCTGTCAGAACATGGTTCTGCTCTTTCAGAAAAGCTTTGCCTTCTGCTAAGGTAAGAGCTTAACATTAAAGATAATATACATGTATAGGTACTTTATTAGGACAGATATAGTGTATCAGGTCAGATACCAAGAGTCTAAATTTTCATTAAAAATGTATTTATCATAAGCATCTGATTTGCTTTTATTTAGTTTGAAAAAAAGTAAATGGTGTTAAATACAAACCGGATTCCAAAAAAGTTGGGACACTAAACAAATTGTGAACAAAAGTTTAAACTGAGAGAATGTATAATTTTAAGGGAAAAATATGTTGTTTCAAAATTTCATGGCGTAAACAAATCTCAAAAAAGTTGGGAAATTATAATTAAATAAGTGGATGGAAAAAGGAAATTGAGCATATAACGAACTGCTGGAAGACCAATTAACACTAATTAGGTCAATTGACAACATGATTGGGTATAAAAAGAGCTTCTCAGAGTGTCAGTGTCTCTCTGAAGCCAAGATGGTAAGAGGATCACCAATTCCACAATTGTTGCGCAGAAAGATAGTGCAGCATACCAGAATGGTGTTACCCAGCGTAAAATAGCAAAGACTTTTAAGTTATCATCATCAACCGGGTATAACATCATCAAAAGATTCAGAGAATCTGGAACAATCGCTGTGCGTAAGGGTCAAGGCCGTAAAACTCTACTGGATGCTCGTGATCTCCGGGCCCTTAAACGTCACTGCACCTCAAACAGGAATGCCACTGTCAAGGAAATAACAGAATGGGCTCAGGAATACTTCCAGAAAGCATTGTCAGTGAACACAATCCACCGTGCCATCTGCCGTTGCCAGCTGAAACTCTACAGTGCAAAAAGGAAGCCATTTCTAAGCAAGCTCCACAAGCTCAGACGTTTGCACTGGGCCAGGGGTCTTTTAAAATGGAGTGTGGCAAAATGGAAGACTGTTCTGTGGTCAGATGAGTCACGATTTGAAGTTCTTTATGGAACACTGGGACGCCATGTCATCCGGACCAGAGAGGACAAGGATAACCCAAGTTGTTATCAACGCTCCGTTCAGAAGCCTGCATCACTGATGCTATGGGGTTGCATGAGTCGTTTGGCATGGGCCAAAGAGTTGTGAATGGGCCCCCTTGCTTTGTGTGCTAATCAGCAAGGGGGAAACTTGTAAACATGCACCGCAAATCTGACCAGACGTTTTAAACAGTTTAAGCTGAACAGTCTTTGTAGTTTATCTATACTTAACGAAGAAAAATAGAGGCCAAGTGTAAACACATTATTTGATCAGTATTTTATGATATAAAATACATTTTGGCAAATCTAAGAGAAAACAGCTAGTCAAACATACAGGGGTTGGACAATGAAACTGAAACATCTGTCATTTTAGTGTGGGAGGTCTCATGGCTAAATTGGACCAGCCTGGTGGCCAATCTTCATTAACTGCACATTGCACCAGTAAGAGCAGAGTGTGAAGGTTCAGTTAGCAGGTAAGAGCACAGTTCTGCTCAAGATACTGCAATGCACACAGCATTATGGGTGACATACCGGAGTTCAAAAGAGGACAAACTGTTGGTGCACGTCTTGCTGGCGCATCTGTGACCAAGACAGCAAGTCTTTGTGATGTATCAAGAGCCACGGTATCCAGGGTAATGTCAGCATACCACCAAGAAGGACGAACCTCCACCAGCATCACGTAGTGACCTTGCCACTATCCTGCAAGAAGAATGGCTTAAACTCCCTCTGACCACTGTGCAGGACTTGTATATGTCATTCCCAAGACCAACTGACGCTGTATTGGCCGCAAAAGGAGGCCCTGCACCATACTAATAAATGATTGTGGTCTAAAACCAGGTGTTTCAGTTTCATTGTCCAACCCCTGTATGTGTATAAAATGTGGCCTGTGCAAGAATATTCATATTTTAGGTTTAATTTTAGATTTTAAATGTAACGTTCCATAGTCTATAAGGTGTAATAACTCAAATCAGTGTTCTTAAATATATTACATGCTCCTGTAGCATTGCAGTCACTGAAACTCAGGAAAGTAGTAGTGGTTGGTGTGACTCAGTGGATGACACCACCATCCACCAAGGAGCTGCCACACCATCTGGGACATGAGGGTTCGATTCCCGGTCTGGGTTACTATGTGCTACACCAATAAGAGTCCTTGGGCAGAACTCCTAATGCTACTTTGGCCCATCTGTAATACAGATACCCTTGTGAGTCGGTCTGGATAAGAGCGTCAGCTAAAGGCCGTAAATGAAAACCGTTCCTCATGTACGTTAACGCGAACTTTGTTAGTGCTGCTTAAACCAGGGTTTATTAGTGACCTTAAAAACGGACATTATTGACATTATATATTTTATGTGTGGTTCTAGATTTAGAACGTCCTTTTGAAAACTGTGTTTATTCTGTTTGTTGATTTTTTCATCTTGTGTTTGCAGCTTCCGTTCCCACAGATTTTAAGATGGTGCAGAGAGTATGTGGTTGGTGCAGACATTTGGTGGTGTGTGCTCAGTGTGGTAACTGTTTTCCAGCGTTCAGAATAACTTTATAGACCTCGTGGTACGAGACCACACGATCATGAAGATCAGTCGAGTCATGCGCACGTCGACGCTATCTTTCTCACATCGCGGTCACCTGGTTTAGATGAACATGTTTCTGCAGCTGCTCGTATATTCAAATCCACTGACATACACCTGCCTCTGAATCAGACTGACATCACTTCTGCTGCTCCCCAGAACCACAGCCTCTTCACACTGCACACTTGCTCTCCATATATAGCGGCGAATGCGCTTACTGATATTAACCCACGAGTAGCTGCAGGTGCGCACGCTTCAGTCCCACTGCTTTCTGTGTCCTTTTACAAATTTCATACTTTTTAATCTAAATCTGTTTTATTTTCTATTTTACCCTGTAGAATTCCCAGCACCTGGAAAGCAGCTCATTTTACCCCATAAAGGAGGAGAGGCGGCAGATCTGAATCATTGCTGACTGTCATGCCTGCTGGTTCTCCTCTCACCTCTGATCTCCTGGACACCATTTCCCTTAACCCACCACCTGATGTCATTGTCCCGTGTCCATCTTTGCCCAGTCACACCCCTGTGTGTTCTCTCTGGCACTGGCTCATTGAGAAGTACTGCCGGCCTGCTGCATACCGAGTGTTCTCTCTCTGTTTGATCTTGTTTGTTACTCTGACTTTGACTTCGTATTGCTTCTCTGGTTTACTCCTCTCATTCATTCTCTTTGGTCCCTCTGCCTGGTCTGATGGTCTGCTTGGTTTGACTCTTGGCTGTTTATTGAATCGGACTCAGTTTAGCCCTCTGACTGTATCTCCTTGCTCTTGGTGTTGCTGTGTTTTGCTACAAGCCTGTTTAATAAGCTCAGTGCACATTAAACCTAAAACTGTCAGTGCACTACTGTGCTAATATTGAATAACCAACAAAAATAATTTCTTTATGAAATCTCTGTCCTGTCTGTCTTTTAGCCTGGCTTTGGAAAACGACACACCACTGTCTCTGTGACCGTGATCTCTGTGTGGCCTTAAACAGGAAGAAGCTCTGTGCTGCCGTCATCACTTATGTAACAAACGCTTTCGACACCTAATTACAGTGGGGTGCGAAAGTTTGGGCAGCGTTGTTAATTTTCCTGTTTTACCTTCATAAAGCATTGATTGTTTGGATAAAAAAATTCAGTTAAATATATCATATAGGGGACAAACACAGTGATATTTGAGAAGTGAAATGAAGTTTATATGAATTACAGAAAGTGTGCAATAATTGTCTAAACAAAAGTAGGCAGGTGCATAAATTTGGGCACCAAAAAAAAAAAAAACTTTAGTAGATCCTCCTTACGCAGAAATAACAGCCTCTAAACGCCTCCTATAGCTTCTAATGAGAGTCTGGATTGTGGCTGAAGGTATTTTAGAACATTCTTCTTTACAAAACATCTCTAGTTCATTCAGGTTTGATGGTTTCCGAGCATGGACAGCTCTCTTTAAGTGACACCACAGATTTTCAATAATATTCAAGTGTGGGGACTGAGATGGCCATTCCAGAACGTGGTACTTGTTCCTCTGCATGAATGCATTAGTAGATTTTGAGCAGTGTTTAGGGTCGTTGTCTTGTTGGAAGATCCAGCCCCGGCGCAGCTTCAGCTTTGCCACTGATTCCTGGACATTGGTCTCCAGAACGGCCCTTGTTATGCCCAAATAACTCTATTTTAGTTTCATCAGTCCACAGCACCTTATTCCAAAATGAAGCTGGCATACCTCAAGTGGCTCTGTTTGTGATGTGGGCGGAGAAAAGGCTTCCTCTGCATCACTCTCCCATACAGCATCTCTTTGTGTAAAGTGCGCCGAATAGTTGAACGGTGCACAGTGACTCCATCAGCAGCAAGATCCTGTTGTAGGTCTTTGGTGCTGGTCTGTGGGTTGACTCTGACTGTTCTCAACATCCTTCGCTTCTGTTTATTCGAGATTTTTCTTGGTCTGCCACTTCGAGCCTTGACTTGAACTGTGCCTGTGGTCTTCCATTTTCTCACAATGTTTTTCACGGTGGAGACTGAAAGCTGAAATCTCTGAGATAGCTTTCTGTATCCTTCCCCTAAACCATGACGGTGAACAATCTTTGTTTTTTTAGATAATTTGAAAGCTGTTTTGAGACTCCCATGCTGCGACTCTTCAGAGAAGATGCAAAGAGGAGAAAAACTTACAATTGCCCCCCTTAAATACCCTTTCTCATAATTGGAGTCACCTGTGTATGGAGGTCAAGGGTCACTGAACTTACCAAACCAAATTTGAGTTCCAATAATTAGTTCTAAAGGTTTTGAAATCAATAAAATGACAACAGTGCCCAAAAACCTGCCTACTGTTGTTTAACCAATTATTGCACACTTTCTGTAAATCATATAAACTTAATTTCATTTCTCAAATATCACTGTGTTATAGGATATATACCCCTATATGATATATTTAATGTTTTTTTTATCCAAACAATCAATGCTTTATAAAGGTAAATCAGGAAAATTAACAAGGTAGCCCAAACTTTCGCACCCCACTGTATTCATGACCATTCAGGCCAATTTAGAAGTCTTTATATGGGAACACAGTTTATTCATTATCTTCTACAAGATACATGTAGACAATGCCTACTAGACCACCACGGCTCGTCTGCGCTGATGATTTTTATCATTACATAATTAACGTCCATTTATACGCTGCTTGTTACTTTACAAGTCCAGCCATCGGCCTTGAAAAGGGAAATCCTGGGAGAGGATTCAAATAGATCAAGGAGAAATCTCTGGAGAAATGTAATATCACACAGCCTTTTAACCTACCAAATATCTCTGCCATGTGTGCTGTACTTGGTGTTTTTGGGTTGCTGCACGTAGTAGTAGTAGGTGTATGTGCTGAAATGAAAGAGTGTGGTGACGAAGTACCTGTTTGTCTAATTTGCCATGTTTTGTGGTTTCTGGTTTTACCCTTGTCCTGAGTCTCCTGTTTCACCAGACGATATTGCTACAAGTTGACATGAATATAAAAATGATTTGGCCCTGGACTGATGTTGTGTCTCATCACTGTCAGTGTGGAGTTTTATCAGTATGAAGGGGGCGGGGAGACGGTCCTGTTTTGTGATCTGTCAGAACAGGGTTCTGCTCTTTCAGAAAAGCTTTGCGCTCCGCTGAGGTAAGAGCTTAAATAACATTAAAGATCGTATACATGTAAATGTACTTTACTAGGACATGTGTAGTGTAACAGAATATATATATATATATGTGTGTATATATATATATATAAGCATCTGATTAGCATTTTATATAATTTGAAACAAATTAAGATTGAATATTCTATATTACTATTATTTATTTATTTATTTTTAAAAAGTGAGTTTAGAACTCTGTAGTGACTGTACAAGTATGAACTAGTCAAGTCCAATGTTCTCATTCTGAACGCAGTGGTATTAAAACTCTTTGTTAGGTAAGAAACGGTGTTGAACTCTAATGCCTAATCTTTGTTTGGCCTTCAGACGGTGGTCTGTACACGATGTGATTGCAGTCCATGTCTCTGTAGCTGGTGTGACGTTTCAGTAGGTCTTGGTTGATTTTATGACAGAAATGAATTACGCCTACAGCAGACCTGGACTCTCATTCATCGTTTTCACTCTATCATAGGACAAAGTGTTCACACGATGGCAGATCTCCAGTTCTTCCCTCTTCACTTGTATTATGGACCAACCCCTGCCCTGTCTGTCGTTCTGATATGGGGTGTGTTGGGTGTTCCAGTTCTGCTTTGGGCGTGTAAAGTTGTACACCATCAGTATAAACAGAAGTGCAGTGTTTCAGCTTTCGTCATCCTTCTCCTCATCAACGATTTACTGGAGTCATTTCTGAGTGTATACGTTATAGTAAAACTCTTCCAAGGAGACAGGTGTGAGGAACTGACGTGCAGGATATTGTCATCGATCCGATCGGGGTTGAGTGTCTGTGGTGTTTTCCTCCAGCAGATGATGGTGTTAGAGACGGGTCTTGCTCCAAGATACATTCTGTGCTGTGCTGCTGTTTTCTGCTCCATTGTAATCGCTGCCATTGGATTCATGTTTTTTTCCAGTGCATCACCGTTTTACCTTTTTACTCTGTTACCGCCGTTAGCTGTGACAGTCACCTCATGTACAGTCACCTGTGGAACACCGGCCAGTAAAATCCACAGTTCTAACACACACATGTGTAAATATGAGATATTAACTGTTGCAGTGCTCACTATGGTGCTGTACTGGCTTTTTCTCATTGCCTACCTTTCTCAGGGTAGTTGGGGTCTGTTGGTGATGTATTTCTTGAGTTTGAGAACGATCATAGACCCCCTGCTTTGTGTGTTAGTCAGCAGGGAGAAACTTGTAAACATGCACTGCAAATCTGACCAGACATTTTAAACAGTTTAAGCTGAACAGTGTTTGTAATGTGTCTGTACTGAACGAAGAAAAATAGAGGCCAAGTTTAAAAATCTTTTTGTGTATTTTATATTTTTACAATCATTATTTTATTCTAGAAAACAGCTAGTCAAACACATCTATTCATGTCTGACCTTATTAAATATGTCCATATCTGGCTAAACAGTGTTACTAAAGTGTGTTTTGTATTTTAGTAAAAATGTAAGTTCAAAAGACGCTCAATTTGGGATTTTGGTTGTCTTTATTCAACTGATGTCTAAACCCAGGACCCTCGGCTCCTTTTGCATAGAATTCAGATTTTTATTTTTTAAGTCTTGATGCTGTCGCTGTTGTCTCTGGTCGTGGGTTCAGGGCTCAGATATTCTAAACACACCGCACTCATATTTGAACTACAGTTAGTTTGAGCTGGGCAGTGTTAACGGACTAACTGAATAAACAGAGCAGCAGGAAAAAAATAACATGCAGATTTTATGATTTTAATTTTAATTAGCAGTAACTTTATCACTGCATAGTAACGTTAGACCCGACATTGACATTAGCTTAGTTAGCATTACTTCACCACTGTGCCACATTATTATCAAGTTTTTGAATTTTATGAAAGTTTTTTTTGTGTGTTAAATTTCAGCTTCCTCTGCTTCTGGGTTTGAGGTGCGTTCCCAGTCAGCACATTCTGAATACGGACTAGTAGGTTGAAGAACATCACACAATGCTTGTTAGACTTGGAGGCGTCTACCAGGACCAGATTCAGACAGCGTGCAGGGTTAAGGTCGGCCTTCTCGTTGTGTACATGCGTTCCTTCATACGCCGCTCATGCTGGCTGCTCCATCGTAGTCCTGACCGCACACAGTGTTTAGCTCTATGTCTTTCTTCTGCAGAAGACAGAGGACAGCGATTTCCAGCACCTGGCCTCTAATACACCTCAACTAATTTAGATTTAATTAGCATATGATGAAGATACTGAGCTGTGAATGACACTTGTTCATGGAGCAAAGCATCAGAGGTTTCATCCAGTAGGATGTTGCATGTTTCAGTCTCTCATTTCACTCGTTCTGCCTTCTGTTAGACGCCATTGACACCTGGGGCCTTGGGTCTTGGTGACTTTTACTCTGGCACCGTTTTCAACATGCACCTTTACCACGCAGTCACAGCCTTCATGCTTCACAGTAAGAAACTACATCTGTACAGTTAGTAACTACATGAATGGATAGAATATTAACCACATGATGCATATTTATTTGTTTAGTGGCCTGACTGTAGGATCTAGCCTAGCAGAGCGCGTACGACGCTACTTTATCCTTGCTTGTTAAATTCAAAGTGGGCGCTTTTAAAAACTGAAATATAGTAATTTAGAAAAGGATGCTGATCTAGTCAGGAAAGGTAAAGTGGTTGTGCACCACTAAGGCTCTGTCTGCGTACATGCCTGACTGAGCTTAGTTACAGGAATAAAACTGATCATGGCCCTGTAAGAAATGACCCTACGTTCTCAGTCTGCTAACACACAGTCGTACGGAGATGATGCTGTGTTGATTTGTGAGAATCAGTCACGTCCTCTACAGATAACAGACTTCTGCACATTTTAATGCTCAGTCACGGTTTATGTGCAGAATATAACCTATTGGGAGAAAATCGTTACCTGCGCAAAAGTTCTGGTGTATTTTATACTGAAGGTTTACATTTATGTCTATAAATAAATATGAACTATTGTCTGTATTTGTATCATATTTCCCATATTTAAGTGTATTCTCTGAAAAGGGTGTGAATTTTCATGTATGTAATATTATCTTTGTGTTTGTCTTTAAAGTTAGGTTGATACCATTAAATATAAAAATCTATATTTTACAGGAATAACGTAGCAGTAATAGAAAAATAAATAACTTTAAAATAAAAAATGTATATTATTAATAATATTAAATAAAAAATAATAATAGTATTTTAAAATAATAATTTAAAATCAAATTCTCTAAATATCTGTGTATAAAATGTGGCCTGTGCAAGAATATTCATATTTTAGGTTTAATTTTAGATTTTAAATGTAACGTTCCATAGTCTATAAGGTGTAATAACTCAAATCAGTGTTCTTAAATATATTACATGCTCCTGTAGCATTGCAGTCACTGAAACTCAGGAAAGTAGTAGTGGTTGGTGTGACTCAGTGGATGACACCACCACCCACCAGGGAGTGACCACACCATCTGGGACATGAGGGTTCGATTCCCGGTCTGGGTTACTATGTGCTACACCAATAAGAGTCCTTGGGCAGAACTCCTAACGCTACATTGGTCCACCTGTAATACAGATACTCTTGTGAGTCGCTCTGGATAAGAGCGTCAGCTAAAGGCCGTAAATGAAAACCGTTCCTCATGTACGTTAACGTGAACTTTGTTAGTGCTGCTTAAACCAGGGTTTATTAGTGACTTTAAAAACCGGGACGTTATTGACATTATATATTTTATGTGTGGTTCTAGATTTAGAACGTTCTTCCAACACTGTGTTTATTCTGTTTGTTGATTTTTTCATCTTGTGTTTGCAGCTTCCGTTCCCACAGATTTTAAGATGGTGCAGAGAGCATGTGGTTGGTGCAGACATTTGGTGGTGTGTGCTCAGTGTGGTAACTGTTTTCCAGCGTTCAGAATAACTTTATAGACCTCGTGGTACGAGACCACACGATCATGAAGATCAGTCGAGTCATGCGCACGTCGACGCCATCTTTCTCACATCGCGGTCACCTGGTTTAGATGAACATGTTTCTGCAGCTGCTCGTATATTCAAATCCACTGACATACACCTGCCTCTGAATCAGACTGACATCACTTCTGCTTCTACCCAGAACCACAGCCTCTTCACACTGCACACTTGCTCTCCATATATAGCGGCTAATGCACTTACTGATATTAACCCACGAGTAGCTGCAGGTGCGCACGGTTCAGTCCCACTGCTTTCTGTGTCCTTTTACAAATTTCATACTTTTTAATCTAAATCTGTTTTATTTTCTATTTTATCCTGTAGAATTCCCAGCACCTGGAAAGCAGCTCATTTTACCCCATAAAGGAGGAGAGGCGGCAGATCTGAATCATTACTGACTGTCATGCCTGCTGGTTCTCCTCTCACCTCTGATCTCCCGGACTCCATTTCCCTTAACCCACCACCTGATGTCATTGTCCCGTGTCCATCTTTGCCCAATCACACCCCTGTGTGTTCTCTCTGGCACTGGCTCATTGAGAAGTACTGCCGGCCTGCTGCATACCGAGCGTTCTCTCTCTGTTTGATCTTGTTTGTTATTCTGGCTTTGACTCTATTTTGCTTCTCTGGTTTACTCCTCTCGTTCATTCGCTTCGGTCCCTCTGCCTGGTCTGATGGTCTGCTTGGTTTGACTCTTGGCTGTTTATTGACTCTGACTCAGTTTAGCCCTCTGACTGTATCTCCTTGCTCTTGGTGTTGCTGTGTTTTGGTACAAGCCTGTTTAATAAGCTGAGTGCGTGTTAAACTTAAAACTGTCTAGCTACAGTGCTAATATTGAATAACCAACAAAAATAATTTCTTTATGAAATCTCTGTCCTGTCTGTCTTTTAGTCTGGCTTTGGAGAACGACACACCACTGTCTCTGCGACCGTGATCTCTGTGTAGCCTTAAACAGGAAGAAGCTCTGTGCTGCCATCGTTACTGATTTAACAAGCGCTTTCGACACCTAAATACAGTGGGGTGCGAAAGTTTGGGCAGCGTTGTTAATTTTTCTGATTTACCATCATAAAGTATTGATTGTTTGGATAAAAAAATCCAGTTAAATATATAATATAGGGGACAAACACAGTGATATTTGAGAAGTGAAATGAAGTTTATATGAATTACAGAAAGTGTGCAATAATTGTCTAAACAAAAGTAGGCAGGTGCATAAATTTGGGCACCAAAAAAAAAACCTTTAGTAGATCCTCCTTTCGCAGAAATAACATCATTTTTTTGCACATGAATAGTTGCACTACTGTACTTGACTGTTTGTGTCTGCATACAGCTGCACACATCGTTTTGCACATGTAACTGTTCTTGTATGGTTATATTTCAGCTCATTTTGCACAAACACCACTTTACTACAGACTGTTACAATGTAACTAATGTAGCACATACCTGCACAATGTATATAGCCTGTATAATTCTAAATTGTTTACATTTTATATTTTATATTTTATATATTCTCTGCATGCTTAATTTTTGATCCTTGTTATGTGTCTATTTATATTTATACTTTTTATTCTATGACATCCAATGTGGGCAGCAAAGTAAGAATTTCATTGTACAGGGAAACTAGTTTCCTTACTGTGCATATGACAATAAAGTTTTGAATCTTGAATCTTGAATCTTGAATACTTTTGTTTAACCAATTATTGCACACTTTCTGTAAATCGTATAAACTTCATTTCACTTCTCAAATATCACTGTGTTATATGATATATACCCCTATATTATATATTTAACGCAATTTTTTTATCCAAACAATCAATGCTTTAAAAATGTAAATCTGGAAAATTAACAAGGCTGCCCAAACTTTCGCACCCCACTGTATTCATGACCATTCAGGCCAATTCAGAAGTCTTTATATGGGAACACAGTTTATTCATTATCTTCTACAAGATACATGTAGACAATGCCTACTAGACCACCACGGCTCGTCTGCGCTGATGATTTTTATCATTACATAATTAACGTCCATTTATATGCTGCTTGTTACTTTACAAGTCCAGCCATCGGCCTTGAGAAGGGAAATCCTGGGAGAGGATTCAAATAGATCAAGGAGAAATCTCTGGAGAAATGAAATACCACACAGCCTTTTAACCTACCAAATATCTCTGCCATGTGCGCTGTACTTGGTGTTTTTGGGTTGCTGCATGTAGTAGTAGTAGGTGTATATACTGAAATGAAAGAGTGTGGTGACGAAGTACCTATTTGTCTAATTTGCCATATTTTGAGGTTTCTGGTTTTACTTTGGCCCTTGTCCTGAGTCTGCTGTTTCACCAGACGATATTGCTACAAGTTGACATGAATATAAAAATGATTTGGCCCTGGACTGATGTTGTGTCTCATCACTGTCAGTGTGGAGTTTTATCAGTATGAAGGGGGCGGGGAGACGGTGCTGTTTTGTGATCTGTCAGAACAGGGTTCTGCTCTTTCAGAAAAGCTTTGCGCTCTGCTAAGGTAAGAGCTTAAATAACATTAAAGATCATATACATGTAAATGTACTTTACTAGGACAGGTGTAGTGTAACAGAATATATATATATATATATAAGCATCTGATTAGCATTTTATATAATTAAAAAATTAAGATTGAATATTCTATATTACTATTATTTATTTATTTCTTTTTAAAAAGTGAGTTTAGAACTTTAAAGTGACTGTACAAGTATGAACTAGTCAAGTCTAATGTTCTCATTCTGAACGCAGTGGTATTAAAACTCTTTGTTAGGTAAGAAACGGTGTTGAACTCTAATGCCTAATCTGTGTTTGGCCTTCAGACGGTGGTCTGTACACGGTGTGATTGCAGTCCATATCTCTGTAGCTGGTGTGACGTTTCAGTAGGTCTTGGTTGATTTTATGACAGAAATGAATTACGCCTACAGCAGACCTGGACTCTCATTCATCGTTTTCACTCTATCATAGGACACAGTGTTCACACGATGGAAGATCTCCAGTTCTCTTTTCCTTTGCATCATGGACCAACACCTGCCCTGTCTGTCGTTCTGATATGTGGTGTGTTGGGTGTTCCAGTTCTGCTTTGGGCGTTTAAAGTTGTACACCATCAGTATAAACAGAAGTGCAGTGTTTCAGCTTTCGTCATCCTTCTCCTCATCAACGATTTCCTGGAGTCATTTCTAAGTGTATACATTGTAGTAAAACTCCTCCAAGGAGACAAGTGTGAGGAACCGACGTGCAGAATATTGTCATCGATCTGGTCGGGGTTGACAGTCTGTGGTGTTTTCCTCCAGCAGATGATGGTGTTAGAGACTGATCTGGGTCTAAAATACTTTCTGTGCTGTGTTCCGGTTTTCTTAAATTGTTTCATTGTAATTGCTGTCATTGGATTCATTTTTTTTTTCAAGTGGCTCTTTTCCAGTTCACATCCGTTTTACGTTTTTACTCTGTTACCGCCGTTAGCTGTGACAGTCACCTCATGTGCAGTCACCTGTGCAATGTCAGCCAGTAAAATCCCCATTTTTACTGAAAACATGATGTATAAATATGGGATATTAACTGGTGCAATGCTCACTATGTTCCTGTATTGGCTTTTTCTCATTGCCTACGTTTCTCAGGGTAGTTGGGGTCGGTGGGTCATGTATTTATTGAGTTTGAGAATGATCATAGACCCCCTGCTTTGTGTGATAATCAGCAGGGAGAAACTTGTAAACATGCACCGCAAATCTGACCAGACATTTCAAACAGTTTAAGCTGAACAGTGTTTGTAGTTTGTCTGTACTTAACGAAGAGAAATAGAGGCCAAGTTTAAACATTATAATTTGATCAGTATTTTATGATATAAAATGCATTTTGGCAAAGAGAGAAAACAACCAGTCAAACACATCTATTCATGTCTGACCTTATTAAATATGTCCATATCTGTCTAAACAATGTTACTAAAATGTGTTTCTTATTGTTTTGTATTTTAGTAAAAATGTAAGTTCAAAAGATGCTCGATTTGGGATGTTGGTTGTCTTTATTCAACTGATGTCTAAACCCAGGACCCTCGGCTCCTTTTCCATAGAATTCAGATTTGTATTTTTAAGTCTTGATGCTGTCACTGTTATCTCTGGTCCTGGTTTCAGGGCTCAGATATTCTAAACACACCGCACTCATATTTGAACTACAGTTAGTTTGAGCTGGGTAGTGTTAACGGAGTAACTGAATAAAGAGCGGGAAAAAAATAACATGCAGATTTTATGATTTTAATTTTAATTAGCAGTAACTTTATCACTGCATAAGTAACGTTAGATCCGACATTGACATTAGCTTAGTTAACATTACCTCGCCATTGGGCCACATTATTATCAAGTTTGTTTTTCTTTCCTCTATGTTACGTTTCAGCTTCCTCTGCTTCTGGGTTTGAGGTGCATTCCCAGTCAGCACATTACACAGACTAGTAGGTTGAAGAACCTCACACAATGCTTGTTAGACTTTGAGGCGTCTACCAGGACCAGATTCAGACAGCGTGCAGGGTTAAGGTCGGCCTTCTCGTTGTGTACATGCGTTCCTTCATACGCCGCTCATGCTGGCTGCTCCATCGTAGTCCTAACCGCACACAGTGTTTAGCTCTAAGCCTTTCTTCTGCAGAAGGGAGAGGACAGCGATTTCCAGCTCCTGGCCTCTAATTGTACACCTGAACTAATTTAGATTTAATTAGCATATGATGAAGATACTGCGCTGTGAATGACACTTGTTCATGGAGTGAAGCATCAGAGGTTTCATCCAGTAGGATGTTGCATGTTTCAGTCTCTCATTTCACTCGTTCTGCCTTCTGTTAGACGCCATTGACACCTGGGGCCTTGGGTCTCGGTGACTTTTACTCTGGCACCATTTTCAACATGCACCTTTACCACACAGTCACAGCCTTCATGCTTCACAGTAAGAAACTACATCTGTACAGTTAGTAACTACATGGATGGATAGAATATTAACCACATGATGCATATTTATTTGTTTAGTGGCCTGACTGTAGGATCTAGCCTAGCAGAGCGCGTACGACGCTACTTTATCCTTGCTTGTTAAATTCAAAGTGGGCGCTTTTAAAAACTGAAATATAGTGATTTAAAAAAGGATGCTGATCTAGTCAGGAAAGGTAACGTGGTTAAGCACTACCCAGGATCTGTCTGCACACATGCCTGACTGAGCTTAGTTACAGGAATAAAACTGAACATGGCCCTGTAAGAAATGACCCTACGTTCTCAGTCTGCTAACACACAGTCGTACGGAGATGATGCTGTGTTGATTTGTGAGAATCAGTCACGTCCTCTACAGATAACAGACTTCTGCACATTTTAATGCTCAGTTACGGGTTATCTGCAGAAAGAAACGTTTTAGGGGAAAAATGTGGCCTGTGTAAAAGTTGTGGTGCATTTTATAATTTAAATTTTTATAGTTTAATATAATTTTTTTATTTTATAGTTTAAATTTTTTGTCTTTTGGTTAAAACCCACAAATAAATTGAAAGTATTGTCTGTATTTGTATCATATTTCCCATATTTAAGTGTATTTTCTGTAAAGGATGTGAATTTTCATTGCTATGTAATATTATCTTCGTCTTTGTCTTTAAAGTTAGGTTGATACCATTAGGTCTATATTTTACCATTAAATATAAAAATCTATATTTTACAGGAATAACAGAGCGATAATAGAAAAATAAATAATGATTTAAAATAAAATTCTCTAAATATCTGTGTATAAAATGTGGCCTGTGCAAGAATATTTATATTTTAGGTTTAATTTTAGATTTTAAATGTAACGTTCCATAGTCTATAAGGTGTAATAACTCAAATCAGTGTTCTTAAATATATTACATGCTCCTGTAGCATTGCAGTCACTGAAACTCAGGAAAGTAGTAGTGGTTGGTGTGACTCAGTGGATGACACCACCATCCACCAAGGAGCTACCACACCATCTGGGACATGAGGGTTCGATTCCCGGTCTGGGTTACTATGTGCTACACCAATAAGAGTCCTTGGGCAGAACTCCTAACACTACATTGGCCCACCTGTAATACAGATACCCTTGTGAGTCGCTCTGGATAAGAGCGTCAGCTAAAGGCTGTAAACGGAAAACCGTTCCTCATGTACGTTAACGTGAACTTTGTTAGTGCTGCTTAAACAGGGTTTATTAGTGACCTTAAAAACAGGGACGTTATTGACATTATATATTTTATGCGTGGTTCTAGATTTAGAACGTTCTTCCAAAACTGTGTTTATTCTGTTTGTTGATTTTTTCATCTTGTGTTTGCAGCTTCCGTTCCCACAGATTTTAAGATGGTGCTGAGAGCATGTGGTTGGTACAGACATTTGGTGGTGTGTGCTCAGTGTGGTAACTGTTTTCCAGCGTTCAGAAAAACTTTATAGACCTCGTGGTACGAGACCACACGATCATGAAGATCAGTCGAGTCATGCGCACGTCGACGCCATCTTTCTCACATCGCGGTCACCTGGTTTAGATGAACATGTTTCTGCAGCTGCTCGTATATTCAAATCCACTGACATACACCTGCCTCTGAATCAGACTGACGTCTCTTCTGCTGCTCCCCAGAACCACAGCCTCTTCACACTGCACACTTGCTCTCCATATATAGCGGCTAATGCACTTACTGATATTAACCCACGAGTAGCTGCAGGTGCGCACGGTTCAGTCCCACTGCTTTCTGTGTCCTTTTACAAATTTCATACTTTTTAATCTAAATCTGTTTTATTTTCTATTTTATCCTGTAGAATTCCCAGCACCTGGAAAGCAGCTCATGTTACCCCATAAAGGAGGAGAGGCGGCAGATCTGAATCATTACTGACTGTCATGCCTGCTGGTTCTCCTCTCACCTCTGATCTCCCTTAACCCACCACCTGATGTCATTGTCCCGTGTTCATCCTTGCCCAGTCACACCTCGTTGCCTCGTTCCCGGTCTCCTGAATATTGATCAGCTTCACCTGACAGTCACTTTAGTCTGTTTGTGTAAATGCTCTCTCTCACTGGCTCATTGAGAAGTACTGCCGGCCTGCTGCATACCGAGTGCACTCTCTCTCTGTTTGATCTTGTGTTACTCTGGCTTTGACTCTATTCTGATTCTCTGGTTTCCTCCTCTCGTCCATTCGCTTCGGTCCTTCTCCCTGGTCTGATGGTCTGCTTGGTTTGACTCTTGGCTGTTTATTGACTCTGACTCAGTTTAGCCCTCTGACTGTATCTCCTTGCTCTTGGTGCTGCTGTGTTTTGGTACAAGCCTGTTTAATAAGCTGTGCCGTGCTTTTAGCTCAGCGTGCGTCACAATCGCGCCTTCTGTCACAACGGGCAACCTTACAACTGTCTAGCTACAGTGCTAATATTTAATAACCATCAAAAATAATTTCTTTATGAAATCTCTGTTCTGTCTGTCTTTCAGTCTGGCTTTGGAGAACGACACACCACTGTCTCTGCGACCGTGATCTCTGTGTGGCCTTAAACAGGAAGACCCTGTGTGCTGCCATCGTTACTGATTTAACAAGCGCCTCCGACCCCTTATACTTCTAAAAGATTGGCTTTAGGGATAATGCAGTGCTGGGGGCCCAACACTACCTCTCAGAGAGAACACAGTGCATGGTGCTGGGTAACCAGGGGTCTGATTTAACACCTTACAGACTGCAGGGTTAAACACTACAGATCAGATCTTCCTGTGTTCAGGATCTGCTGTTTGTTCTTCTTGGATTTCTTTATCAGAGTAGATCCTGTTTTCCAGGAAAAGCATTGCGGAGACAGTCTCAGTATCAGTCCTGGTCTACAGTGGTGTAGTTTACAGACGTGTCTCAAACCCTCTTACACCACTAGACTCCATCCGCCATTCTGTTCTGAGAGTTACTACTGCTGAGCCTCACGCCACTCACCACTGCAGACTGGACACACTGGACGGCCCTCACTAGCAGCCCGATGGAAAACGCACTGACCTGTGTTTGTATGTAAATCACTTTCTGGCCGTCTGCCAGCTCCTATCTCTGCTGTGATTTCTATAATAGCCGTAGTCTTCAGACTCGCTCTAGTGACTGGATCACCTGTCAGGTACCTCGAGTTTTACTGAACTGGGAATGTCTGCTCCTAGCTACAGTCCACTTAAGATGTAATTGCTCAGCTGGTTGAAAATGAGGGTCAGCCTCACTGTACTTTTGAGTGTAAGTGAAGGTGGATTGATGAAGTGGACACATGTTACAAGGTCTGGTGAGGCAGAACAAGATCGTAGAGACACCAAACTCAGCACACTCAACTACGTTAACAACATTCTCAGGGGAGTGTTCCTGCCCTGAGCAGCATCACTATAGGCATCACATTACTGAGCTGTAGAAAAACATTTCAGTATACGACGTTCATCCCACAAAGAGCTAACTGGCTTTAACATGAAACCTGCAGAAGTGGGTTTTAAGCCTACATATCTTCCAAAAACGCAGCTGGTGAATGATTACTAGGCTGGTCAGGCTTTAATGCTGAGCTGAGATGTATTTGGGTTGCACTGTGTTCTCAGCAGGAAGCTGTTACTAAGCAAAGGCATTTTTTCAGTATGCTGAGTGGGAAGATGGTCTTTATGATCAGCCAGAGCAGCACTGTCCTCCTGCAGAACAGTGTTGTATCTGCTCAGGTAAGAGCATAATGTGGTATGTGTAGCTTCACGTATTTCCGTATGTGTGTAGTTTGATTTACATACATGTATATTAGATAGTTTTCAGAAATAAAATGCTATAATTTAATTTAGTTTAATTTAATAAAATTTAATACATTTTTATTTATTTATTTGTTTGTTTGTTTATTCTGGTTTGGAATCGTAACTGTGGATCATTCCTACTTTGTAAACAGTGTTTTGTAAAAAGCGGTTCAGGCTAACCGTGTGTTCTTCTCTCCAGTGGATTCAGCTGCTGGTTGGTAATCAGTGTGGTTGTATCTGCAGCTGCTCACTTATCATTCCCACTCCAGCGTATCTCCAGCAGCCTACAACAGAGGGAGCACACCAGGGGAAATGTATCGGCCTGGAATGTTTTTCTTCCCAGAAATCCTCATGTCCGTCTTCCTCCTATGTGCCGTGTGTGTCGGCGTGGCAGCTCTGCTTTGGGCTCTTGTTGTTCTGCACCGTCATCATAAAAGCCACGTCAGGATTTCAGCTTTGATCTTCCTCCTCCTCTCCAATGATGTTGTGGAGCTTCTGCTGAACCTGTACATCATATCAAGACTGCTCCAGAGAGACCGGTGTGACGGAATTACGTGTCGGATCTTTTCGTCTTTATGGTCTTCATCAAGACTGTGTGGTGTTCATCTCCAGCAGGTGGTGGTGCTGGAGAACACCGTTTCTCTGAGATATCCATCCGTCTCCGCTCATGGCCTCTGCTCCGTTATGATCTCCATCATTGCGTTCATTGTTTTCTCCCTGTGTGATTTTTTTGGAGCTGACAGTCTTCTACTTTTCAGCCTAGTCCTCCCGCTAGCTGTGTCGGTCTCCTCCTGGATAATCACCTGTAGAGCTCCACCCGGGACTCCAGAGTATGTAGTGCTGTCGTATGCAGCCTTCACTGTGATTCTATATTTACTTTTTCTGATTGTTTACCTTTTTAATCACAGATGGAACTTTTGGGTGATGAGTGGGTGTCTGAGTCTGAGGGTGATCATAGACCCCCCGCTGTGTGTGATCATCAGCGGAGAGAAACTCACTCAGAGACACACAGACCCCAGAACTGACCAAACACTAGTCCAGGCTGAACAGTCAGTGTAATTTACCGGTACCCAGCTACCAGTAACCAGATATCAGCGTGTCAGTGTAAGAGTGTCCTGTTCAGCACCTTTCCATCATCACTGATGATACGGACCGTGTTACTGACTGTGTAACTCACATGTACAAACGTGTCACCTGTTGTAGAAGATTATTAATAATAAAAGATTGTTTTGATTGCTGATATTAGACTCGTGTGTAAACCCAGCTCAATTTAACATCAGATTATTACATTAATTTTTATCTTTTTTTTGTTTTCCAGCTTCATTTTTCTTTTAGTCCTGAGATTTAACACTCAGTCTGCTCTGAACAGTGTTCAGTGAAGAGATCAGCACAAACAGTCAGACCTGCACGTGCGTCATTTTCACTCCTGCCTGCTTTCTTTTATATTTATTTTATTATCTAGATGTCTGTAATGCGGTCTTGTTTATTTTTATGTTCTGTGCTGTTTGCTTGTTGGATCTGAACACAGATGAACTCACTGGGCTGACAACTGGAGTGTTTGTTGGGTTATTTCAACAGTGCTGGACCGTTTTGTGTATGCTGGTTGCTGGATCAGGTGCTGGGTCAAGTGCTGGGTTAGGTGCTTGGTCAGGTGCTGGGTCATGGGTCAGGTGCTGGGTCAGGTGCTGGGTTAGGTGCTGGGTTAGGTGCTGGGTCAGGTGCTGGGTTAGGTGCTGGGTTAGGTGCTGGGTCAGGTGCTGGGCTTGGTGCTGGGTCAGGGGCTGGGTCAGGTGCTGGGTCAGGGTCAGGTGCTGGGTCAGGAGCTGGGTCATGGGTCAGGTGCTGGGTCAGATGCTGGGTCAGGTGCTGGGTCAGGTGCTGGGTCAGGTGCTGGGTCAGGTGCTGGGTTAGGTGCTGGGTTAGGTGCTGGGTCAGGTGCTGGGCTTGGTGCTGGGTCAGGGGCTGGGTCAGGTGCTGGGTCAGGTGCTGGGTCAGGGTCAGGTGCTGGGTCAGGAGCTGGGTCATGGGTCAGGAGCTGGGTCATGGGTCAGGTGCTGGGTCAGGAGCTGGGTCATGGGTCAGGTGCTGGGTCAGATGCTGGGTCAGGTGCTGGGTCAGGTGCTGGGCCAGTTGCAGGTTCAGGTGCTGGGTCAGACTGAGTGACAGTGGAGATAAAGCGGATTACCTTGTACCTTTAGGGTTATTGATCAGTTTCAGCTGCTTTGGTAGTGAAGAAATTAGAAACAGTTCTGTACTAACATTTTTAACACATTACCCCGTCCATGTGAGGAAAGATACACTGCAGGGTTTCCCCCATTGAGATCTGACGCTTTTACTTCACTAACTTGTTACTGCTGAGATAAAAAAGTGATATCCAAGAGTCAATCTGTTACTATAACAACAGTCTTACTAACACTGTACGAACAAAACTTAATACGGCCCATTTGGACAAGGGTAACTGGCGCTACGCTTTTTAGTCCACTGCGCCAACAGACAGTTGTAGGTAACAGTTCGGGGACCCTGGTCAGATTACATGAAGCTGTTGCTGATTGTCTTAGTGGACAAACAAAAATGGCCCAAAACTGCTTGGAAGGACGTCTGGTTCCATTGACTTCTATTCAAATTAAATGAGATTTTTGGCTTCTCCTGTAAAGTTGCCATTTTGGAGATACCTGTTTTTCTTTGGACAGCGACGGTATCCTAGCTGGGAAACATTATCTGACGGATCACTAAGCACGGTTGTAAGTCGCTCTGGATAGGAGCGTCTGCTAAATGCCTTCACTGTAATGGAAATGTACTGGAGAAACTACATTCAGTTCTTTACTCCACACGTCTCTCACTACATTAACTCGATCTGTTAAACTCAGCAAATCTGCAGAAATAAAAATCTATTCAATAAACACACACTCTTTAAAACCTAGATTTAAATTATTACACTGTTATTTAGTTCATAAATAACCTCAAAAAAGATTCATTAATATTTTATATTTTATGTGATTCCATGAACATTATTAAGCTCAGAAGTCTTATATCTGATCCATGTAGTTTGTTATCCAGTCTGATTATTTGAACACAGATTGTGAGGGTGTAAAATTCTGTGTACAGCTTCCGTTCTCACACATTTAAGATGCTGCAGCCTGAAAGAGCCCACACCCTGCAGTCGTTCTGAGGTTTGAGCATGGTGGGGTGACTGTTCTCCTCTCGGTGGTCTTATGCTTCAGTAAAGAGCATAAACAACCACAAGATCATAACGACAGGTCAGTCACGTGCGTCTCAGTGACGTCCTTCCAGCATCACAGTCACCTGTTTTCTCTTTTGACCACCTTTAAACTCTACATGTCCAGTGATAAAGTGTCTGTCCCCTTATGTCCCCTAAGTGCTCCAGAAGGCCCCCTTGACCCAGTGGTGCAGGGATACGCCCCTGTCTTACTGCAGAGAGGTGTGATTGTCTAGCATACGTCATATTTAATGCTACAGGTTATACAGTGGGCTACAGGACAGTTACAGGACAGTGGAATATGTGGAATATACTGTATATGTAGTTTAATTTTATTTGATAAGTCTAGATGTGTGTCTTTGTCTTTGATTCCAGCAATGAAGACATAAAACAGGACTGGGTAAATATTTCTCAGGATGTTTATATATATATAATTTTAATTCACGTTAAAATTTGTCTTTAAAACTCCGTATTTTATAAACTTTATCTTAATTTGTACATGTATTATGTGGTTATGGCCCCGACACTGTACATATCATATGGCTTCACATGCCAGGTAAATATTAAGCACAGTTTAAATGTGAAAGCTGAAATGGGTGGAGCTTCTCAGGGTGCTGGTATCATGCGTTCCGTTGGTGGTTGTGGTCTGTGCTCGCTTGTTGGTTCGGTGGTCTGTTTATTTTTAAGTTAGAAGAAAAAACACTTTCCAGAACTCGAGACTCATGAAGATGGTTTTACTCAGCTGAAGCACATTTAGATGGTATCAGTGCAACATCACTTTCTGCTGCATGTGGCTTTTATCAATCTAGAGTCTGTGTGATGCGTGACTGCTGTGCATGACCTGAGTAGCAGCATCAGGCTTCTAAATACAAACGCTGGTACAGTGTCTGCTCCACTTCCCGAGCGATAGCAAGTAGTGCAAGTGTGCACGTAGTCCAGTGTGGTGCAGGCGTCTGCCAATGGTGCTGCAGGATTCATGGAGGCATCACTGAATGTCCACAGTGGTGGCTTTTGGGTCAGTCAGGTGCCGAGATAAGACCCGTCCTTGCTTATGTCGCATGCCGAGCGTGAAACTTGAACCCTTCACTCCTATTTGTGTAGCTATTGTTTTGATGTATAGGATGTATATGTATTGAGGAATGTATATCACTTGCTTCATCTATATCTCCTGATATACAGCTTTTTATCCAACCTGGTTTTTAGATTATCTTTCCCCATTGAAAATGAATGGGAAGTGGGATACCATTTACATGCCATATGACCATTTACTGACCCTAGTCCTCTATTTCCTTCTAATCCACCACCCCAGACTGATATTGGCCCTAACCTAAAAACAGTCCTCTATGTCGTTTATCCATCCATTTATTTATCCCCTTATGCCTCCCATATGAACTGCCCATTTATCCCCTTCCTTTGAGCATTCACACCATAGCAACAAGCATAAAGTGCACAACCACTGTTTTCTTTAGGAACTACGTCTCTATAGGTTCTAGATCTCTTGCTTATGAATGTTTTAAAGCATAGGCTAAAACTGAAAAGCTGGAGCCTCGTGTGTTTAAAGTGATGGGGTGGGTTGTGGATAGTGCCGTAGCTGTTTGACTGTTCGGTGGGGTCTTCCTTTAAAGACACTTGGTCATGCGTTCTGTCATACATGGTTATGGGATTAGAGCACCAACGATTAAGAGATGAACGAGCTTTACACTTTGGATTTAAACCTCTCATATGAAATGCAGCTTCTGTGTGGAGCAGGCTTTTAGCGGGTTGTGCTCAGCGTGGTGACTGTTTTCCTCTCGGTGGTCTGTTTCTGTTTAAGTTAGTAGAATTTCCAGACCTCGTGCTACAAGACCACAATTTAGAAGATCATGAAGACGACTTTCAATCAAGTCATGTACATGAAGGTGGTATCACTGTAACATCATATCAACACTCCGTGGTTCGGATCTTTCACCAGACTAAACATCAGCACCTGGTTTCAGAGTTGTGGTTCAGTTGAAATGTGAGTTTAGCATATCGTCACTGTCCAATCAAAAACAGGTATCTCCAAAACGACAGCTTTACAGGAGAGGACAACAACCTCATTCAATCTGAATGGAAGTCAATGGAACCAGGCGTCTTTCCAAGCAGTTTGGGGAAATTTCTGTAGGTCCATTCTTCATGGAATTTCCACTCAGTGTGATCATGTGATCAAATGATGCATAAAAGTAAAACTCAACAGAAATGGAGAGACATGTTTTTCTTTGGGCGGTGATGATATTCTGGTCCACGTTCAGAGTTCCAGATGCTAGACCTCCTCCTAAGGGCTGATGTAGACCTGAGCCTCACTTCAGACCTCCTGGGTGACCGGTTTGTCATATGGTGATGTGACCTCAAGCTGCTAGATTCGGTCTCTAGTGGGTTACTCAGGACACCCAGTCAGCGCTCTGGACAGTTTATGTTTTTCAGTAAACCCTTTTGGTAAATATTGGATGTTAGATGTACCAAAAGAGGTTTAGGCTTCTTAATAGGGTCATCCCACTCACGCTTATCTAGAACCGGTCTGGTCAGATCTGGGATCTTAATAAAAATCTTCTAATGAACTCATTTAACCAAAAATGTCACATCTGTTTTCCAGTTCGTTACCATGACAGTTTGACCTTCAGGTTCTAAACTGTATTTGGTACACTGAGTGGGAATATTTACAGAATGGCTGAAATATTAACTGGACAAAACCCCAACACCATCAATAATATTTCACTCCTAAATGTCAGTAAGGGGTTAATTTATTAACCAAGGCCCGGATGTACCAGATATAATACCAGTGCTATATTAAGATGTTATGAAATTTAGCTGGAATGAGTTACCAAATGACGACATGACTAAAAGGATATTCACTAGTTAGGAAACATGGTACAGACTGAAACGGTGTTGATCCAGACAGCAGGCTTTGGAATGTTCAGCTCCTGGTTTAACCCTGGACAGTCCAGCAGAGAGCCGTTATAAAACCCAGCCCAGTGTTATAACCATGGCGGTAAATGTTCCCTGTAGCTCAGTGCTGTGAAACAGATCCTCCAGCAGATCTATATTAATATTAAACACTAGCAGCAGTAACAGTGGAGGAGCTTTCCTGTTACACCAGCGCCACAGACAGCAGTTCTGCTCTACCAGTGTTTCTTTATACCCATCATCCTTAATGCTGGAGCTCAGTCTAGAGCCTAATGGTGCAGTCACAGGCATAACGAGGTTCCAGCTGTTAGAACCTGTTAGAACTAACACTGAGAATCTGGGCTGCGACAGTGACTGGTTCATCTGAGCTTTCAGCTGGACCTGAAGGACGATCTCTTAAAGTGTTCAGCTCATCCTGATGGAGGTTCAGCTACACCCCTAACACAGATGGTGCTTCCTAGTGAAGACAGTGGTTGACCTGACGAACCATTTCAGTACGCATATTTCAGCGTGTAAAACTTTTTTTGAGTGTTCATGGTTCTATATAGATCCTTCGGTTCTACTGGAGAACCCTTACAGGATCATGTTTTTAAGACGGTAATTAATTTTAACGTGGACATCATCTGCTTTCTTCCTCTGGTCACCTGTGGCTTCAGTGTGAACGAGAAAGAGAGAGAGAGAGAGAAGTGAAGGGAGAGAGAGAGAGAGAGAGAGAGAGAGAGAGAGAGAGAGAGAGAGAGAGAGAGAGAGAGTCTCTGGTCTCTGTTCTCAGAACACCATTTCTCTCTTTCAGAGTAACACTGCAAACATCTGATCAGAGGTAAGAGCTAATCATGACTGTGTCATATGGAACCGAACTGGTTCTAGACTCTACTGCTATAGAACCTGTTTAGATGGTTGAATAACAGTCTGTATTTGTGTGCAGTGAGATTTTAGGAACAGTCATATTCAGTGTGTGTGTAGAGGTTTATAGCGGGTCCTGATTTCAGGCTGTGGAGGAGAACAGTGCTGATATAGACTCTACCTCATATATAATCACACAGAGAGATTATTAATGGTGATTAGAATTATACTTTACACTGGATTCATTATAATAATGAACTGGGACCGAGCAGCTGTGGCTCATTTCCTCTTCAGACAGTAAAGAATTCAGTCTGAAAATGGTCAAACAGATCTGCTGCGGTTCCACTCAATAAAATAGACATTTAAAAGAATCAGTTTATAAAAATAATCCGACTTTCTGTAGATATCTTTCTAAACCTGAATATGAAAAATACAGCTATCGGGGAATACCTGGATAAGTAATAAACACAAATAACCAAAAAATAATAACCACTAAAATATCAACACATAAACAAACTGAAATAAATACATACAAACAAACAAACACTACAGAATAAATAACTTAATAAACTACATAAACTTAATAAACTAAATAAACTTAATAAACTAAATAAACTTAATAAACTAAATAAACTTAATAAACTTAATAAACTAAATAACTTAATAAACTAAATAAACTACATAATCTACATAAACTTAATAAACTAAATAAACTTAATAAACTAAATAAACTTAATAAACTAAATACACTTAATAAACTTAATAAACTAAATAAACTTAATAAACTAAATAAACTTAATAAACTAAATAAACTACATAATCTACATAAACTTAATTAACTTAATAAACTTAAACTAAATAAACTAAATAAACTTAATAAACTAAATAATAAACTTAATAAACTTAATAAAATTAATACACTTAAACTAAATAATAAATGAAATAAACTAAATAAACCTAATAAACTAAATAAACCTAATAAACTAAATAAACTAAATAAACCTAATAAACTAAATAAACTTAATAAACTAAATAAACCTAATAAACTTAATAAACTAAAAAAACTTAATAAACTAAATAAACTTAATAAACTTAATAAAGTAAATAAGTCCATTTGAACTCTGTGATTAAACTGTATGTTAAATTCAGCAGACACAGAGTGAATACACGGTAATTGTGTTAAGAGTGAATTTAACTATTTTCATTTAAAAAAGCCAAAAAATCATTTATTATTTATATAAAATATTGTATATACTGTTTAAGCTTTTTATGTATGTATTAATTTTTTTATTTTTTTAGCTTTAATGTGTGTTGTTTGCTTTAGAGATGTATTAATTAATTCCCAGTGTTAATTACACCATGCTGAAGCTGTATATATATATATATATATATAATTTTTGTGGAGAGGCAGGAATGTGATTATGATCTTTATCCTGAACTTCAGGGCTGATTAGTAATGATAATAATATAATAACTGTAATACTAATAAACTCAACTCTGGATGTTTTTGCGCTTTGTGTGGTCACAGCTCTCTGTGGTCATTCCATCATTTCAGTAAGTAGTGCAGGCCTGACGGTCTTTACAGTATTAAATATGATATTAAATATAATAAATGATCATTATCTGACATTTTTATCACAGGATAAAGAACCACTGATTCAGCAGCTGAGTACAGAATGGCACACGTCCTCTTCTCCAGAGATTCTTATCTTCATTATTATACTCAAGAAGAGCGTTCGGCTGGTGAGATCAGACTGTCCATCTTCCTCATCGCTGGACTGTGTGGGGGTCTTCCAGCTCTGGTCTGGGCTCTGCGTGTTCTGTATGGTCATTATAAGAGTGGAGGCCGAATCTCAGCCCTGGTCATCATGCTCCTCCTCTCTGACCTGCTGGAGCTGCTTCTGACTCCATACGTAGTGACCAAACTGTTACAGAATGATTACTGCTGGGACTCGAGCTGGACATGCCATGTGTTAACCTCTGTATGGTCAGCATCAGTGATCTACGGGCTTCACCTCCAACAAGTGGTGGCTCTGGAGGCTGCACTCTCTTTTAGACATCCACCCTGCTCTGCTAATATGTTTTTTCCTTCTTGCTCCATCATCATCTCCATCATTGTGTTCATTTGTTTTTTTCTCTGTGAGATTTTCAAGGCAACCCTTCCTGTCTTTTTGAGTCTGCCTCTTCTTTTATTGATCACAGTGACATCATGGATAATCACCTGTACAGCTCCACCCCAAACCAGCCACCCCCCTTACAGAACCAGGAAGCCGAGTTCTACAGTGTTAGCGTTTGTCACATCCACCTTATTGATTGGGATGTTTACCAGCGTAGGTGCAGTCATGTATATCGGTCCACCCCGGGGTCACAGGTATGTCTGGAATGTGTTTGTGATGGGTGTTTGTCTGATGAGTCTGAATGTAATTATAGACCCCCTGCTGTGTGTGCTGGTCTGCAGAAGGCCCACAGACCTCAACAAGTCTGAGGTGAACATCTAGCGTCCCCCTAATAACCACAGCAGTCCTGCAGCATCTGTATTTAATGTGTCCAGTGTTTCTCTACACCCCTCTGTCCTTCCTGCTCAGTGCTGAACGGGTCTGATGTCTGAGTGATCTGAACGAATTCATGAGGCCTGTCTTTCAGACCCAGAGTATAACCTGGTTTAATATGGCGGAGCTGATTCTGCTGCTCAGCTTATGAATAAAAACATATTTACTCTGAATATTTCCACTAACTCTGCTGAGGTGAGAGGCAGTTTGTGATGGGGTCATGCTGAGCTCTGTTATTACAGACAGCCGACCTTAACTCAGGGTTCTGTGTCTGATGGAGGCCGGTCTTGTTTTTTTGACACCTGTGACTGTTTCTCAGTAGAACCTCAGTTTGGGTTCTCTATATTAATTCATTAGTGTTGCCTCTTTCATAAAACCACCATATACTGGTCGTGTACTTGTGTGACTGATATGCTGGTAATGACTGTGTAATAAAGCCTATGCAGTTCCCATAGTAACTCTGTACCTTCCTCTATGACTGGAGATAATGCTTATACTGCACCTCAGCCGGCAGAGAGACCAGTGAGACTCACCCAGCTGAAACTTTTTTTATTTCTTTTGCCACACCCCAAAAAAATGATGTTGATGGTCATGAATTATTTTATTCTTATTAAAAAATAATTTAAAAAAAATAACTCGCTGCTGTCCAGTCCTTTACTTTACCTTACTGTCATCCAGGGATGTGGTTCCCGGTCTGGTCATCAGGCCCACCAAAGAGGGTTATACTCTTTCTACCCCACAATGTGTGGGGTCCGGGTTGGGAACCACAAGGACAGATGTTTGGCTGATGTGCCCTGCCTGTGTTTGATTGTAAGCGGTATGTAGAGGAGTCCAGGAGGTCTTATTTAATGGAAGACTGGAAAAGTTTGGAAGTCTTTAATCGATGTCACACTTTTGATTCTCCCCCTACCTCCATACTCTGAACTACATCTCCCATCCGCCATCTCCACATGACATCACACCCATGTGCTCCCCATCCACCAATCACAACCCACCCTCCGCTCAGCTTCACCTGAGTACTAATCCGTCTCACCTGTCCCTCGTTACCATCTCCTGCGTATACTGCAGTCTGTGTGGACTCGCTCTGTGCTAGGTAAGGCCACTTCCTCCTGCTGATCTGGTCTTTCTGGTTTTGACTTTCGTTGGTCTGTTGGTTTTAGTCGTTGGGTTCTCCTCCTGACTTGTTTGCTGGTTCTGTTGGATTGTATATGACCCTGATTCGTCTCATGGTTTCTGGCTCTGTTCTCTTCCCTTCTGGTATGTGTTCTCTGATTCGTTTATTTTTTACTCCCTGTTTTAATAAAATTTGCCTGTCTTTTAGCTCTGCTCGCGTCGAGGTGTGTCTGCTACACGTTAGAGAATACCTAGCCTGTGATATCTCGATGGCCGAGCAGTTAGACCCTCATTAACACTCTGTACTGGGTAAAAGAGGCTCATAGTCATATCTGCTTTAATCTATTTATAATCTTTAACTCCCATTTTATCGTAAGTACCTTTGACCAACACAACCAACTTGACCTCAAATTCCCAAGAGTGGAGGTGAATGTTTGCGTGAGAAATGTGTTTTTAACTGTCAGTACAGAGCTTTAGATATTTCTCCAGTGTTTAATGGCAAACTCTTTAAGTGTAAAATTACAAATTGTATATAGATTTGTTAATCAACACCTAAAAAATGAAAAAAAAAACAAAAACATATATATATATATATATATATATATATATATATATATACACACACACATACGTGTGCACACTGGCAAAGGGGTTAAAGTGACAGAGACTCGTTCTGTGGTGGTAAATTGAACACATGGGCAAAAGTTTACTTTGTTTGGACGCATGAACAGCACCACCCAGTGGCCAATGTTGGCAACACAGGCTTCTGTCTGCCCCCTGCTTCAGGCTGATTAGAGGAAGCTGGCCAGGTTTTAAATTCATTATTTTATTTGGTTTGGGTATTTTGGAAATAAAAATTAAAAAAGTTCTTTATGACCAAGTCCACCTTCTTAACAGACTCGGCCTATTACATTGGCAACTACATCAGAGTTATTACATCATTATAAGGAAGGCCTGTGTTAAAACTGAATTCATTTAGAGTGCTGTTAACACGTCACAGACTTACCTCACCTTAGCATGGGGTACCTACACTCTTTGCCCCTTTAATCAGCTCCACTGACCATACAGGAGCACTTTGTAGTTCTAGAGTTCTAGACTGTAGTCCATCTGTTCCTCTTTATACTCTATTCCCTGTTCTTCAATGTTCAGGACCCCCACAGGACCACCACAGAGCAGGTATGATGTGGGTGGTGGATCATTCTCAGCACTGCAGTGACACTGACGTGGTGCTGGTGTGTTAATGTGTGTGGTGCTGGTGTGAGTGGATCAGACACAGCAGTCCTGCTGGACACCTCAGTGTCACTGTTGGACTGAGAATCAACTACCAGCTAAAACTATCCAGTGTCCATCTGTGTCCTGTGGGCAGCGTCACTTGGCCACTGATGAAGGACTAACAGACGACCAGCACTGCACTGTGCAGCAGTAATTATGGATTTGGATTTGTTTAAATCTGTTACCAGCGCATCCAATTTAAATGAACTAAAACGAGCTGAATTAGCGCTGCTAGCCGTGATGTACCTATACTCTACACATCACTCTGGCCCACTGGTTATTAGTTTAAATCAGGTGTGCTCAGTGATGCAAGGCATACAGATGTGCATGGTGTTAGGTCACCAGGACTGGGCCTTAGAAGCCCTGGATTAGCTAAACCAGGTAATGCATGATAACTGCATGATAAGGTGCAAGCGTTTGTGTTTCTAAAGCTGCTTTTCTTATCTTTTCCGTCACCAGGTGTGCATGCTCAGCAGTCTTGACTTGGCGGTGGCTTCTGTGAGTATGTGAACTCTCAGTTTCATTATAAACCACAAATTCATCTAGATAAGCAGTGTGCTTAAAGAGCCGCCATGATCAAAACTAAATATGACAGTATTAGTTTTTAAAGGACGTGACTGAATGTATTATATGCCAAACTTGTAATCGACTGACCTCTATGCTGTCTGTGTGATTTTCCCTTAAAAAATAAAATAAAACTATAGTGCTAAAGTGCTTTTTATGTTCACAAATTTAAAACATGCATGGTTGATGTTCGTCTTTACACTAGATTGAAATTGGCATCGTGTTTGCCAGCTTCTTATTGAAATCTTTTGTTTCCCTTTAAAGTTCGACCTTGAACACTACAGCTTGTACATGAACCCCAACAGCAGCCTTTACATAGCAGCCATGCTGTGTGATTGTATCCGTGTTTGCCGGCTGAAGCAGGTCATCTTTAACTGAGAGTTTCAAGGTAAGGAACAACTTTAACCTACTGTGTGTTGATGTCCAGATGGAAAGCGAGTAGCTAGTACAGGTAACGTTAGCTACTAGCATTAGCTCCAGGTAACTAGCATATCTGGCTAAATAAGATGAGGACCTTTTAGTTTGGACAGGTTGCTGTGAGAGATCGCTTATCTTCCTGTAAACCAGCAAATCAGAGGAGAGTTCATCAAATTGTTCATGAGCTCAACTAAAAGATACCCAGTGAAAGTGAATAAAGTGAAATAAGAACTAAACATTTCTAGTTTGTGGGTTTTAAAGTATTCATGACCATTCAGGCCAATTCAGAAGTCTTTATTTAGGAACACAGTTTCTTCCTGTGAGTATATCTGCCACTGCCAGCGCTGTGTTGTTAGCAAAGCAGCTAAAAGGCACATCATCTACAAGATGCAAGTAGACAACGCCTACAAGAGCATCACGGCTCGTCTGCGCTTATGATTTTTGGTCACTAAGTAATTAACATACATTTATATGCTGCTTGTTACTTTACAAGTCCAGCCTCGGCCTCAGCACCGGCCTTGAAAAGGGAAATCCTGAGAGGATTCAATCTCTGGAGAAATGTAATTCCACACAGCCTTTTAATCTACCAAATATCTCTGACATGTGCGCTGCACTGGATGTTTTTGGGTTGCTGCATGTAATAGATAGATGTATATACTGAAATGAAAGAGTGTGGTGACAAAGTACCTGTTTGTCTAATTTGCTATATTTTGAGGTTTCTGGTTTTACTTTGGCCCTTGTGCTGAGTCTGCTGTTTCACCAGACGATATTGCTACAAGTTGACATGAATATAAAAGTGATTTGGCCCTGGGCTGATGTTGTGTCTCGTCACTGAGGCATTTTTTCAATGTGAAGGGGGCGGGGAGACGGTGCTGTTTTGTGATCTGTCAGAAAAGCTTTGCCCTCTGCCAAGGTAAGAACCTAAAACAACATGTTAAAGATCATATACATGTAAATGTACTTTATTAGGACATGTGTAGTATATCAGGTAAAATACCAAGAAGATAAATTTTCATTAAAAATATTTATAAAAATATTTATCCTAGGCATCTGATTTGCATTTATTTATTTAGAAAAAAATAAAATGTTGTAAATGTAAATGGTATTAAATATTCCGTATCTCATTCTGAACACAGTGGTATTAAATCTCTTGGTTAGTGAAGAAACGGTGTTGAACACTAATGCTAATCTGTGTTCTGTACACGGTGTGATTGCAGTCCATATCTCTGTAGCTGGTGTGACGTTTCAGTAGGTCTTGGTTGATTCTATGAGAGAAATGAATTACACCTACAGCAGACCTGGACTCTCATTCAACGTTTTCACGATGGCAGATCTCCAGTTCTTCTCTCTTCACTTGTATTATGGATCAACCCCTGCCCTGTCCATCTTTCTGATATGGGGTGTGTTGGGTGTTCCAGTTCTGCTTTGGGCGTGTAAAGTTGTACACCATCAGTATAAACAGAAGTGCAGTGTTTCAGCTTTCGTCATCCTTCTCCTCATCAACGATTTCCTGGAGTCTTTTCTGAGTGTATACGTTATAGCAGAACTCTTCCAAGGAGACAGGTGTGAGGAACCGACGTGCAGAATATTGTCATCGTTCTGGTCGGGGTTGAGAGTCTGTGGTGTGTTCCTCCAGCAGATGATGGTGTTAGAGACTGATCTGGGTCTAAGATACATCATCTACTGTGCTCCCGTTTTCTGCTCTGTTATATTCGCTGTCATTGGATACATGCTTTTATTCAAGTGGCTCTTTTCCAGTTCACCACCGCTTCACCTTTTTAGTCTGTTACCGCCGTTAGCTGTGACAGTCACCTCATGTGCAGTCAACTTTCAAACGTCAGGCAGTAAAACCCACAGTTCTAATAGACACATGTATAAATATGAGATATTAACTGGTGCAGTGCTCACTATGGTGCTGTATTTGCTTTTTCTCATTGCCTACGTTTTTCAGGGTAGTTGGGGTCTGTGGGTGATGTATTTACTGAATTTGAGAATAGTCATGGATGTCCTGCTGTGTGTCTTTATTAGCAAGGCGAAACTTGTAAACATGAACTGCAAATCTGACCAGACATTTTAAACAGTTTAAGCTGAACAGTGTTTGTAGTTTGTCTGTACTTAACGAAGAGAAATCGAGGCCAAGTTTAAACATTATAATTTGATCAGTATTTTATGATATGAAATGCATTTTGGCAAATCTAAGAGAAAACAGCTAGTCTAACACATCTATTCATGTCTGACCTTATTAAATATGTCCATATCTGTCTAAACACTGTTACTAAAATGTGTTTCTTTTTGTAATGTGCTTTAGTAAAAATGTAAGTTCAAAAGATCCTCAATTTGGGATTTTGGTTGTCTTTATTCAGCTGATGTCTAAACCCAGGACCCTCGGCTCCTTTTCCATAGAATTCAGATTTTGATGCTGTCACTGTTATCTCTGGTCCTGGGTTCAGGGCTCGGATATTCTAAACACACCGCACTCATATTTGAACAACAGTTAGTTTGAGCTAGGCAGTGTTAACGGAGTAACTGAATAAACAGAGCAGCAGGAAAAAAAACATGCAGATTTTATGATTTTAATTTTAATTAGCAGTAACTTTATCACTGCATAAGAAACGTTAGATCCGACATTGACATTAGCTTAGTTAGCATTACTTCACCACTGGGCCACGTTAATATCAGGTTTTTGAATTTTATGAAAATTTTTCCTGTGTGTTAAATTTCAGCTTCCTCTGCTTCTGGGTTTGAGGTGCGTTCCCAGTCAGCACATTCTGAATACGGACTAGTAGGTTGAAGAACATCACACAATGCTTGTTAGACTTTGAGGCGTCTACCAGGACCAGATTCAGACAGCGTGCAGGGTTAAGGTCGGCCTTCTCGTTGTGTACATGTGTTCCTTTAATACCTTCATACGCCGCTCATGCTGGCTGCTCCATCGTAGTCCTGACCGCACACAGTGTTTAGCTCTATGTCTTTCTTCTGCTGAAGACAGGGGACAGCGATTTCCAGCACCTGGCCTCTAATTGTACACCTCAACTAATTTAGATTTAATTAGCATATGATGAAGGTACTGCGCTGTGAATGACACTTGTTCATGGAGCAAAGCATCAGAGGTTTCATCCAGTAGGATGTCGCATGTTTCAGTCTCTCATTTCACTCGTTCTGCCTTCTGTTAGACGCCATTGACACCTGGGGCCTTGGGTCTCGGTGACTTTTACTCTGGCACCATTTTCAACATGCACCTTTACCACGCAGTCAAAGCCTTCATGCTTTACAGTAAGAAACTACATCTGTACAGTTAGTAACTACATGAATGGATAGAATATTAACCACATGATGCATATTTATTTGTTTAGTGGCCTGACTGTAGGATCTAGCCTAGCAGAGCGCGTACGACGCTACTTTATCCTTGCTTGTTAAATTCAAAGTGGGCGCTTTTAAAAACTGAAATATAGTCATTTAAAAAAGGATGCTGATCTAGTCAGGAAAGGTAACGTGGTTAAGCACCACCCAGGATCTGTCTGCACACATGCCTGACTTAGTTACAGGAATAAAACTGAACATGGCCCTGTAAGAAATGACCCTACGTTCTCAGTCTGCTAACACACAGTCGTACGGAGATGATGCTGTGTTGATTTGTGAGAATCAGTCACGTCCTCTACAGATAACAGACTTCTGCACATTTTAATGCACAGTTACGGGTTATCTGCAGAAAGAAACGTTTTAGGGGAAAAATGTGGCCTGTGTAAAAGTTGTGGTGCATTTTATAATTTCGATTTTTATAGTTTAATATAATTTTTTTTATTTTATAGTTTAAATTTTTTGTCTTTTGGTTAAAACCCACAAATAAATTGAAAGTATTGTCTGTATTTGTATCATATTTCCCATATTTAAGTGTATTCTCTGTAAAGGATGTGAATTTTCATTGCTATGTAATATTATCTTCGTCTTTGTCTTTAAAGTTAGGTTGATACCATTAAATATAAAAATCTATATTTTACAGGAATAACAGAGCGATAATAGAAAAATAAATAATGATTTAAAATAAAATTCTCTAAATATCTGTGTATAAAATGTGGCCTGTGCAAGAATATTTATATTTTAGGTTTAATTTTAGATTTTAAATGTAACGTTCCATAGTCTATAAGGTGTAATAACTCAAATCAGTGTTCTTAAATATATTACATGCTCCTGTAGCATTGCAGTCACTGAAACTCAGCTAAGTAGTAGTGGTTGGTGTGACTCAGTGGATGACACCACCACCCACCAAGGAGCTGCCACACCATCAGGGACATGAGGGTTTGATTCCCGGTCTGGGTCACTATGTGCTACACCAATAAGAGTCCTTGGGCAGAACTCCTAACACTACATTGGTCCACCTGTAATACAGATACTCTTGTGAGTCGGTCTGGGTAAGAGCATCAGCTAAAGGCCGTAAATGAAAACCGTTCCTCATGTACGTTAACGTGAACTTTGTTAGTGCTGCTTAAACCAGGGTTTATTAGTGACTTTAAAAACCGGGACGTTATTGACATTATATATTTTATGTGTGGTTCTAGATTTAGAACGTTCTTCCAAAACTGTGTTTATTCTGTTTGTTGATTTTTTCATCTTGTGTTTGCAGCTTCCGTTCTCACAGATTTTAAGATGGTGCTGAGAGCATGTGGTTGGTGCAGACATTTGGTGGTGTGTGCTCAGTGTGGTAACTGTTTTCCAGCGTTCAGAAAAACTTTATAGACCTCGTGGTACGAGACCACACGATCATGAAGATCAGTCGAGTCATGCGCACGTCGACGCTATCTTTCTCACATCGCGGTCACCTGGTTTAGATGAACATGTTTCTGCAGCTGCTCGTATATTCAAATCCACTGACATACACCTGCCTCTGAATCAGACTGACATCACTTCTGCTTCTACCCAGAACCACAGCCTCTTCACACTGCACACTTGCTCTCCATATATAGCGGCTAATGCGCTTACTGATATTAACCCACGAGTAGCTGCAGGTGCGCACGGTTTAGTCCCACTGCTTTCTGTGTTCTTTTACAAATTTCATACTTTTTAATCTAAATCTGTTTTATTTTCTATTTTATCCTGTAGAATTCCCAGCACCTGGAAAGCAGCTCATTTTACCCCATAAAGGAGGAGAGGCGGCAGATCTGAATCATTACTGACTGTCATGCCTGCTGGTTCTCCTCTCACCTCTGATCTCCCGGACTCCATTTCCCTTAACCCACCACCTGATGTCATTGTCCCGTGTCCATCTTTGCCCAATCACACCCCGCCTCGTTCTCGGTCTCCTGAATATTGATCAGCTTCACCTGACAGTCATTTTAGTCTGTTTGTGTAAATGCTCTCTCTCTCACTGGCTCATTGAGAAGTACTGCCGCCCTGTTGCATACCGAGCGTTCTCTCTCTGTTTGATCTTGTGTTACTCTGGCTTTGACTCTATTCTGATTCTCTGGTTTCCTCCTCTCGTCCATTCGCTTCGGTCCCTCTGCCTGGTCTGATGGTCTGCTTGGTTTGACTCTTGGCTGTTTATTGACTCTGACTCAGTTTAGCCCTCTGACTGTATCTCCTTGCTCTTGGTGCTGCTGTGTTTTGGTACAAGCCTGTTTAATAAGCTGTGCCGTGCTTTTAGCTCAGCGTGCATCACAATCGCGCCTTACAACTGTCTAGCTACAGTGCTAATATTTAATATCCAACAAAAATAATTTCTTTATGAAATCTCTGTTCTGTCTGTCTTTCAGTCTGGCTTTGGAGAACGACACACCACTGTCTCTGCGACCGTGATCTCTGTGTAGCCTTAAACAGGAAGAAGCTCTGTGCTGCCATCGTTACTGATTTAACAAGCGCCTCCGACCCCTTATACTTCTAAAAGATTGGCTTTAGGGATAATGCAGTGCTGGGGACCCAACACTACCTCTCAGAGAGAACACAGTGCATGGTGCTGGGTAACCAGGGGTCTGATTTAACACCTTACAGACCCCAGGGTTAAACACTGCAGACCAGATCTTCCTGTGTTCAGGATCTGCTGTTTGTTCTTCTTGGATTTCTTTATCAGAGTAGATCCTGTTTTCCAGAAAAAGCATTGCGGAGACAGTCTCAGTATCAGTCCTGGTCTACAGTGGTGTAGTTTACAGACGTGTCTCAAACCCTCTTACACCACTAGACTCCATCCGCCATTCTGTTCTGAGAGTTACTACTGCTGAGCCTCACAACACTCACCACTGCAGACTGGACACACTGGACGACCCTCACTAGCAGCCCGATGGAAAACGCACTGACCTGTGTTTGTATGTAAATCACTTTCTGGCCGTCTGCCAGCTCCTATCTCTGCTGTGATTTCTATAATAGCCGTAGTCTTCAGACTCGCTCTAGTGACTGGATCACCTGTCAGGTACCTCGAGTTTTACTGAACTGGGAATGTCTGCTCCTAGCTACAGTCCACTTAAGATGTAATTGCTCAGCTGGTTGAAAATGAGGGTCAGCCTCACTGTACTTTTGAGTGTAAGTGAAGGTGGATTGATGAAGTGGACACATGTTACAAGGTCTGGTGAGGCAGAACAAGATCGTAGAGACACCAAACTCAGCACACTCAACTACGTTAACAACATTCTCAGGGGAGTGTTCCTGCCCTGAGCAGCATCACTATAGGCATCACATTACTGAGCTGTAGAAAAACATTTCAGTATACGACGTTCATCCCACAAAGAGCTAACTGGCTTTAACATGAAACCTGCAGAAGTGGGTTTTAAGCCTACATATCTTCCAAAAACGCAGCTGGTGAATGATTACTAGGCTGGTCAGGCTTTAATGCTGAGCTGAGATGTATTTGGGTTGCACTGTGTTCTCAGCAGGAAGCTGTTACTAAGCAAAGGCATTTTTTCAGTATGCTGAGTGGGAAGGTGGTCTTATGATCAGCCAGAGCAGCCCTGTCCTCCTGCAGAACAGTGTTGTATCTGCTCAGGTAAGAGCATAATGTGGTATGTGTAGCTTCACGTATTTCCGTATGTGTGTAGTTTGATTTACATACATGTATATTAGATAGTTTTCAGAAATAAAATGCTATAATTTAATTTAGTTTAATTTAATAAAATTTAATACATTTTTATTTATTTATTTGTTTGTTTGTTTATTCTGGTTTGGAATCGTAACTGTGGATCATTCCTACTTTGTAAACAGTGTTTTGTAAAAAGCGGTTCAGGCTAACCGTGTGTTCTTCTCTCCAGTGGATTCAGCTGCTGGTTGGTAATCAGTGTGGTTGTATCTGCAGCTGCTCACTTATCATTCCCACTCCAGCGTATCTCCAGCAGCCTACAACAGAGGGAGCACACCAGGGGAAATGTATCGGCCTGGAATGTTTTTCTTCCCAGAAATCCTCATGTCCGTCTTCCTCCTATGTGCCGTGTGTGCCGGCGTGGCAGCTCTGCTTTGGGCTCTTGTTGTTTTGCACCGTCATCATAAAAGCCACGTCAGGATTTCAGCTTTGATCTTCCTCCTCCTCTCCAATGATGTTGTGGAGCTTCTGCTGAACCTGTACATCATATCAAGACTGCTCCAGAGAGACCGGTGTGACGGAATTACGTGTCGGATCTTTTCGTCTTTATGGTCTTCATCAAGACTGTGTGGTGTTCATCTCCAGCAGGTGGTGGTGCTGGAGAACACCGTTTCTCTGAGATATCCATCCGTCTCCGCTCATGGCCTCTGCTCCGTTATGATCTCCATCGTTCATTGTTTTCTCCCTGTGTGATTTTTTTGGAGCTGACAGTCTTCTACTTTTCAGCCTAGTCCTCCCGCTAGCTGTGTCGGTCTCCTCCTGGATAATCACCTGTAGAGCTCCACCCGGGACTCCAGAGTATGTAGTGCTGTCGTATGCAGCCTTCACTGTGATTCTATATTTACTTTTTCTGATTGTTTACCTTTTTAATCACAGATGGAACTTTTGGGTGATGAGTGGGTGTCTGAGTCTGAGGGTGATCATAGACCCCCCGCTGTGTGTGATCATCAGCGGAGAGAAACTCACTCAGAGACACACAGACCCCAGAACTGACCAAACACTAGTCCAGGCTGAACAGTCAGTGTAATTTACCGGTACCCAGCTACCAGTAACCAGATATCAGCGTGTCAGTGTAAGAGTGTCCTGTTCAGCACCTTTCCATCATCACTGATGATACGGACCGTGTTACTGACTGTGTAACTCACATGTACTAACGTGTCACCTGTTTTAGAAGAATCTTATTAATAATAAAAGATTGTTTTGATTGCTGATATTAGACTCATGTGTAAACCCAGCACCATTTAACATCGAATTATTACATTAATTTTTATCTTTTTTTTTGTTTTCCAGCTTCATTTTTCTTTAGGTGCTGAGATTTAACACTCAGTCTGCTTTGAACAGTGTTCAGTGAAGAGATCAGCACAGTCAGACCTGCACGTGCGTCATTTTCACTCCTGCCTGCTTTCTTTTATATTTATTTTATTATCTAGATGTCTGTAATGCGGTCTTGTTTATTTTTATGTTCTGTGCTGTTTGCTTGTTGGATCTGAACACAGATGAACTCACTGGGCTGACAACTGGAGTGTTTGCTGGGTTATTTCAACAGTGCTGGACCGTTTTGTGTATGCTGGTTGCTGGATCAGGTGCTGGGTCAAGTGCTGGGTTAGGTGCTTGGTCAGGTGCTGGGTCATGGGTCAAGTGCTGGGTCATGGGTCAGGTGCTGGGTTAGGTGCTGGGTTAGGTGCTTGGTCAGGTGCTGGGTCATGGGTCAGGTGCTGGGTCAGGTGCTGGGTTAGGTGCTGGGTTAGGTGCTGGGTCAGGTGCTGGGTTAGGTGCTGGGTCAGGTGCTGGGTCAGGTGCTGGGCTTGGTGCTGGGTCAGGGGCTGGGTCAGGTGCTGGGTTAGGTGCTGGGTCAGGTGCTGGGTTAGGTGCTGGGTTAGGTGCTGGGTCAGGTGCTGGGTTAGGTGCTGGGTTAGGTGCTGGGTCAGGTGCTGGGTCAGGTGCTGGGCTTGGTGCTGGGTCAGGGGCTGGGTCAGGTGCTGGGTTAGGTGCTGGGTTAGGTGCTGGGTCATGGGTCAGGTGCTGGGTCAGGGGCTGGGTCAGGAGCTGGGTCAGGAGCTGGGTCATGGGTCAGGTGCTGGGTCAGATGCTGGGTTAGGTGCTGGGTCAGGTGCTGGGCCAGTTGCAGGTTCAGGTGCTGGGTCAGGTGCTGGGTCAGGTGCTGGGCCAGTTGCAGGTTCAGGTGCTGGGTCAGACTGAGTGACAGTGGAGATAAAGCGGATTACCTTGTTGTTTTGTATAGCTGTAAAAATATGCTGGTCCATAACAGAGGTAAACGCAGGAGTCTGTAAATGCCTTTTATAAATACACCGCTCAATAAAATTAAAGGAACACTTTTTAATCAGAGTACCATCAACTCAGTTCAGCTTCCGGGATATTGATCGGGTCAGTTAAGTAGTGTGTGTATGTGTGTATGTGTGTGTGTGTGTGTGGGGGCGGGGGGGGTTATTGATCAGTTTCAGCTGCTTTGGTAGTGAAGAAATTAGAAACAGTTCTGTACTAACATTTTTAACACATTACCCCGTCCATGCGAGGAAAGATACACTGCAGGATTTCCCCCATTGAGATCTGACGCTTTTACTTCACTAACTTGTTACTGCTGAGATAAAAAAGTGATATCCAAGAGTCAATCTGTTACTATAACAACAGTCTTACTAACACTGTACGAACAAAACTTAATACGGCCCATTTGGACAAGGGTAACTGGCGCTACGCTTTTTAGTCCACTGCGCCAACAGACAGTTGTAGGTAACAGTTCGGGGACCCTGGTCAGATTACATGAAGCTGTTGCTGATTGTCTAAGTGGACAAACAAAAATGGCCCAAAACTGCTTGGAAGGACGTCTGGTTCCATTGACTTCTATTCAAATTAAATGAGATTTTTGGGTTCTCCTGTAAAGTTGCCATTTTGGAGATACCTGTTTTTCTTTGGACAGCGACGGTATCCTAGCTGGGAAACACTATCTGACGGATCACTAAGCACGGTTGTAAGTCGCTCTGGATAGGAGCGTCTGCTAAATGCCTTCACTGTAATGGAAATGTACTGGAGAAACTACATTCAGTTCTTTACTCCACACGTCTCTCACTACATTAACTCGATCTGTTAAACTCAGCAAATCTGCAGAAATAAAAATCTATTCAATAAACACACACTCTTTAAAACCTAGATTTAAATTATTACACTGTTATTTAGTTCATAAATAACCTCAAAAAAGATTCATTAATATTTTATATTTTATGTGATTCCATTAACATTATTAAGCTCAGAAGTCTGATATCTGATCCATGTAGTTTGTTATCCAGTCTGATTATTTGAACACAGATTGTGAGGGTATAAAATTCTGTGTACAGCTTCCGTTCTCACACATTTAAGATGCTGCAGCCTGAAAGAGCCCACACCCTGCAGTCGTTCTGAGGTTTGAGCATGGTGTGGTAACTGTTCTCCTCTCGGTGGTCTTATGCTTCAGTAAAGAGCATAAACAACCACAAGATCATAACGATAGGTCAGTCACGTGCGTCTCAGTGACGTCCTTCCAGCATCACAGTCACCTGTTTCCTCTGTTGACCACCTTTAAACTCTACATGTCCAGTGATGAGGTGTCTGTCCCCTTATGTCCCCTAAGTGCTCCAGAAGGCCCCCTGACCCAGTGGTGCAGGGATACGGCCTTGTCTTACTGCAGAGAGGTGTGATTGTCTAGCATACGTCATATTTAATGCTACAGGTTATACAGTGGGCTACATGACAGTTACAGGACAGTGGAATATGTGGAATATACTGTATATGTCATTTAATTTTATTTGATAAGTCTAGATGTGTGTCTTTGTCTTTGATTCCAGCAATGAAGACATAAAACAGGACTGGGTAAATATTTCTCAGGATGTTTATATATATATAATTTTAATTCACGTTAAAATTTGTCTTTAAAACTCCGTATTTTATAAACTTTATCTTAATTTGTACATGTATTATGTGGTTAAGGCCCGACACTGTACATATCATATGGCTTCACATGCCAGGTAAATATTAAGCACAGTTTAGATGTGAAAACTGAAATGGTTGCAGCTTCTCAGGGTGCTGGTATCATGCGTTCCGTTGGTGGTTGTGGTCTGTGCTCGCTTGTTGGTTCGGTGGTCTGTTTATTTTTAAGTTAGTAGAAAAAACACTTTCCAGAACTCGAGACTCATGAAGGCTTCTAAATACAAACGCTGGTACAGTGTCTGCTCCACTTCCCGAGCGATAGCAAGTAGTGCAAGTGTGCACGTAGTCCAGTGTGGTGCAGGCGTCTGCCAATGGTGCTGCAGGATTCATGGAGGCATCACTGAATGTCCACAGTGGTGGCTTTTGGGTCAGTCAGGTGCCGAGATAAGACCCGTCCTTGCTTATGTCGCATGCCGAGCGTGAAACTTGAACCCTTCACTCCTATTTGTGTAGCTATTGTTTTGATGTATAGGATGTATATGTATTGAGGAATGTATATCACTTGCTTCATCTCTCTCTCCTGATATACAGCTTTTTATCCAACCTGGTTTTTAGATTCTCTTTCCCCATTGAAAATGAATGGGATGGGAAAGTGCCATACCATTTACATATTCCTTCTCAGAGCAGAATCCCAGGTATGAATTCAGTGTTGGTCTGACCCTCAGTCGTCTAATTCCTTTTTTTCTCCATCCCTTCCATAGAACCTCATTCATTGGCCCTACCTAAACCCTATTGTTTCTGTTAACCTACACCTGCCAAACTGCATGTATTCACTCAGGCCAGATCCCCAAACTCTAATCCACCACCAGACTGATATGCAGTCCTCTATGTCGTTTATCCATCCATTTATTTATCCCCTTCCTCCCATATGAACTGCCATTCATTTTTAGCACACCATAGCAACAAGCATAAAGTGCACAACCACTGTTTTCTTCAGGAACTACGTCTCTCTAGGTTCTAGATCTCTTGCTTATGAATGTTTTAAAGCATAGGCTAAAACTGAAAAGCTGGAGCCTCGTGTGTTTAAAGTGATGGGGTGGGTTGTGGATAGTGCCGTAGCTGTTTGACTGTTCGGTGGGGTCTTCCTTTAAAAACACTTGGTCATGCGTTCTGTCATACATGGTTATGGGATTAGAGCACCAACGATTAAGAGATGAACGAGCTTTACACTTTGGATTTAAACCTCTCATATGAAATGCAGCTTCTGTGTGGAGCAGGCTTTTAGCGGTTTGTGCTCAGCGTGGTGACTGTTTTCCTCTCGGTGGTCTGTTTCTCTTTAAGTTAGTAGAATTTCCAGACCTCGTGCTACAAAACCACAACCCAGAAGATCATGAAGACGACTTTCAATCAAGTCATGTACATGAAGGTGGTATCACTGTAACATCATAGCAACACTCTGTGGTTCGGCTCTTTTAGCAGCCTGTAAACATCAGCACCTGGGTTCAGAGTTGTGGTTCAGTTGAAATGTGAGTTTAGCATATCGTCACTGTCCAATCAAAAACAGGTATCTCCAAAACGACAGCTTTACAGGAGAGGACAACAACCTCATTCAATCTGAATGGAAGTCAATGGAACCAGGCGTCTTTCCAAGCAGTTTGGGGAAATTTCTGTAGGTCCATTCTTCATGAAATTTCCACTCAGTGTGATCATGTGATCAAATGATGCATAAAAGTAAAACTCAACAGAAATGGAGAGACATGTTTTTCTTTGGGCGGTGATGATATTCTGGTCCACGTTCAGAGCTAGTCCAGATGTAGACCTGACTTCTCCTGGCTGACCGTGTATCTGAGCCTCACTACTCAGACCTATACAGGAACTGCAGCTTTTACTAGGTGACCGGTTTGTCATATGGTTCGGGATGTGACGGGAAGCTGCTGTTAGATTCGGTTCTTAGTAGGCTACTTAGGACACCCAGTCAGCGCTCTGGACAGTTTATGTTTTTCATTAAGCCCTTTTGGTAAATATTGGATGTTAGATGTACCAAAAGAGGTTTAAGGTTTGTAATAGGGTCGTCCCACTCACGCTTATCTAGAACCGGTCTGGTCAGATCTGGGATCTTAATAAAAATCTTCTAATGAACTAATTTAACCAAAAATGTCACATCTGTTTTCCAGTTCGTTGCCATTAAAATTTGACCTTCAGGTTCTAAACTGTATTTGGTACACTGAGTGGGAATATTTACAGAATGGCTGAAATATTAACTGGACAAAACACCAACACCAACAATAATATTTCACTCCTAAATGTCCCTAAGGGGTTAATTTATTAACCAAGGCCCAGATGTACCAGATATAACACCAGTGCCATATTAAGGTGTTATGAAATTTAGCTGAAATGAGTTACCAAATGACGACATGCCCAAAAAGGATATTCACTAGTTAGGAAACAGGTACAGACTGAAACGGTGTTAATCCAGACAGCAGGCTTTGGAATGTTCAGCTCCTGGTTTAACCCTGGACAGTCCAGCAGAGACCCGTTATAAAACCCAGCCCAGTGTTATAACCATGGCGGTAAATGTTCCCTGTAGCTCAGTGCTGTGAAACAGATCCTCCAGCAGATCTATATTAATATTAAATACTAGCAGCAGTAACAGTGGAGGAGCTTTCCTGTTACACCAGCGCCACAGACAGCAGTTCTGCTCTACCAGTGTTTCTTTATACCCAGAGCCTAATGGTGCAGTCACAGGCATAACGAGGTTCCAGCTGTTAGAACCTGTTAGAACTAACACTGAGAATCTGGGCTGCGACAGTGACTGGTTCATCTGAGCTTTCAGCTGGACCTGAAGGACGATCTCTTAAAGTGTTCAGCTCATCCTGATGGAGGTTCAGCTACACCCCTAACACAGATGGTGCTTCCTAGTGAAGACAGTGGTTGACCATGTACACACCCTCTCTCCACCTGACGAACCATTTCAGCGTGTAAATGTTTTTTTGAGTGTTCATGGTTCTATATAGATCCTTCGGTTCTACTGGAGAACCCTTACAGGATCATGTTTTTAAGAAGGTACTTAATTTTAACGTGGACATCATCTGCTTTCTTCCTGCCCTTCTGGTCACCTGTGGCTTGTGTGCATGAGAGAGAGAGAGAGAGAGAGAGAGAGAGAGAGAGAGAGAGAGAGAGAGAGAGAGAGAGAGAAAAAAGAGAGAGAAAGAGAGAGGGGTGGGGATGGTCTCTGTTCCTTCAGAACACCATTTCTCTCTTTCAGAGTAACACTGCAGACATCTGATCAGAGGTAAGAGCTAATCATGACTGTGTCATATGGAACCGAACTGGTTCTAGACTCTACTGCTATAGAACCTGTTTAGATGGTTGAATAACAGTCTGTATTTGTGTGCAGTGAGATTTTAGGAACAGTCATATTCAGTGTGTGTGTAGAGGTTTATAGCGGGTCCTGATTTCAGGCTGTGGAGGAGAACAGTGCTGATATAGACTCTACCTCATATATAATCACACAGAGAGATTATTAATGGGGATTAGAATTATACTTTACACTGGATTCATTATAATAATGAACTGGGACCGAGCAGCTGTGGCACATTTCCTCTTCAAACAGTCGAATTCAGTCAGAAAATGGTCAAACAGATCTGCTGCGGTTCCACTCAATAAAATAGACATTTAAAAGAATCAGTTCATAAAAATAATCCGACTTTCTGTAGATATCTTTCTAAACCTGAATATGAAAAACACAGCTATCGGGGAATACCTGGATAAGTAATAAACACAAATAGCCAAAAAATAATAACCACTAAAATATCAACACATAAACAAACTGAAATAAATACATACAAACAAACAAACACTACAGAATAAATAACTTAATAAACTAAATAACTCAATAAACTAAATAAACTACATAATCTACATAAACTTAATTAACTTAATAAACTTAATAAACTTAAACTAAATAAACTAAATAAACTTAATAAACTTAATAATAAAATTAATACACTTAAACTAAATAATAAATGAAATAAACTAAATAAACTTAATAAACTAAATAAACTAAATAAACTACATAATCTACATAAACTTAATAAACTTAATAAACTAAATAAACTAAATAATCTTAATAAACTTAATAAACTAAATAAACTTAATAAACTAAATAAACTAAATAAACTAAATAAACTTAATAAACTAAATAAACTTAATAAACTTAATAAACTAAATAAACTAAATAAACTAAATAAACCTAATAAACTTAATAAACTAAATAAACTTAATAAACTTAATTAAGTAAATAAGTCCATTTGAACTCTGTGATTAAACTGTATGTTAAATTCAGCAGACACACAGTGAATACACGGTAATTGTGTTAAGAGTGAATTTAACTATTTTCATTTAAAAAAGCCAAAAAATCATTTATTATTTATATAGAATATTGTATATACTGTTTAAGCTTTTTATGTGTGTATTAATTTTTTTATTTTTTTAGCTTTAATGTGTGTTGTTTGCTTCAGAGATAGATGTGAGTATTAATTAATTACCGGTGTTAATTACACCATGCTGAAGCTGTATATATATATATATAAAATTTTTGTGGAGAGGCAGGAATGTGATTATGATCTTTATCCTGAACTTCAGGGCTGATTAGTAATGATAATAATATAATAACTGTAATACTAATAAACTAAACTCTGGATGTTTGCGCTTTGTGTGGTCATAGCTCTCTGTGGTCATTCCATCATTTCAGTAAGTAGTGCAGGCCTGACGGTCTTTACAGTATTAAATATAATATTACTGTAGAATAAATGATCATTATCTGACATTTTTATCACAGGATAAAGAACCACTGATTCAGCAGCTGAGTACAGAATGGCACACGTCCTCTTCTCCAGCTCTGGATATCTAGAGCGTCTAGGTGGTGAGATCAGACTGTCCATCTTCCTCATCGCTGGACTGTGTGGGGGTCTTCCAGCTCTGGTTTGGGCTCTGCGTGTTCTGTATGGTCATTATAAGAGTGGAGGCCGAATCTCAGCCCTGGTCATCATGCTCCTCCTCTCTGACCTGCTGGAGCTGCTTCTGACTCCATACGTAGTGACCAAACTGTTACAGAATGATTACTGCTGGGACTCGAGCTGGACATGTCAGATACTTACCTCTCTATGGTCAACATCAGTGATCTACGGGCTTCACCTTCAGCAAGTGATAGCTCTGGAAGCCGCGCTCTCTTCCAGACATCCACTTTGCTCTGCTCATGTGTTCTTTCCTGATTGCTCCATCATCACCTCCTTCATTGGATTCATTTGTTTCTTTCTCTGTGAGATTTTCAAGGCAACCCTTCCTGTCCTCTTGAGTCTACCTGTTCTTTTATTGATCACAGTGACATCATGGATAATCACCTGTAGAGCTCCACCCCAAACCAGCCACCCCCCTTACAGAACCAGGGGGCCGAGTTCTACAGTGTTAGCGTTTGTCACATCCACCTTAGTGAATGGGATGTTTACCAGTGTGAGTGCAGTCATGTATATCGGTCCACCCCGGGGTCACAGGTATGTCTGGGATGTGTTTGTGATGGGTGTTTGTCTGATGAGTCTGAATGTAATTATAGACCCCCTGCTGTGTGTGCTTGTCTGCAGAAGGCCCACAGACCTCAACAAGTCTGAGGTGAACATCTAGCGTCCCCCTAATAACCACAGCAGTCCTGCAGCATCTGTATTTAATGTGTACAGTGTTTCTCTACACCCCTCTGTCCTTCCTGCTCAGTGCTCAACGTGTCTGACGTCTGAGCGATCTGAACGAATTCATGAGGCCTGTCTTTCAGACCCAGAGTATAACCTGCGTATGAATGATTTTTGATATCTTGTAATATTAAAGAGTAACAGTCGCGTTCGTCTGTTTTTAGAAGGTGCAGCTTTTTAAATCAGGTCTGAGAAAATCCCCTCAGCGGCATAACTCCCCGATTTCCTCTCATCCACACACTCCCCACCTGCAGACACCGCTAGCTGTCCACTAACACCTCCCTCACACCTCACCACAGAGAAGACCGTCTAACCAGCCAGCAGTACAGAACTAGCCCCTGTAGTGGACGGGGTTTAATATGGCGGAGCTGATTCTGCTGCTCAGCTTATGAATAAAAACATATTTACTCTGAATATTTCCACTAACTCTGCTGAGGTGAGAGGCAGTTTGTGATGGGGTCATGCTGAGCTCTGTTATTACAGACAGCCGACCTTAACTCAGGGTTCTGTGTCTGATGGAGGCCGGTCTGGATTTTAGACACATGTGACTGTTTCTCAGTAGAACCTCAGTTTGGGTTCTCTATATTAATTCATTAGTGGTACCTCCTTCATAATCTCTCTCTGGCTCACAGTGATAGTCCAGATCAGCCCTGGAGATGTGGGAGTGGAGAGTTATAGGTACCTGTATGAAGAAGCTTGATAGGATGTGGTATTTGGTTCTGGATGTTTATGTACATGGTGGGAAAGTGGACTGAGCCTGTCTGGTAGTCTGACTGTTATAATCTCCGGTTGTTGTTTTCTTTTCTTTCTTTGTTTATAACACATGTAAAATAATGAATCGGTTTTTTCCATGTGAGTAAAATGTTTCTAGGCGTGTGAGGAGCTGTTTATGAGGAAACCACCGTATACTGGTCGTGTACTTGTGTGATTGATATGCTGGTAATGACTGTGTAATAATGCCTATGGAGTTCCCATAGTAACTCTGTACCTTCCTCTATGACTGGAGATAATGCTTATACTGCACCTCAGCCGGCAGAGAGACCAGTGAGACTCACCCAGCTGAAACTTTTTTTATTTCTTTTGCCACACCCCCCTTCTCCTTCCTGGGAAAAAATTGTTGAATTATTTTATTCTTATTAAAAATGAAAACCTGAAAATAACTTGCTGCTGTCCAGTCCTTTACTTTACCTTCACCTTAGTGTCGTCCAGGGATGTGGTTCCCGATCTGGTCATCAGGCCCACCTAAGAGGGTTATACTCTTTATTCCCCACCATGTGTGGGGTCCGGGTTGGGAACCACAAGGACAGATGTTTGCTGATGTGCCCTGCCTGTGTTTGATTGTAAGCGGTAAGTAGATGAGTTGTAATTCTTTGTGTTCTCTCTGACCGTCACGTCCGTGTTGCTGACGGGAGTCCAGGAGGTCTTATTTAATGGAAGACCGGGAAAGTCCGGAAGTCTTTAACTGATGTCACAGTTCCGATTTCTCCCCCTACCTCCGATACTCTGAACTACATCTCCCATCCGCCATCTCCGCATGACATCACACCCATGTGCTCCCCGTCCACCAATCATGACCCACCTTTCGTTCAGCCTCACCTGAGTACTAATCCGTCTCACCTGTCCCTCGTTACCTTCTCCTGCGTATACTCCAGTCTGTGTGGACTCGCTCTGTGCTAAGTAAGGCCACTTTCTCCGGCTGATCTGGTCTTTCTGGTTTTGACTTTCGTTGGTCTGTTGGTTTTGGTCTTTGGGTTCTCCTCCTGACTTGTTTGCTGGTTCTGTTGGATTGTATATGACCCTGATTCGTCTCATGGTTTCTGGCTCTGTTCTCTTCCCTTCTGGTATGTGTTCTCTGATTAGCTTATTTTTACTCCCTGTTTTAATAAAACCTGCCTGTCTTTTAGCTCTGCTCGCTTCGAGGTGTGTCTGCTACACGTTAGAGAATACCTAGCCTGTGATATCTCGATGGCCGAGCAGTTAGACTCTCATTAACACTGTACTGGGTAAAAGAGGCTCATAGTCGTATCTGCTTTAATCTATTTATAATCTTTAACTCCCAGCTTAACACAAGTGCCTTTGACCAACACAACCAGCATGACCTCAAATTCCCGAGAGTGGAGGCGAATGTTTGCGTGAGAAATGTGTTATTAAACTGTCACTACAGAGCTATAGATATTCCTCCAGTGTTCAAAGCCAAAGCCTTTAAGTGTAAATTTACAAATTGTGTATAGATTTGTTAATATATATTTGTTAACACCTAAAAATAAAAAGACACACACACACACATACGTGTGCACACCGGCAAAGGGGTTAAAGATACAGAGATTCATCCTTCGGTGGTAAATTGAACACATGGGCATAAGTTTACTTTGTTTGGATGCATGAACTGCACCACCCAGTAGGCGATGCTGGCAACACAGGCTTCTGTCTGCACCCTGCTTCAGGCTGGTTGGAGGAAGCTGGCCAGGCTTTAAATTCAGTATTTTATTTGGTTTGGTGTTTTTGGAAATAATAATAAAAAAATAGTCCACCTTCTTAACAGACTCTGCCTATTACATTGGCAACCATATAAGAGTAATTACATATGTATTATATATATTATAAAGGAGGCCTGTGTTAAACTGAATTCACTTAGAGTGCTGTTAACAGGTCACAGACTTACCTCACCTCAGCATGGGGTACCATGCCCCTTTAATCAGCTCCACTGACGATACAGGAGCACTCTATACTTCTACAGGTACAGACTGTAGTCCATCTGTTCCTCTGTATACTCTGTTACCCTGTTCTTCAATGGTCAGGACCACCACAGAGGTAGTACCACTCAGAGCAGTGACATGACGTGTGGGTGGAGTGGATCATTCTCAGAACTGCAGTGACACTGACGTGGTGGACTGGGTGTGTTAAGAGTGTGTGGTGCTGGTGGTGAAAACATCAGTCACACCAGCAGCAGTCACACTGCACACCACCACCACGTCAGTGTCACTGCAGTGCTGAGAATGATAGCTCATATGATATGATAGATCATAGCTGCTCTGTGGTGGTCCTGTGGGGGTCCTGACCATTAAAGGGCAGAGTATACTTGGACTACAGTCTGGACTTGTAGAACTAGAATATGTATCAGCAGTGAAAAATCAGCAGCTTTTTTTTTCGGTGAACACACTTTTAATAAAGTTATTGTTGGCGTGTAATGTAGTTATCAGCTTAAATATGAGGTACACGTTAGGTCACATGTTTAATTATGGATTTGTTTAAATCTGTTAGCAGCACATCCGATTTAAATGAACTAAAACTAGCTGAATTCCCGCTGCTAGCCGTGATGACCCTTTACTCTACACATCACTCTGGCCCATTGGTTATTAGTTTAAATCAGGTGTGCTCAGTGATGCAAGGCACACAGATATGCATGTGTTGGGTCACCAGGACTGGGCCTTAGAAGCCCTGGATTAGCCAAACCAGGTAACGCATGATACCTTGATTTAATACTGTGCTGCTGTCAGGACGTGCAGGTGCAAGTGTTGGTGTTTCTAAAGCCGCTTGTCTTATCTTTTCCATCACCAGGTGTGCATGCTCAGCAGTCTTGACTTGGCTGTGGCTTCTGTAAGTATGTGAACTCTCAGTTTCATTATAAACCACTAATTCATCCAGATAAGCAGTGTGCTTAAAGAGCCGCCATGATCAAAACTGAATATGAGAGGATTAGTTTTTAAAGGATGCTACTGAACGTGTTACTTGTTAAGTGATTGCCACACTTGTAATCGACTGACTGTCTATTCATGTTATTAATTTCCCTAAAAAAAAGTTCAACTTTAACAAACTAGCAGTTTACTTTTCTATGTTCACACATTTAGAACATGCCTGGTTGGTGTTCATCTTTACACTCGACTGAAATTGGCTTCCTGTTTGCCAACCTCTTATTGAGATGTTTAGTTTCCCCTTAAAGTCCGACCTTAAACTCTACAGCTTGTACACGCACCATAACGCCAATGCGGCCCCATTTAAGGTGGAATGGAAAATTCCCCCAAAGAGCCAACTTTAATTTCAACATGCTTAATTGCTCTGCACATTTCACTCCAGACAGTTTCTCAAACCTTTTATAATATGGAGCAGCTCCACCTTTCTTAGCATCACAACCCCAACAGCAGCCTGTATGTAGCAGCCATGCTGTGTGATTGTATCCGTGTTTGCCGGCTGAAGCGGATCATCTTTAACTGAGAGTTTCATAGTGAGGAACAACTTTAACCTACTGTGTGTTGATGTCCAGATAGAAAGCGAGTAGCTAGTACAGGTAACGTTAGCTACTAGCATTAGCTCCAAGTAACTAGCATATCTGGCTAAATAAGATGAAGACCAACCTGATTTACACCGAGGTTCCTTTAGTTGGGACATGTTGCTGTGAGAGATCGCTTATCTTCCTGTAAACCAGCAATTCAGAGCACAGTTCATCAAATTGTTCATGAGCTCAACTAAAAGATACCCAGTGAATAAAGTGAAAAGAGAACTAAGCATTTCTAGTTTGTGGGTTTTAAAGTGTTCATTCAGGCCAATTCAGAAGTCTTTATTTGGGAACACAGTTTCTTCATCATCTTCTACAGGATACAAGTAGACAACGCCTACTAGACCACCACGGCTCGTCTGCGCTGATGATTTTTATCATTAAGTAATTAACGTCCGTTTATATGCTGCTCGTTACTTTACAAGTCCAGCCTCGGCCTCAGCACCGGCCTTGAGAAGGGAAATCCTGGGAGAGGATTCAAATAGATCCAGAAGTTTTGAAGGCCAGCTAAATCAGTCTCTGGAGAAATGTAAAACCACACAGCCTTTTAACCTACCATATGTCTCTGACATGTGCGCTGTACTTGATGTGTTTGGGTTGCTGTGTGTAGTAGTAGTAGGTGTATGTGCTGAAGTGAAAGAGTGTGGTGATGAAGTACCTGTTTGTCTAATACTGTCCGTATTTTGAGGTTTCTGGTTTTACTTTGGCTCTTGTCCTGAGTCTGCTGTTTCACCAGACGAGATTGCTACAAGTTGACATAATTATAAAAATGATAGACAGATGTTGTGTCTCGTCACTGTAGTAAGAGTGTGGCATCAGTATGAAGGGGGCGGGGAGACGGTCCTGTTTCCTGATCTGTCAGAACAGGGTTCTGCTCTTTCAGAAAAGCTTTGGCCTCTGCTAAGGTAAGAGCCTAAATAACATTAAAGATCATGTACATGTAAATGTACTTTACTAGGACCTGTTCGTCATAAGCGTCTGATTAGCATTTTATATATTTAGAAAATTTTAATGTTGAATATCCTGTATTACTATTATTCATTTTTAAAAAGTGAGTTCAGAACTCTGTAGTGACTGTACAAGTATCAGCTAGTCAAGTCTAATGTTCTCGTTCTGAACACAGTGGTATTAAAACTCTTGGTTAGGGAAGAAACGGTGCTGAACACTAATGCTAGTCTGTGTTTGACCTTCAGACGGTGGTCTGTACACGGTGTGACTGCAGTCCATATCTCTGTAGCTGGTGTGACGTTTCAGTAGGTCTTGGTTGATTCTATGAGAGAAATGAATTACGCCTACAGCAGACCTGGACTCTCATTCATCCTCTTCACTCTATCATAGGACACAGTGTTCACACGATGGCAGATCTCCAGTTCTTCTCTTTTCCCTTTTTCTTTGGAGAAACAACCCCTGCCCTGTCCATCTTTCTGATGTGTGGTCTCTGGGGTGTTCCAGTTCTGCTCTGGGCGTTTAAAGTTGTACACCATCAGTATAAACAGAAGTGCAGTGTTTCAGCTTTCGTCATCCTTCTCCTCATCAACGATTTCCTGGAGTCTTTTCTGAGTGTATACGTTATAGCAAAACTCCTCCAAGGAGACAGGTGTGAGGAACCGACGTGCAGAATATTGTTATCGTTCTGGTCGGGGTTGAGAGTCGGTGGTGTGTTCCTCCAGCAGATGATGGTGTTAGAGACTGATCTGGGTCTAAGATACATCCTCTGCTGTGCTCCCGTTTTCTGTCTCTGCTCCGTTGTAATCTCTGCCATTGGATTCGTGTTTTTTTTCATGTGGATCTTTTCCAGTTCACCACCGCTTCACCTTTTTAGTCTCTTACCACCGTTAGCTGTGACAGTCACCTCCTGTGCAGTCACCTGTGGAACACCGGCCAGTAAAACCCACAGTTCTAATAGACACATGTATAAATATGGGATATTAACTGGTGCAGTGCTCACTATGGTGCTGTATTTGCTTTTTCTCATTGCCTACCTTTCTCAGGGTAGTTGGGGTCTGTTGGTGGTGGGTTTATTGAGTTTGAGAATTATCATAGACCCCCTGCTTTGTGTTATAATCAGCAGGGAGAAACTTGTAAACATGCACTGCAAATCTGACCAGACATTTTAAACAGTTTAAGCTGAACAGTGTTTGTAATGTGTCTGTACTTAACGAAGAGAAATAGAGGCCAAGTTTAAACATTATAATTTGATATTCAGTATTTTATGATATAAAATGCATTTTGGCAAATCTAAGAGAAAACAACCAGTCAAACACATCTATTCATGTCTGACCTTATTAAATATGTCCATATCTGTCTAAACAGTGTTACTAAAGTGTGTTTCTTTCTGTAATGTGCTTTAGTAAAAATGAAAGTTTAAAAGACGCTCGATTTGGGATTTTGGTTGTCTTTATTCAACTGATGTCTAAACCCAGGACCCTCGGCTCCTTTTGCATAGAATTCAGATTTGTGTTTTTAAGTCTTGATGTTGTCACTGTTATCTCTGGTCCTGGGTTCAGGGCTCAGATATTCTAAACACACCGCACTCATATTTGAACTACAGTTAGTTTGAGCTGGGCAGTGTTAACGGAGTAACTGAATAAACAGAGCAGCAAAAAAAACCCAACAAACATGCAGATTTTCTGATGTTTATTTTAATTAGCAGTAACTTCATCACTGTATAGTAACGTTAGACGCGACATTGTCATTAGCTTAGTTAGCATTACTTCACCACTGTGCCACGTTATTATCAAGTTTTTGAACTTTATGGAAGTTTTTCCTGTGTGTTAAATTTCAGCTTCCTCTGCTTCTGGGTTTGAGGTGCGTTCCCAGTCAGCACATTCTGAATACGGACTAGTAGGTTGAAGAACCTCACACAGTGCTTGTTAGACTTTGAGGCGTCTACCAGGACCAGATTCAGACAGCGTGCAGGGTTAAGGTCGGCCTTCTCGTTGTGTACACGTGTTCCTTTAATCCCTTCATACGCCGCTCATGCTGGCTGCTCCATCGTAGTCCTGCCCGCACACAGTGTTTAGCTCTATGTCTTTCTTCTGCAGAAGGGAGGGAACAGCGTGTTCCAGCTCCTGGCTTCTAATACACCTCAACTAATTTAGATCTAATTAGCATATGGTGAAATACTGCACAGTGAATGACACTTGTTCATGGAGTGAAGCATCAGAGGTTTCATCCAGTAGGATGGCGCATGGTTCAGTCTCTCATTTCACTCGTTCTGCCTTCTGTTAGACACCATTGACACCTGGGGCCTTGGGTCTCGGTGACTTTCACTCTGGCACCATTTTCAACATGCACCTTTACCACACAGTCACAGCCTTCATGCTTCACAGTAAGAAGCTACATCTGTACAGTTAGTAACTACATGAATGGATAGAATATTAATCACATGGTGCATATGTATTTGTTTTGTGGCCTGACTGTAGGAACTAGCCTAGCAATGCGCTAATGTTAAATTCAAAGTGGGGGCTTTTAAAAACTGAAATACATTAATTTATAAAAGGATGGTCATCTAGTCAGGAAAGGTAACGTGGTTGAGCACCACCCAGGATCTGTCTGCGCACATGCCTGACTGAGCTCAGTTACAGGAATAAAACTGAACATGGCCCTGTAAGAAAAGACCCTACGTTCTCAGTCTGCTGACACACAGTCGTACAGTTGTACAGTCGTCCTCTACAGATAACACACTTCTGCACATTTTAATGCTCAGTTACGGTTTATTTGCAGAATAAAACCTATTGGGAGAAAATCGCTACCTGTGCAAAAGTTCTGGTGCATTTTATACTGAAGGTTTAAAAATGTTTGTCTTTTGGTTAAAACCCACAAATAAATATAAACTATTGTCTGTATTTGTATCATATTTCCCATATTTAAGTGTATTCTCTGTAAAGGTGTAAAAGGTGTGAATTTTCATTGCTATGTAATATTACCTTCATCTTTGTCTTCAAAGTTAGGTTGATACCAATAAATATAAAAATCTATATTTTACAGGAATAACGTAGCAGTAATAGAAAAATAAATAACTTTAAAATTAAAATATATGTATTATTAATATTAAATAATAAAGATTAATAGTATTTTAAATTTTTTCTCTAAATATCTGTGTATAAAATGTGGCCTGTGCAAGAATATTTATATTTTAGGTTTAATTGTGGATTTTAAATGTAACGTTCCATAGTCTATAAAGTATAGTACCTTAAATGGATGTTCTTAAATATATTACATGCTCCTGTAGCATTGCAGTCACTGAAACTCAGGAAAGTAGTAGTGGTTGGTGTGACTCGATGGATGACACCACCATCCACCAGGGAGTTACCACACCATCTGGGACATGAGGGTTCGATTCCCGGTCTGGGTTACTATGTGCTACACCAATAAGAGTCCTTGGGCAGAACTCCTAACACTACATTGGTCCACCTGTAATACAGATACCCTTGTGAGTCGCTCTGGATAAGAGCGTCAGCTAAAGGCCGTAAATGAAAACCGTTCCTCATGTACGTTAACGTGAACTTCGTTAGTGCTGCTTAAACAGGGTTCATTAGTGACTTTAAAAACCGGGACGTTATTGACATTATATATTTTATGTGGTTCTAGATTTACAACTTTCCTCCAAAACTGTGTTTATTCTGTTTGTTTTTTCATCTTGTGTTTGCAGCTTCCGTTCCCACAGGTTTTAAGATGGTGCAGAGAGTATGTGGTTGGTGCAGACGTTTGGTGGAGTGTGCTCAGTGTGGTAACTGTTTTCCAGCGTTCAGAATAACTTTATAGACCTCGTGGTACGAGACCACACGATCATGAAGCTCAGTCGAGTCATGCGCACGTCGGCGGTATCTGTCTCACATCGCGGTCACCTGTTTCTGATGTACATTTCTCTGCAGCTGCTCGTATATTCAAATCCACTGACATACACCTGCCTCTGAATCAGACTGACATCACTTCTGCTGCTACCCAGAACCACAGCCTCTTCACACTGCACACTTGCTCTCCATATATAGCGGCGAATGCCCTTACTGATATTAACCCACGAGTAGCTGCAGGTACGCACGGTTCAGACCCACTGCTTTCTGCCCTGTAGAATTCCCAGCACCTGGAAAGCAGCTCATGTTGCCCCATAAAGGAGGAGAGGCAGCAGATCTGAATCATTACTGACCGTCATGCCTGCTGGTTCTCCTCTCACCTCTGATCTCCCTTAACCCACCACCTGATGTCATTGTCCCGTGTCCATCCTTGCCCAGTCACACCCCGTTGCCTCGTTCCCGGTCTCCTGAATATTGATCAGCTTCACCTGACAGTCACTTTAGTCTGTTTGTGTAAATGCTCTCTCTCACTGGCTCATTGAGAAGTACTGCCGCCCTGCTGCATACCGAGCGCTCTCTCTCTGTTTGATCTTGTGTTACTCTGGCTTTGACTCTATTCTGCTTCTCTGGTTTCCTCCTCTCGTCCATTCTCTTCGGTCCCTCTGCCTGGTCTGATGGTCTGCTTGGTTTGACTCTTGGCTGTTTATTGACTCTGACTCAGTTTAGCCCTCTGACTGTATCTCCTTGCTCCTGGTGCTGCTGTGTTTTGGTACAAGCCTGTTTAATAAGCTGTGCCGTGCTTTTAGCTCAGCGCGCGTCACAATCTGTTCGTCCATCGTCACACTGACCAACCTTACAACTGTCTAGCTACAGTGCTAATATTTAATAACCATCAAAAATCATTTCTTTATGAAATCTCTGTCCTGTCTGTCTTTCAGTCTGGCTTTGGAGAACGACACACCACTGTCTCTGCGGAGGTGACCTCTGTGTGGCCTTAAACAGGAAGAAGCTCTGTGCTGCCGTCGTTACTGATTTAACAAGCGCTTCCGACCCCTTATACTTCTAAAAGATGGGCTTTAGTGATAATGCAGTGCTGGGGGCCCAACACTACCTCTCAGAGAGAACACAGTGCATGGTGCTGGGTAACCAGGGGTCTGATTTAACACCTTACAGACTGCAGGGTTAAACACTACAGATCAGATCATCCTGTGTTCAGGATCTGCTGTTTGTTCTTCTTGGATTTCTTTATCAGAGTAGATCCTGTTTTCCAGGAAAAGCATTGCAGAGACAGTCTCAGTATCAGTCCTGGTCTACAGTGGTGTAGTTTATAGACGTGTCTCAAACCCTCTTACACCACTAGACTCCATCCGCCATTCTGTTCTGAGAGTTACTACTGCTGAGCCTCACAACACTCACCACTGCAGACTGGACACACTGGACGACCCTCACTAGCAGCCCGATGGGAAACGCACTGACATGTGTTTGTATGTAAATCACTTTCTGGCCGTCTGCCAGCTCCTATCTCTGCTGTGATTTCTATAATAGCCGTAGTCTTCAGACTCGCTCTAGTGACGGGATCACCTGTCAGGTACCTCGAGTCTTACTGAACTGGGAATGTCTGCTCCTAGCTACAGGGTCCCGGCGAACCGGAATTCCCTACAGGAGTCTCACTCGGCTCCCTGGCGTCTCTGAATCATTTTAAACTTCACCAGCCGCCGTCAGCCGTCTTTTATTATTCTTTACTTTGAACTTGTTTTTATTATTTTATCTCAACTTCAGTTTATAATCCTTTTAATTCTGACTGATTGTACATTTTAACTTTGCCTATTTCTCCTTCTATGTTAAAATCTTATTAACTGGTTTATTATCTTGGTTTTATTTATTAATAATGATCCTTTTTAATTATAATCATTAATTAAGCTCATTATCTTTTTAAATGATGTCTTATTTAGTTTTAAATTCTTTCTTTAATGTATTTAGTTTGATTGTACTGTCTAAGTTTCTGTAGACATTTTAATTTCACCCTATTAAATTTTATTTGCTCTTAAGATGTAGTTGCTCAGCTGTGTTGAAAATGGGGGTCACCCTCACTGTACTTTTGAGTGTAAGTAAAGGTGGATTGATGGAGTGGACACATGTTACAAGGTCAGGTGAGGCAGAATAAGATCGTAGAGACACCAAACTCAGCACACTCGACTACGTTAACATCAGTAGCCTCACTGCGTATATTAGAACTTCTGCTCAGATCCGAACGATTGGTGCGCGATTGGTTTACATTCTCATAATAAGTGACTCAAATCTGCCATTAAAGGGAAACGACCCACATGTGCACTTCCCAATCAGCAACGTCACATGACTGAATCACGTGGATCATGAACAGCATATAATCAGAACAGGCAAACTAACTGGCTTTAAGCTCATTTCTAGATGTTGTATAACATCACCTGTAATACAGTGCAGTATCTAATAACGGTTTTACAAACTGACCTTCAGATACTGGTCGGTGCAGAATCACACCCATAGTAATGACCTACAATTATCTCATCATGTGTGCTAACACGACCGTATAACTAATCCATAAAATGTTCAGAATGGAGACACGTTGATTAGAACCTGTGAAATGAACATTCAAACAAAGACGGCTTCTCTACATGTAAATGTAATATATGAATTTAATATGAGTATTAAAGATACAGACTTTATTCATACACGAAGGATCAGCTTAGAAAATATACCAGGAAAAAGTTTCACTTCTCATTAACACGTTTATGTGAGGTCACATCTACTGAAGGCGACTTGGCATGTGCATTTGAGTAAATAAGAAATCTCGACTTCTCCTAATAATCTCCACCGGACTCTTGACCCCCTCCTTTCTCATGGTGCCATTTAAATAACATTAGTTCAGACTGGTTGATGGTCAGTATTGAGCTGTGTGTTTGTTGGTTGTGTCTGAGCCCTAAGTTTCTCCTTGCAGACCAGTACACACTGGATGGGGTCCGAGACCACTCTCACACTGACGAGGAAGGCAAACATGATGTCATACATGTCCATATATGGTTGTCTTTGAAGTACATAAACGAACACAGTTACTGAAGGTACACAGACAGCAAAGAGTGTTAGTGTAGAAACTATCAGCACTGCTGAACCTGCCTTCACACCCGAGTGAGGAACACGGTCATGATTAGGAGAGACTTTACATGTACGTAAACACGTGACTGCTAAGATACAGAGAGGCAAAATACACAAGACCGTGTTTAATACGAGGTCATAACTTAAAAATTGGCATGCAAGCAGAACCAGCCACAGAATGATGCCCAGGTTAACAGAGCAGGCTGGTGAGAAGATGTGAGCAGAGCAGGTTGGGTTTTTCAAAGAGAGAATACTCTGTAGCGCCACCAGCTGGTGGAGGTAAAGACCCCCAATTCTAAGTGTACCCCATAATACATAAACAACAATATACACAGAGTTATGGTAGTCATGTACATGTTCTGACCAGGAGATTCGGTTTATATCCAGGGTAAAGGTAATCGTGTTGTCGGAGTATAAAAACGACACTATGCAGAAACTGAGGAGCAACTCTAACAGGTCGTTGAGGAGGAGGAGGACGATGAAGGCTGAGATTTGTCCCCCATTCTTGCGATGATTATGTAGAACATAAAGAGCCCAGACCAGAGCTGGCAGTCCCACACATATCCCAGCGATGAGGAAGATGAAGATTATGATGTCATTATAATAATTATGAATCGTAGGCTGGATATCCATGTGTAGACCGCAATCTGAGTCACTTTCAAATTTGCAGGCCTGAAACACAGTAAAAGAACAAACTGTGCGTGGACTAGTGGAAAACAGTGATTACCATGTATCTACATTTTTTGAATAAAGCTTTATATCAGATTACATTATAGATTTACAGGCACTTACTGAGACCACTGTTGCACTGAGTGAACCTGCAGCAGGAAATAAGAACACATGTTCAGAAGTCACTTCAAATGAGGTCAGTCTTGGGGTTTGAGTTTTAGTGGATCATTTTAGTGTAGTCTTCAGCATCATACAAACGAAAACACAACTAAAAACTGCCAGGTTCAGCACAAATAACGAGGATTTCAAACTGATTTAAGGAACAGAACCGTTTAAAAGAGGCTAAACAACTTGTAGCAGCTGGTCAATCTGGAGTTTGTACAGTTTTCATAGTGACTAATCCAGCTGAATGTTTTTTGTCATTTTTAAAGCAATATATATGCTTTAAATCGGTTGTACTTTTGAAGGTACATCTGCTTTTTTTTTTTTCTCTTCATGAATGAAAAATATACGTGCACAGTACTCTGCCCCTGCCCCGCCCCCAGTGTGATGCACTGCAGTCCATCTGTTTCTCTGTATACTTTGTAACCCTGTTCTTCAATGGTCAGGACCCCCACAGGACCACCACAGAGCAGGTATCATATGGGTGGGGGATCATTCTCAGCACTAAAGTGACACTGACTTGGTGTGTTAGTGCGGGAATCACTGGCATGAATGAACCAGACACAGTAGTGGTACACCTTTCTACATTTTATCCTCTCTTCATCCTCTCTTCTTTCCGTTTCATTTATTTATTTTTTTTATTTGGAAACTTTGTCCTTGTCTCACTTTGTATGGTATTTGTAACCACTAGAGGGAGAGGGGGAGGACACTCTCAACCTGCTCACTGGTCAGTCCTGGGTTGTCCTGTGCCTGACACCTCTAAGATCTCTGCACTGTGCCTTAGGCCCTACGTTGTCAGTGTTCTGTGCCGGATCTCCTATATGGTCTGGGTCCTGTTCCTGGTTCACTGCATTTTCTCAGTCATCTCCATTGTCCGTGACTGTCTGTCTCTCCACTACATTCTCTCTTTGGTATTTAAATTATTGGTTACTATCTGCTAGCTAGCTAAAAGTTTAGCCTTAATAACATCCTGAGCTTAGCTCACTGTCATCACTGCTGTCGAATTTTCAATGTTTTAATTTGTCTCCTTATCTTCCTTTAGCTGCTCCACATTTTGAAATGTGCTTCCTCAGCAGTTTAAAGCTTGTTTTGTTCATTGGCCTATCTGGCTCACATCTGTTGTCAGCCATTTTGACTTATGTGTCTATGCACAGGGTTGATCCACAGTACATTTCAGACAGTGCAAACAAGCCCAGTGTGTAGTTAATTTATATCCAATGTGACACTGGGAAGATCTCAAGGGGGATTTTTAATTTTATATAAATATTAATTTCACTCTAAATGATCTTTATTTTGCATTCAGTAGTCCTTCTGAAATTACTAAACAAATCCTCACCCTATTTTACATGCAAATTAATATTCGGAAATATTCTGTTCCAGCTATCAAGATACACCTGCGTGAACATTACTTCAGAACATTACTTTAGAACATTACTTCAGAACATTACTTCAGAATACTACTTCAGAACGTTACTTCAGAACGTGGCTTCAGAACGTTACATCAGAATATTATCTCAGAATAGTACTTCAGAACGTTACTTCAGAACATTACTTCAGAATATTACTTAAGAACATTACTTCAGAATATTACTTCAGAATACTACTTCAGAATGTTACTTCAGAACATTACTTCAGAATATGACTTCAGAACATTACTTCAGAACGTTACTTCAGAACATTACTTCAGAATATTACTTAAGAACATTACTTCAGAATATTACTTAAGAACATTACTTCAGAATATTACTTCAGAATACTACTTCAGAATACTACTTCAGAACATTACTTCAGAACGTGGCTTCAGAACATGGCTTCAGAACATTACCTCAGAATATTATCTTAGAATAGTACTTCAGGACGTTACTTCAGAACATTATTTCAGAATATTACTTCAGAATGTTACTTCAGAACATTACTTCAGAATATTACTTCAGAAAGTTACTTCAGAATATTACTTCAGAATGATACTTCAGAACGTTACGTTAGAACTTTACTTCAGAATGTTATTTTAGAACATTACATCAGAATATGACTTCAGAACATTACTTCAGAATGTTACTTCAGAACATTACTTCAGAATATTACTTCAGAATATTACTTCAGAAACATTACCCCAAGACGTTACTTCAGAACATTACTTCAGAACATTACTTCAGAATATTACTTCAGAATACTACTTCAGAACATTACTTCAGAACGTGGCTTCAGAACATGGCTTCAGAACATTACCTCAGAATATTATCTTAGAATAGTACTTCAGGACGTTACTTCAGAACATTATTTCAGAATATTACTTCAGAATGTTACTTCAGAACATTACTTCAGAATATTACTTCAGAAAGTTACTTCAGAATATTACTTCAGAATGATACTTCAGAACGTTACGTTAGAACTTTACTTCAGAATGTTATTTTAGAACATTACTTCAGAACATTACTTTAGAATATTACTTCAGAACATTACTTCAGAATATTACCTCAGAAAGTTACTTCAGAATATTACTTGAGAAACATTACTCCAGAAGAACATTACTTCGATGTCAGAACTTACCTCAAGTTTTTTCACAAGTTTTGTCCCAAAAAAAGTTGAATAAAGACATGTACCTCAAGTGTGTTTTCGCCATCAAGTTAAAAAACAGTTGAATAATACAGATGGTAACACTTGTAACAGTATGTAAACACTAACACTGTACAGTAAACAGTGTTGATATTTTCCTCTCACCTTTTAGCTCTTCTTTAACTCTCTCGGTGGAGTGATGAGTGTTAGAGATGATCCACCCTCTCTCTCATCTCTCTTTCTTAGTTCATTCTGGAACAGATGAAGCAAGGTAAACATGTAATGGCCCCTTGAGTGTAACTCAGGGGGAGGAGATTTCTTCACCTCTTTGATGAAGATTAAAACCCATCGCTCTGTGAGAAGTGAATGTCCGTAACTTCTACAAAACATGTGTATTTAATATATATTATGTTGTTTGTGTTTCATCAGTATAAATTATAATTTTATTCATTTTTCTGGCCTAATCCAGTACGGCGACCTGTAGAGACCTTATGCACGTAGTTTGTGGATATGGTATGTGAATGGTATTTACAGGAAAACTACAGAAGTGGGTTTTAAGCCTACATGTCCTCCAAAAACGCAGTTGGTGAATGAGGCCAATGAAACTGGCTGGTCAGGCTTTAATGCTGAGCTGAGATGTATTTGGGTTGCACTGTGTTCTCAGCAGGAAGCTGTTACTAAGCAAAGGCATTGTTTCAGTATGCTGAGTGGGAAGGTGGTCTTTATGATCAGCCAGAGCAGCCCTGTCCTCCTGCAGAACAGTGTTGTATCTGCTCAGGTAAGAGCATAATGTAGTATGTGTAGCTTCATGTGAGTGAATACAGATGTACCTTCACTGGAAACGTTGTAATGTGTCAGGTTAAATATGTCTGTAATATTTCTGTACTGTACATGTGTGTTATATTATATATATTATTATACGTACATGTATATTTTAGAAGTTTTCAGAATTTATATTAAAGGTTATTAATTTTTTCACATAAATTTAATTATTAATATTTTATTTATTTGTTTATTCTGGTTTGGAATCGTAACTGTGGATCATTCCTGTTTTGTAAACAGTGTTTTGTAAACAGCAGTTAAGGCTAATCCCGTGTTCTTCTCTCCAGTGGATTCAGCTGCTGGTTGGTAATCAGTGTGGTTGTATCTGCAGCTGCTCACTTATCATTCCCACTCCAGCGTATCTCCAGCAGCCTACAACAGAGGGAGCACACCAGGGGAAATGTATCGGCCTGGAATGTTTTTCTTCCCAGAAATCCTCATGTCCGTCTTCCTCCTATGTGCCATGTGTGCCGGCGTGGCAGCTCTGCTTTGGGCTCTTGTTGTTTTGCACCGTCATCATAAAAGCCACGTCAGGATTTCAGCTTTGATCTTCCTCCTCCTCTCCAATGATGCTTTGGAGCTTCTGCTGAACCTGTACATCATATCAAGACTGCTCCAGAGAGACTGGTGTGACGGAATTACATGTCGGATCTTTTCGTCTTTATGGTCGTCATCAAGACTGTGTGGTGTTCATCTCCAGCAGGTGGTGGTGCTGGAGAACACCGTTTCTCTGAGATATCCGTCCGTCTCCGCTCATGGCCTCTGCTCCGTTATGATCTCCATCATTGCGTTCATTGTTTTCTCCCTGTGTGATTTTTTTGGAGCTGACGGTCTTCTACTTTTCAGCCTAGTCCTCCCGCTAGCTGTGTCGGTCTCCTCCTGGATAATCACCTGTAGAGCTCCACCTGTTAGCAGATCTAATAGAGCCGGGACTCCAGAGTATGTAGTGCTGTCGTATGCAGCCTTCACTGTGATTCTATATTTACTTTTTCTGATTGTTTACCTTTTTAATCACAGATGGAACCTTTGGGTGATGAGTGGGTGTCTGAGTGTGAGGGTGATCATAGACGCCCTGCTGTGTGTGATGATCTGCGGAGAGAAACTCACTCAGAGACACACAGACCCCAGAACTGACCAAACATCAGTCCAGGCTGAACAGTCGGTGTAATTTACCGGTACCCAGCTACCAGTAACCAGATATCAGCGTATCAGTATAAGAGTGTCCTGTTCAGCACCTTTCCATCATCACTGATGATACGGACCGTGTTACTGACTGTGTAACTCACATGTACTAACGTGTCACCTGTTTTAGAAGAATCTTATTAATAATAAAAGTAGAAAAATGGTTGGAGATTGTTTTGATTGCTGATATTAGACTCATGTGTAAACCCAGCACAATTTAACATCAAATTATTACATTAATTTTTATCTTTTTTTTGTTTTCCAGCTTCATTTTTCTTTTAGTCCTGAGATTTAACACTCAGTCTGCTCTGAACAGTGTTCAGTGAAGAGATCAGCACAGTCAGACCTGCACGTGCGTCATTTTTACTCCTGCCTGCTTTATTTTATATTTATTTTATTATCTAGATGTCTGATAATGTTGTCTTGTTTATTTTTATGTTCTGTGCTGTTTGCTTGTTGGATCTGAACACAGATGAACTCACTGGGCTGACAACTGGAGTGTTTGTTGGGTTATTTTGACAGTGCTGGACCGTTTTGTGTATGCTGGTTGCTGGATCAGGTGCTGTGTCAAGTGCTGGGTTAGGTGCTGGTTAAGGTGCTGGCTCATGGGTCAAGTGCTGGGTCAGGTGCTGGGTCAGGGGTTGGGTCAGGTGCTGGGTCAGATGCTGGGCCAGTTGAGGGTTCAGGTGCTGGGTCAGGTGCTGGGTTAGGTGCTGGGCTAGGTGCTGGGTCAGGTGCTGGTTTAGGTGCTGGGTCAGGTGCTGGGTCAGATGCTGGGCTAGGTGCTAGGCTAGGTGCTGGGTCAGGTGCTGGGTCAGGTGCTGGGCTAGGTGCTGGGCTAGGTGCTGGGTTAGGTGCTGGGTCAGGTGCTGGGTCAGGTGCTGGGTCAGGTGCTGGGTTAGGGGCTGGGTCAGGTGCTGGGTCATGGGTCAGGTGCTGTGTCATGGGTCAGGTGCTGGGTCATGGGTCAGGTGCTGGGTTAGGTGCTGGGTCAGGTGCTGGGTCAGGTGCTGGGCCAGTTGCAGGTTCAGGTGCTGGGTTAGGTGCTGGGTCAGGTGCTGGGTCAGGTGCTGGGTCATGGGTCGGGTGCTGGGTTAGGTGCTGGGTCAGGTGCTGGGTCAGGTGCTGGGTCAGGTGCTGGGTCAGGTGCTGGGCCAGTTGCAGGTTCAGGTGCTGGGTCAGGTGCTAGGTCAGGTGCTGGGCCAGTTGCAGGTTCAGGTGCTGGGTCAGTCTCGGTGACGGTGGAGATAAAGCTGTTAACCTTGTAGTTTTGTATAGCTGTAAAAATATGCTGGTCCATAACAGAAGTAAATGTAGGAGTCTGTAAATGCCTTTTATAAATACACCGCTCAATAAAATTAAAGGAACATTTTAAAGTAACACTTTAATTGTCTAAGTGGACAAACAAAAATAACCCAAAACTGCTTGGAAGGACGTCTGGTTCCATTGACTTCTGTTCAAATTAAATGAGATTTTGGTTCTCTCCTGTAAAGTTGCCATTTTGGAGATACCTGTTTTTCTTTGGACAGCAATGGTATACCAGCTGGGAAACATTATCTGACGGAGCACTAAGCACGGTTGTAAGTCGCTCTGGATAAGAGCGTCTGCTAAATGCCTTCACTGTAATGGAAATGTACTGAAGAAACTACATTCAGTTCTTTACTCCACACGTCTCTCACTACATTAACTCGATCTGTTAAACTCAGCAAATCTGCAGAAATAAATTTCTATTTAATAAACACACACTCTTAAAAACCTAGATTTAAATTATTACACTGTTATTTAGTTCATAAATATCCTCAAAAAAGATTCATTAATATTTTATATTTTATGTGATTCCATGAACGTTATTAAGCTCAGAAGTCTTATATCTGATCCATGTAGTTTCTTATCCAGTCTGATTATTTGAACACAGATTGTGAGGGTGTAAAATTCTGTGTACAGCTTCCGTTCTCACACATTTAAGATGCTGCAGCCTGAAAGAGCCCACACCCTGCAGTCGTTCTGAGGTTTGAGCATGGTGGGGTGACTGTTCTCCTCTCGGTGGTCTTATGCTTCAGTAAAGAGCATAAACAACCACAAGATCATAACGATAGGTCAGTCACGTGCGTCTCAGTGACGTCCTTCCAGCATCACAGTCACCTGTTTCCTCTGTTGACCACCTTTAAACTCTACATGTCCAGTGATGAAGTGTCTATCCCCTTATGTCCCCTAAGTGCTCCAGAAGGCCCCCTGACCCAGTGGTGCAGGGATGCGCCCCTGTCTTACTGCAGAGAGGTGTGATTGTCTAGCATACGTCATATTTAATGCTACAGGTTATACAGTGGGCTACATGACAGTTACAGGACAGTGGAATATGTGGAATATACTGTATATGTAGTTTAATTTTATTTGATAAGTCTAGATGTGTGTCTTTGTCTTTGATTCCAGCAATGAAGGCATAAAACAGGACTGGGTAAATATTTCTCAGGATGTTTATATATATATATAATTTTAATTCACGTTAAAATTTGTCTTTAAAACTCCGTATTTTATAAACTTTATCTTAATTTGTACATGTATTATGTGGTTATGGCCCGACACTGTACATATCATATGGCTTCACATGCCAGGTAAATATTAAGCACAGTTTAAATGTGAAAGCTGAAATGGGTGGAGCTTCTCAGGGTGCTGGTATCATGCGTTCCGTTGGTGGTTGTGGTCTGTGCTCGCTTGTTGGTTCGGTGGTCTGTTTATTTTTAAGTTAGAAGAAAAAACACTTTCCAGAACTCGAGACTCATGAAGATGGTTTTACTCAGCTGCAGCACATTTAGATGGTATCAGTGCAACATCACTTTCTGCTGCATGTGTCTTTTAACAGTCTAGAGTCTGTGTGATGCGTGACTGCTGTGCATGACCTGAGTAGCAGCATCAGGCTTCTAAATACAAACGCTGGTACAGTGTCTGCTCCACTTCCCGAGCGATAGCATCCCAATGTCAACATGTCAGACGTCTCGGTATGGAGCTGTGGAGGTTCCTGATGGCGTCCTGTGATAACCATCTCATGCAGTTTGAAAAACCTCACACAGTTCCTGCAGATGGTGCGGTAGGGGTGGAGGTGGAGTGACACCAGGGCGTCTCCACACACGGATTCGTGAAGTTAAACAGAAGTTAAAAACAGGGACTCAATACTGAAGATGACCCGCCGGCATTCTGAGTCACTACATGACAGTCTGGTACGACACCACTGCAGACTTTGGTGACGGTGACATGGTGTGAGGTACAGCCCTGGTAACGGTCTGTGTGCAAGTAGTCCAGTGTGGTGCAGGCGTCTGCCAATGGTGCTGCAGGATTCATGGAGGCATCACTGAATGTCCACAGTGGTGGCTTTTGGGTCAGTCAGGTGCCGAGATAAGACCCGTCCTTGCTTATGCCGAGCGTGAAACTTGAACCCTTCACTCCTATTTGTGTAGCTATTGTTTTGATGTGTAGGATGTATATGTATTGAGGAATGTATATCACTTGCTTTATCTCTCTCTCCTGATATACAGCTTTTTATCCAACCTGGTTTTTAGATTCTCTTTCCCCATTGAAAATGAATGGGATGGGAAAGTGCCATACCATTTTACATATTCCTTCTCAGAGCAGAATCCCAGGTATGAATTCAGTGTTGGTCTGACCCTCAGTCGTCTATTTCCTTTTTTTCTCCATCCCTCCCATAGAACCTCATTCATTGGCCCTACCTAAACCCTATTGTTTCTGTTAACCTACACCTGCCAAACTGCATGTATTCACTCAGGCCAGATCCCCAAACTCTAATCCACCACCAGACTGATATGCAGTCCTCTATGTCGTTTATCCATCCATTTATTTATCCCCTTCCTCCCATATGAACTGCCATTCATTTTTAGCACACCATAGCAACAAGCATAAAGTGCACAACCACTGTTTTCTTCAGGAACTACGTCTCTCTAGGTTCTAGATCTCTTGCTTATGAATGTTTTAAAGCATAGGCTAAAACTGAAAAGCTGGAGCCTCGTGTTTAAAGTGATGGGGTGGGTTGTGGATAGTGCCGTAGCTGTTTGACTGTTCAGTGGGGTCTTCCTTTAAAGACACTTGGTCATGCGTTCTGTCATACATGGTTATGGGATTAGAGCACCAACGATTAAGAGATGAACGAGCTTTACACTCCGTTTAGATTTAAACCTCTCATATGAAATGCAGCTTCTGTGTGGAGCAGGCTTTTAGCGGTTTGTGCTCAGCGTGGTGACTGTTTTCCTCTCGGTGGTCTGTTTCTGTTTAAGTTAGTAGAATTTCCAGACCTCGTGCTACAAGACCACAACTCAGCAGATCATGAAGACGACTTTCAATCAAGTCATGTACATGAAGGTGGTATCACTGTAACATCATATCAACACTCCGTGGTTCGGATCTTTCACCAGACTAAACATCAGCACCTGGTTTCAGAGTTGTGGTTCAGTTGAAATGTGAGTTTTGCATATCGTCACTGTCCAATCAAAAACAGGTATCTCCAAAACGACAGCTTTACAGGAGAGGACAACAACCTCATTCAATCTGAATGGAAGTCAATGGAACCAGGCGTCTTTCCAAGCAGTTTGGGGAAATTTCTGTAGGTCCATTCTTCATGGAATTTCCACTCAGTGTGATCATGTGATCAAATGAGGCATAAAAGTAAAAAACTCAACAGAAAGGGAGAGACATGTTTTTCTTTGGGCGGTGATGATATTCTGGTCCACGAGAGCTAGTCCAGATGTAGACCTGAGAGGCTGACCGTGTATCTGAGCCTCACTACTCAGACCTATACAGGAGCTGCAGGCTTTACTAGGTGACCGGTTTGTCATATGGTTCAGGATGTGACGGGAAGCTGCTGTTAGATTCGGTTCTTAGTGGGTTACTCAGGACACCCAGTCAGCGCTCTGGACAGTTTATGTTTTTCAGTAAACCCTTTTGGTAAATATTGGATGTTAGATGTTCCAAAAGAGGTTTAAGGTTTGTAATAGGGTCGTCCCACACCTGCTCATCTAGAACCGGTCTGGTCAGATCTGGGATCTTAATAAAAATCTTCTAATGAACTCATTTAACCAAAAATGTCACATCTGTTTTCCAGGTAGTTACCATTAAAATTTGACCTTCAGGTTCTAAACTGTATTTGGTACACTGAGTGGGAATATTTACAGAATGGCTGAAATATTAACTGGACATAACCACCAACACCAACAATAATATTTCACTCCTAAATGACCCTAAGGGGTTTATTTATTAACCAAGGCCCGAATGTACCAGATATAATACCAGTGCTATATTAAGATGTTATGAAATTTAGCTGGAATGAGTTACCAAATGACGACATGACTAAAAGGATATTCACTAGTTAGGAAACAGGTACAGACTGAAACGGTGTTAATCCAGACAGCAGGCTTTGGAATGTTCAGCTCCTGGTTTAACCCTGGACAGTCCAGCAGAGACCCGTTATAAAACCCAGCCCAGTGTTATAACCATGGCGGTAAATGTTCCCTGTAGCTCAGTGCTGTGAAACAGATCCTCCAGCAGATCTATATTAATATTAAATACTAGCAGCAGTAACAGTGGAGGAGCTTTCCTGTTACACCAGCGCCACAGACAGCAGTTCTGCTCTACCAGTGTTTCTTTATACCCATCATCCTTAATGCTGGAGCTCAGTCTAGAGCCTAATGGTGCAGTCACAGGCATAACGAGGTTCCAGCTGTTAGAACCTGTTAGAACTAACACTGAGAATCTGGGCTGCGACAGTGACTGGTTCATCTGAGCTTTCAGCTGGACCTGAAGGACGATCTCTTAAAGTGTTCAGCTCATCCTGATGGAGGTTCAGCTACACCCCTAACACAGATGGTGCTTCCTAGTGAAGACAGTGGTTGACCATGTACACACCCTCTCTCCACCTGACGAACCATTTCAGCGTGTAAATGTTTTTTTGAGTGTTCATGGTTCTATATAGATTCTTCGGTTCTACTGGAGAACCCTTACAGGATCATGTTTTTAAGAAGGTACTTAATTTTAACGTGGACATCATCTGCTTTCTTCCTGCCCTTCTGGTCACCTGTGGCTTGTGTGCATGAGAGAGAGAGAGAGAGAGAGAGAGAGAGAAAAAAGAGAGAGAAAGAGAGAGGGGTGGGGATGGTCTCTGTTCCTTCAGAACACCATTTCTCTCTTTCAGAGTAACACTGCAAACATCTGATCGGAGGTAAGAGCTAATCGTGTCATATGGAACCGAACTGGTTCTAGACTCTACTGCTATAGAACCTGTTTAGATGGTTGAATAACAGTCTGTATTTGTGTGCAGTGAGATGTTAGGAACAGTCATATTCAGTGTGTGTGTAGAGGTTTATAGCGGGTCCTGGTTTCAGGCTGTGGAGGAGAACAGTGCTGATATAGACTCTACCTCATATATAATCACACAGAGAGATTATTAATGGGGATTAGAATTATACTTTACACTGGATTCATTATAATAATGAACTGGGACCGAGCAGCTGTGGCACATTTCCTCTTCAAACAGTCGAATTCAGTCAGAAAATGGTCAAACAGATCTGCTGCGGTTCCACTCAATAAAATAGACATTTAAAAGAATCAGTTTATAAAAATAATCCGACTTTCTGTAGATATCTTTCTAAACCTGAATATGAAAAATACAGCTATCGGGGAATACCTGGATAAGTAATAAACACAAATAACCAAAAAATAATAACCACTAAAATATCAACACATAAACAACCTGAAATAAATACATACAAACAAACAAACACTACAGAATAAATAACTTAATAAACTACATAAACTTAATAAACTAAATAAACGTAATAAATGAAATAAACTTAATAAACTTAATAAACTAAATAACTTAATAAACTAAATAAACTACATAATCTACATAAACTTAATAAACTAAATAAACTTAATAAACTAAATACACTTAATAAACTAAATACACTTAATAAACTTAATAAACTAAATAAACTTAATAAATGAAATAAACTTAATAAACTAAATAAACTACATAATCTACATAAACGTAATAAACTTAATAAACTAAATAACTTAATAAACTACATAATCTACATAAACTTAATAAAGTAAATAAACTTAATAAACTACATAATCTACATAAACGTAATAAACTTAATAAACTAAATAAACTAAATAATCTTAATAAGCTTAATAAACTACATAAACTTAATAAACTTAAACTAAATAAACTAAGTAAACTTAATAAACTTAATAAACTACATAAACTAAATAAACTTAATAAACTTAATAAACTAAATAAACTTAATAAACTTAATAAACTAAATAAACTTAATAAACTAAATAAACTTAATAAACTAAATAAACTTAATAAACTAAATAAACTAAATAAACTTAATAAACTAAATAAACTTAATAAACTTAATAAACTAAATAAACTTAATAAACTAAATAAACTAAATAAACTTAATAAACTAAATAAACTTAATAAACTTAAACTAAATAAACTAAATAAACTTAATAAACTTAATAAACTAAATAAACTTAATAAACTTAATAAACTTAATAAACTAAATAAACTTAATAAACTTAATAAACTAAATAAACTTAATAAACTAAATAAACTAAATAAACTTAATAAACTTAATAAACTACATAAACTAAATAAACTAAATAAAGTAAATAAACTAAATAAACTTAATAAACTTAATAAACTAAATAAACTAAATAAACTAAATAAACTTAATAAACTAAATAAACTTAATAAACTAAATAAACTTAATAAACTAAATAAACTAAATAAACTTAATAAACTTAATAAACTAAATAAACTTAATAAACTTAATAAACTAAATAAACTAAATAAACTTAATAAACTTAATAAAGTAAATACACTAAATAATAAACTTAAACTAAATAAACTTAATAAACTTAATAAAGTAAATAAGTCCATTTGAACTCTGTGATTAAACTGTATGTTAAATTCAGCAGACACACAGTGAATACACGGTAATTGTGTTAAGAGTGAATTTAACTATTTTCATTTAAAAAAGCCAAAAAATCATTTATTATTTATATAGAATATTGTATATACTGTTTGAGCTTTTTATGTTTGTATTAATTAATTTATTTTATTTAGTTTTAATGTGTGTTGTTTGCTTTAGAGATAGATGTGAGTATTAATTAATTACCAGTGTTAATTACACCATGCTGAAGCTGTATATATATATTTATGATTTTTGTGGAGAGGCAGGAATGTGATTATGATCTTTATCCTGAACTTCAGGGCTGATTAGTAATGATAATAATATAATAACTGTAATACTAATAAACTAAACTCTGGATGTTTGCGCTTTGTGTGGTCACAGCTCTCTGTGGTCATTCCATCATTTCAGTAAGTAGTGCAGGCCTGACGGTCTTTACAGTATTAAATATAATATTACTGTAGAATAAATGATCATTATCTGACATTTTTATCACAGGATAAAGAACCACTGATTCAGCAGCTGAGTACAGAATGGCACACGTCCTCTTCTCCAGCTCTGCATACTCAGTTTATAATGTTCAACAAGAGCGCCTGGGTGGTGAGATCCGACTGTCCATCTTCCTCATCGCTGGGCTGTGTGGGGGTCTTCCAGCTCTGGTTTGGGCTGTGCGTGTTCTGTACGATCATTATAAGAGTGGAGGCCGAATCTCAGCCCTGGCCATCATGCTCCTCCTCTCTGACCTGCTGGAGCTGCTTCTGAGTCAGAATGTAGTGACCAAACTGTTACAGAATGATTACTGCTGGGAGTCGAGCTGGACATGCCAGATACTTACCTCTCTATGGTCAGCATCAGTGATCTACGGGCTTCACCTCCAACAAGTGGTGGCTCTGGAGGCTGCGCTCTCCTCCAGACATCCACCCTGCTCTGCTCATGTATTCTTTCCTGATTGCTCCATCATCACCTCCTTTATTGGGTTCATTTTTTTCTTCCTCTGTGAGATTTTCAAGGCAACTCTTCCTGTCCTCTTGAGTCTACCTGTTCTTTTATTGATCACATTGACATCATGGATAATCACCTGTAGAGCTCCACCCCAAACCAGCCACCCCCCTTACAGAACCAGGGGGCCGAGTGTCACATCCACCTTATTGACTGGGATGTTTACCAGCGTATGTGCAGTCATGTATATCGGTCCACCCCGGGGTCACAGGTATGCCTGGGATGTGTTTGTGATGGGTGTTTGTCTGATGAGTCTGAATGTAATTATAGACCCCCTGCTGTGTGTGCTTGTCTGCAGAAGGCCCACAGACCTCAACAAGTCTGAGGTGAACATCTAGCGTCCCCCTAATAACCACAGCAGTCCTGCAGCATCTGTATTTAATGTGTCCAGTGTTTCTCTACACCCCTCTGTCCTTCCTGCTCAGTGCTGAACGAATTCATGAGGCCTGTCTTTCAGACCCAGAGTATAACCTGCGTATGAATGATTTTTGATATCTTGTAATATTAAAGAGTAACAGTCGCGTTCGTCTGTTTTTAGAAGGTGCAGCTTTTTAAAACAGGTCTGAGAAAATCCCCTCAGCGGCATAACTTCCCGATTTCCTCTCATCCACACACTCCCCACCTGCAGACACGCCACAGTGCATCCACCGCTAGCTGTCCACTAACACCTTCCTCACACCTCACCACAGAGAAGACCGTCTAACCAGCCAGCAGTACAGAACTAGCCCCTGTAGTGGACGGGGTTTAATATGGCGGAGCTGTTAGCTGCACTAACTCTGCTGAGGTGAGAGGCAGTTTGTGATGGGGTCATGCCGAGCTCTGTTATTATAGACAGCCGACCTTAACTCAGGGTTCTGTGTCTGATGGAGGCCGGTCTGGATTTTAGACACCTGTGACTGTTTCTCAGTAGAACCTCAGTTTGGGTTCTCTATATTAATTCATTAGTGTGGCCTCCTTCATAATCTCTCTCTGGCTCACAGTGATAGTCCAGATCAGCCCTGGAGATGTGGGAGTGGAGAGTTATAGGTACCTGTATGAAGAAGCTTGATATGATGTGGTATTTGGTTCTGGATGTTTATGTACATGGTGGGAAAGTGTACTGAGCCTGTCTGGTAGTCTGACTGTTATAATCTCCGGTTGTTGTTTTCTTTTCTTTCTTCGTTTTTAACATTTGTAAAATAATGAATCGGTTCTTTCCATGTGAGTAAAATGTTTGTGTGGCGTGTGAGGATCTGTACCACCATATACTGGTTGTGTACTTGTGTGATTGATATGCTGGTAATGACTGTGTAATAAAGCCTATGCAGTTCCCATAGTAACTCTGTACCTTCCTCTATGACTGGAGGTAATGCCCATACTGCACCTCAGCCGGCAGAGAGACCAGTGAGACTCACCCAGCTGAAACTTTTTTTATTTCTTTTGCCACACCCCAAAAAAATGTTGTTGATGGTCATGAATTATTTTATTCTTATTAAAAAATAATTTTGAAAAAAATCTGAAAAAAACTGCTGTCCAGTCCTTTACTTTACCTTCACCTTAGTGTCGTCCAGGGATGTGGTTCCCGGTCTGGTCATCAGGGCCACCAAAGAGGGTTCTACTACTTCTTCCCAACCATGTGTGGGGTCCGGGTTGGGAACCACAAGGACAGATGTTTGCTGATGTCCCCTGCCTGTGTTTGATTGTAACCGGTATGTAGATGAGTAATTCTTTGTGTTCTCTCTGACCGTCACGTCCGTGTTGCTGACGGGAGTCCAGGAGGTCTTATGTAATGGAAGACTGGGAAAGTCCGGAAGTCTTTAACTGATGTCACAGTTCCGATTTCTCCCCCTACCTCCGATACTCTGAACTACATCTCCCATCCGCCATCTCCGCATGACATCACACCCATGTGCTCCCCATCCACCAATCACAACCCACCCTCCGCTCAGCCTCACCTGAGTACTAATCCGTCTCACCTGTCCCTCGTTACCTTCTCCTGCGTATACTCCAGTCTGTGTGGACTCGCTCTGTGCTAGGTAAGGCCACTTTCTCCTGCTGATCTGGTCTTTCTGGTTTTGACTTTCGTTGGTCTGTTGGTTTTGGTCTTTGGGTTCTCCTCCTGACTTGTTTGCTGGTTCTGATGGATTGTTTTAGTTTTGACTCTTGTTTGTGGCTCTTTTCTCTTCCCTTCTGGTATGTATCTTATTCAGCCTTTGAAAGAATTCACTTCATTGTTTTAGCGCCCTCCCCAGCTCACTGAGGGCACCTATTGCTCCTCAGTATAACCTGCGGACGACCACCAGAGGGAGCTTCATCCCACTGTTAGAGAAGCCTTGCTCTATGAAGCTTTAACTGAATGCCACCCAGTGGTACCTACCAGCGATTGCAAAATCCAGGACCAGACTTGATTCAAGGTCTGGACTTTGGACAAGCCTAAGGTCACTTCTCAATTCATATAATAAGTTGAATAGGTCAGAAGGAAAAATTGACAGGTAGTAAGTTATCAGGTAAAAAAAAGAAAACTTCTAAATTGGAATTTGAAAGAAGGGGAATTTTGAGATAGTCCTGAGAAGTTCACACCTCAGTGTTATAATAAAATCATTATCCAAATTGTCTGCAACAAATTTTTCAGTGTTGCTGTTTATTAGCAATATGTATTTACAAATAATGGTATATTTCTGTTTATTAATTATTTTTTTGTGAACTGTAAAATATTAAATATTAAATTAAATCTCCTAAAAGGGGCTCATAAGATGACCATCAGAGTCAAACTGAAGTTTAGATATTCACAGAATAAAAGTCTCTGTACAAAATTCAAACAAATAAAAGCATACATGAACTGAGTGGAGTACCCTACACCAAACAAGACAAGATGGCCAGCCACCAAATTAGTCCCAATTTGTTGGGGAAGTGCGCCATCTGCTGGATTAGTTGGCAGATTCATTTTGAATCTTCACTCATTTGACCATAAAAAACTGGAACATGAATCAGCTCTAACGGTTTTAAAAGTTACTATTAATTGGACGCTGTTTTGGTTTACTGGCCGTGTACAGCTGTTTTGGTTTACTGGCCGTGTGCAGCTGTTTTGGTTTACTGGCCGTGTACAGCTGTTTTGGTTTATTGGCCGTGTGCAGCTGTTTTGGTTTATTGGCCGTGTGCAGCTGTTTTGGTTTACTGGCCGTGTGCAGCTGTTTTGGTTTACTGGCCGTGTGGCAGCTGTTTTGGTTTTACTACTGGCCGTGTACAGCTGTTTTTTGGTTTATTGCCGTGTGGGCCGTGTTTGTGCAGCTGTTTTGGTTTACTGGCCGTGTACAGCTGTTTTGGTTTACCGTGGCACGTGTGCAGCTGTTTTTGGTTTTACTGGCCGTGGCCGTGTGCAGCTGTTTTGGTTTACTGGCCGTGTACAGCTGTTTTGGTTTATTGGCCGTGTGCAGCTGTTTTGGTTTACTGGCCGTGTGCAGCTGTTTTGGTTTACTGGCCGTGTGCAGCTGTTTTGGTTTACTGGCCGTGTACAGCTGTTTTGGTTTATTGGCCGTGTGCAGCTGTTTTGGTTTACTGGCCGTGTGCAGCTGTTTTGGTTTATTGGCCGTGTGCAGCTGATTTGGTTTATTGGACGTGTGCAGCTGTTTTGGGTTATTGGCCGTGTCCAGCTGTTTTGGTTTACTGGCCGTGTGCAACTGTTTTGGTTTATTGGCCGTGTGCAGCTGTTTTGGGTTATTGGCCGTGTGCAGCTGTTTTGGTTTATTGGCCGTGTGCAGCTGTTTTGGTTTATTGGCCGTTTTGTGCAAGCTGTTTTTGGTTTTACTGTTATTGGGCGTGTGTGCAGCTGTTTTGGGTTATTGGCCGTGTGCAGCTGTTTTGGTTTATTGGCCGTGTGCAACTGTTTTGGTTTATTGGCCATGTGCAGCTGTTCTGGTTTATTGGCCGTGTGCAGCTGTTTTGGTTTATTGGCCGTGTGTTTATTGGCCGTGTGCAGCTGTTTTGGTTTATTGGCGTGCCAGCTGTGGTTTATTGGGCGTGGGGCTGTTGTTAGGACTGGTTTAGCTGTTTTGGTTAATGGTCGTGTGGCAGCCTGTTTTGGGTTATTGGCCGTGTGCAGCTGTTTTGGTTTACTGGCCGTGTGCAGCTGTTTTGGTTTACTGGCCGTGTACAGCTGTTTTGGTTTACTGGCTGTGTACAGCTGTTTTGGTTTACTGGCTGTGTACAGCTGTTTTGGTTTATTGGCCGTGTGCAGCTGTTTTGGTTTATTGGCCGTGTGCAGCTGTTTTGGTTTATTGGCCGTGTGCAGCTGTTTTGGTTTATTGGCCTTTGGCTTTTTTGGTTTATTGTGTGTGTGCAGCTGTTTTGGTTTATTGGTCCTGTGTGCAGCTGTTGTTTTGGTTGTATTGGTTTGTGTTTATTGCAGTGTGCACTTTGGGTTTATTGGCCGTGTACAGCTGTTTTGGTTTATTGGGGCCGTGTTAACTATTTGGCCGTGTGCAACTGCTTTGTTTTGGTTTATTGGCCGTGTGCAGCTGTTTTGGTTTATTGGCCGTGTGCAGTTTTGGTTTAGCTGGCCGTGTGCAACTGTTTTGGTTTTATTTGGCCGTGTGCAGCAACTGTTTGGGTTTATTGTGCCTGTGTGTGCAGCTGTTTTGGTTTATTGGCCGTGTTACTGGTTTGCTGTTTTGGTTTATTGGCCGTGTGCAGCTGTTTTGGTTTATTGGCCGTGTGCAGCTGTTTTGGTTTATTGGCCGTGTGCAGCTGTTTTGGTTTATTGGCCGTGTGCAGCTGTTTTGGTTTACTGGCCGTGTGCAGCTGTTTTGGTTTACTGGCCGTGTACAGCTGTTTTGGTTTACTGGCTGTGTACAGCTGTTTTGGTTTATTGGCCGTGTACAGCTGTTTTGGTTTATTGGCCGTGTACAGCTGTTTTGGTTTATTGGCCGTACCGTCCGTGCTGTTTTGGTTAGCTGTGTGGCAGCTGTTTTGGTTTATTGGCCGTGTGCAGCTGTTTTGGTATATTGGCCGTGTGGCAGCTGTTTTGGGTTTGGCCGTGTGCCATGTGCAGCAGGGCTGGTTTTGGCGGTGGTTTTTTGGCCGTGTGTGCAGCTGTTTGCAGCTGTTTTGGTTTATTGGCCGTGTGCAGCTGTTTTGGTTTATTGGCCGTGTGCAGCTGTTTTGGTTTATTGGCCGTGTGCAGCTGTTTTGGTTTATTGGCCGTGTGCAGCTGTTTTGGTTTATTGGCCGTGTGCAGCTGTTTTGGGTTATTGGCCGTGTGCAGCTGTTTTGGTTTACTGGCCGTGTACAGCTGTTTTGGTTTATTGGCGGTGTGCAGCTGTTTTGGTTTATTGGCCGTGTGCAGCTGTTTTGGTTTACTGGCCGTGTGCAGCTGTTTTGGTTTATTGGCCGTGTGCAGCTGTTTTGGTTTATTGGCCGTGTGCAGCTGTTTTGGTTTATTGGCGGTGTGCAGCTGTTTTGGTTTATTGGCCGTGTGCAGCTGTTTTGGTTTATTGGCCGTGTGCAGCTGTTTTGGTTGCAAGCTGTTTTTGGTTTATTGGCCGTGTGCAGCTGTTTTGGTTACTGGCGGGTTGGCAGCTGGTGTGGGTTACTGGACGTGTTTTGGTTTTGGTTTATTGGCCATGTACAGCTGTTTTGGTTTATTGGCCATGTACAGCTGTTTTGGTTTACTGGCCGTGTGCAGCTGTTTTGGTTTATTGGCCGTGTGCAGCTGATTTGGTTTATTGGCCGTGTGCAGCTGTTTTGGTTTATTGGCCATGTACAGCTGTTTTGGTTTATTGGCCGTGTGCAGCTGTTTTGGTGTATTGGCGGTGTGCAGCTGTTTTGGTTTATTGGCCGTGTGCAGCTGTTTTGGTTTATTGGCCGTGTGCAGCTGTTTTGGTTTATTGGCCATGTACAGCTGTTTTGGTAAACGTGTGATTGAAATGATGAGTGAATGTTCTCTCTAATAGCAGTCCACCTCGGTTTCCGCAGTGCGGATCTTGATGTGCAGACGCAGGCGTTTCTAATCTTAAAGCTGCTCTCTTATCCGTCCTGTTACCAGGGGCGCATGCTCAGCGATTCTACCTGTGGTTTCTTTAGATATCTGAACTCTCCATCACTCACATTCTGACCACATGCTGACAGAACTGCTATCAAACCCCCCTTTATGAAACTGACATTGCTAGGAGGAAGCCAAATTACCACAGGGTCTTCACCTAACATCTTACTCACCTCGCCATATAAATGAATCACTGGCAATTTTTTAAAATATTTAAAATAAAGTCATAACATTGTAATGTTGCTTCACTTTTTAGGGGGGTTAAGTCGGCTTCTCATCCACCTTTCCAATCCGCCTTAAGTGATGCAAAAGTTACTTTAGACTTCAGACTACACTGCGGTTTAAGGTGGAAATCTGAATAAGAAACTGACTGTTCATGTACCATTTTTAATAATCGCTAATCGAGACCCAAATCATAAAGAGAATGAAGGTCAGCAGTTCAGGGCATTTTGACTCTTGGACTCATTGGCCAAGAGTCTACCCAGACCCCCAGAAGAATCGACTCTTTTGGAATCAACTCCCCATCAACAACGATTGGACAGAGAGAGAGAGAGAGAGAGAGAGAGAGAGAGAGAGAGAGAGAGAGAGAGAGAGAGAGAGAGAGAGAGAGAGAGAGAGAGAGAGCGCATGTGCTACTCGTTTGCTGCTACAAGTATTTAGCCTTTTCCAGCTGAACTGAAGCACTTTCGGGTGAATTTTTCAGCTGTGCAGAAGCTAATATAATCCAGTTATTGAGTAAAGTGAACTTCCCTAAACTGTGCTATTTGTCGAACGTGTCTACACGACAATCAGAAGCGCTGGGCTGTTTAGAGTTCCCCTGACAATGCTGGAGACTGAGGCCAGCCCATAAATCAGGCCAGTGTGTCGTCTTAAAGGAAGGGGAGAGCGACTGCTACAGTGCTGACAAACCTTTCCACTCAAAAGGTAACAAGCCTTACTTTATATAAAGTTACTGCTGTTAATAATGTTTTACCAGTGGTCAAAGCCGGTATGAATGCGCTGTTGAAGGTCAAAGCCGGTATGAATGCGCTGTTGGGGGTTAAAGCCGGTATGATGAATGTTAAAGCTGTATGAATGCGCTGTTGGGGTTAAAAGATGAATGTTGTTGGGGGTTAAAGCCGGTATGAATGTGCTGTTGAGGGTTAAAGCCGGTATGAATGCGCTGTTGGGGGTTTAAATCCGTATGAATGTGCTGTGAAGCCGTTATGGTTAAAGCCGGTATGAATGTGCTGTTGAAGGTTAAAGCCGGTATGAATGTGCTGTTGAAGGTTAAAGCCGGTATGAATGTGCTGTTGAGGGTTAAAGCCGGTATGAATGTGCTGTTGAGGGTTAAAGCCGGTATGAATGTGCTGTTGAAGGTTAAAGCCGGTATGAATGTGCTGTTGAGGGTTAAAGCCGGTATGAATGTGCTGTTGAGGGTTAAAGCCGGTATGAATGCGCTGTTGAGGGTTAAAGCCGGTATGAATGTGCTGTTGAGGGTTAAAGCCGGTATGAATGTGCTGTTGAAGGTTAAAGCCGGTATGAATGCGCTGTTAAAGGTTAAACCCGGTATGAATGCGCTGTTGGGGGTTAAAGCCGGTATGAATGCGCTGTTGAGGGTTAAAGCCGGTATGAATGCGCTGTTGAGGGTTAAAGCCGGTATGAATGTGCTGTTGAGGGTTAAAGCCGGTATGAATGTGCTGTTGAGGGTTAAAGCCGGTATGAATGTGCTGTTGAAGGTTAAAGCCGGTATGAATGCGCTGTTGAAGGTAAAACCCGGTTGAAGGTTGGGTATGAATGCGCTGTTGAGGGTTAAAGCCGGTATGAATGCGCTGTTGAGGGTTAAAGCCGGTATGAATGCGCTGTTGATGGGCTTTAAAGCCGCCGGTATGAATGCGCTGTTAAAGAGGGTTAAGTGCTGTAGAGGGTTAAAGGCCGGTATGAATGCGCTGTTGAGGGTTAAAGGGTTAATAAAGGAAGGTTAAAGGCCGGTATGAATGCGCTGTTGAGGGTTAAAAGCCGGTATGAATGTGCTGCTGTTGAAGGGTTAAAAGCCGGTATGAATGCGCTGTTGAAGGTTGAGGGTTAAAGCCGGTATGAATGCGCTGTTGAGGGTTAAAGCCGGTATGAATGCGCTGTTGAGGGTTAAAGCCGGTATGAATGCGCTGTTGAGGTTAAAGCCGGTATGAAATGGTATGAATGCGCTTGTTGAGGGTTAAAGCTGGTATGAATGCGCTGTTGGGGGTTAAAGCCGGTATGAATGCGCTGTTGAGGGTTAAAGCCGGTATGAATGCGCTGTTGTGGGTTAAAGCCGGTATGAATGCGCTGTTGAGGGTTAAAGCCGGTATGAATGCGCTGTTGAGGGTTAAAGCCGGTATGAATGCGCTGTTGAGGGTCAAAGCCGGTATGAATGCGCTGTTGAGGGTCAAAGCCGGTATGAATGCGCTGTTGAGGGTCAAAGCCGGTATGAATGTGCTGTTGAGGGTTAAAGCCGGTATGAATGTGCTGTTGAGGGTTAAAGCCGGTATGAATGCGCTGTTGAGGGTTAAAGCCGGTATGAATGCGCTGTTGAGGGTTAAAGCCGGTATGAATGTGCTGTTGAGGGTTAAAGCCGGTATGAATGCGCTGTTGAGGGTTAAAGCCGGTATGAATGCGCTGTTGAAGGTTAAAGCCGGTATGAATGCGCTGTTGAGGGTTAAAGCCGGTATGAATGTGCTGTTGAGGGTTAAAGCCGGTATGAATGCGCTGTTGAGGGTTAAAGCCGGTATGAATGCGCTGTTGAGGGTTAAAGCCGGTATGAATGCGCTGTTGAGGGTTAAAGCCGGTATGAATGCGCTGTTGAGGGTTAAAGCCGGTATGAATGCGCTGTTGAGGGTTAAAGCCGGTATGAATGCGCTGTTGAGGGTTAAAGCCGGTATGAATGCGCTGTTGGGGGTTAAAGCCGGTATGAATGTGCTGTTGAGGGTTAAAGCCGGTATGAATGCGCTGTTGAGGGTTAAAGCCGGTATGAATGCGCTGTTGAGGGTTAAAGCCGGTATGAATGTGCTGGCTGTATGAAAAGCCGGTATGCGCTGTTGAGGGTTAAAGCCGGTATGAATGTGCTGTTGAGGGTTAAAGCCGGTATGAATGTGCTGTTGAGGGTTAAAGCCGGTATGAATGCGCTGTTGTGGGTTAAAGCCGGTATGAATGCGCTGTTGAGGGTTAAAGCCGGTATGAATGCGCTGTTGAGGGTTAAAGCCGGTATGAATGCGCTGTTGTGGGTTAAAGCCGTTATGAATGCGCTGTTGGGGATTAAAGCCGGTATGAATTTGAGGTTTTCCTAAAGTGGCTGGAAATGAAGTTATCTCTCAGTTATCTGAGAGAGCTTAGCCGAGGATGCTGTACCATGACGTGCTATTGAGGCTCTTAATCATAGAAAGTGGCTTAAGGCCATGCTTGTCCAGAGCTACCTTGCATTAAACCCGAGGTAGGAGGCTAACCGTATAAGGTGGACTGCTTCACTATTTGTGTAGACAACCTTCTAGGGAAGGCGTAACCTGGCATGTCCTACCAAGGCAACCCCAAGGTAGTGCTGGAACCTTTGCATGATGACCTGGGACATCTAAGGCTTTGAGTTACTGAGAAGCAGATCCTTTTGGCCTGGAGTGCCACAAGGTCTCACTCCTTCTGCTCAGTATCTACACCAATGGCTGTGTCTCTAAGGAGCCAGCCGTAAAGATCCTGAAGCAGATGATGATGATTCCATCATGGTGGGCCTTCTAGCCAACGGAGATGGCTCAATCTCCCCTCCCTACACCCTTCAACATCAATAACTCTGGGTGGAGTAAAAGACATCAGCTTTGTGATTGGTTAGGAAATGCTTGTGGAAGCCTTACCCAAAATCAAGAGGAGAGAAATATGATGGAATGCAGGAGATGTTTATTAGGCATTTGATACATATTATGAATCTCTTCCAATCAATCAATCAATCAATCAATCAATCAATATTTATTTGTATAGGGCTTTTTACAACCAATGTTGTCTCAAAGCAGCTTCACAGAAAATCAGTTTGTTATAAGAAGAGAAACACTGCGTTAATGTACAGACAAAGGCTTGGGGGGTAGGGGGTGGTGGGTTTGGGGGGCGGGTCCAAGCCCCCCTTGTACATGCACACAAAGAGGAACAAGATTAAGTTGGTCATCTCCTTTAAATAGTCGTAGCTGAGGCTGATTGACGGTCAGTGTTGAACTCTGTGTGACTTTGTTGGGTCTGAGCTCCGAGCCGCTCCTTGCAGACCAGTACACATAGGATGGGGTCTGAGACCACCCTCATACTGACCAGAAAGGCAGACACAGTTTGACGCATGACCAGTTCGGATTCTTGTTGATTCTTGTATGCATAAACAAACATGGTTACTGACGGTACACAGGTAGCAAGCAGTGTTAGTGTAGAAACTATCAGCACTGCTGAACCTGGCTTCACACCCGAGTGAGGAACACGGTGGTAATCACGGAAGAACTCACAAGTACAGATACACGTGACTTCTAAAACACAGAGAGGCAAAATACACAAGACCAGGTTTGCTAAGAGCTGATGTTCTATAAGTTGGCATACAAGCAGAACCAGCCACAGGATGATGCCCAGGATGACGGAGCAGGCTGGTGAGAAGATGTGAGCAGAGCAGGTTGGGTTTTTCAAAAACAGAATGCTCTGTAGCGCCACCAGCTGGTGGAGGTAAATACCCCCAATTTTAAATGTAGCCCATAATGCATAAACCCCATTATACACGGCATTATAGGGAGAATCTGAATCTGGCCAGGGGACAGGATCAGGAGTATATATGTCGCTGCTGTCGAAGTATATAAACAACACTATGCAGAAACTGAGGAGCAGCTCTAACAGGTCGTTGAGGAGGAGGAGGAGGATGAAGGCTGAGATTTGTCCTCCATTCTTGCGGTGATTATGTAAAACATAAAGAGCCCAGACCAGAGCTGGCAGCCCCACACACACCCCAGCGATGAGGAAGATGAAGATTATGATGTCATCATAGTAATAATAAAGGTTAAGCAGGGTTTCCATGTGCAGGCCTGAAAAAGTGTAAGAACAAAGTGTGTGTGGACTTGTGGAAAGCTGTATCATGGATCTGAGCGAGTTAATTGATTTAGAAGCACTTACTGAAACCACAGGTAGATCACTGAGATGAGCACTGCAGCACTGAGAACCCAGAACCAGAAGAACCTACACAGAAAGTAAGAACACGGTCACTTCATGTGAATCATGTACACTGAATCTGAAGTTTGAGTTCTGGTTTGGGTCTGAGTCGTGAAAAAATCACAAGGCTTAGGCATGACAGTGATGTAATATCAAATGTACCAACTGTCACATCTCATGCTGCTGTTTCTCCTCCCCGCCCAAAGAGGTCGCTCTCACTGTTCATGACACCAACAGTGTAACTACCGGTTATGTTTTCACAGTCACAGGTGGATTACAGCTGCACCATGTGAATCAACATCTATTTTAAAAAAGCAGATTTTCCTCTTACACATGTAATAGCATGAGGTAACTACGTTTATATATGAACTGCTGCTGTTCATGTACATTACGTGCCGTCTGCATCTGCCAATTATTCATCATGTAGTATTACCGTATTGACAGGGTGAGTCAATAATCCCAGGACACCCCTTTATTTCCGGGTGTGGTTTAAGGGTGTGGTTGAGGTAAATGGGCCCGATTACACGGGTCCCATGTTCCACACCATAACCTTCACATCACCCACGACTTTGGTTTCTGCCCTCCAGTGAGAGTTTTCGTAATGCTAGTACCCCACGTGCTGGCGGTTGACCTCACCACTGACATTAACATTGGCCTCGTCACTGAACAGAGTGCCCTGTGCGAAAGCGGGATCCCGTTGATCTTGGTCTAACGCCCAGGTGCGGGACTTGACACGTCTATCAGGGTCATCCTCTGATCTTGAAGGGGTTCCACTTATATTGGTAGGAAGAATCTGTACAAGGGATGACTGGATGAAATCACATTCCCGCTGCGAGACAGTGCATGGCAAAACCGCTGGTTTCTTCGTCTGTAGCAGTCTTCACACTACGTGGCTTGTCATTCCCAGTTCCGGTTTCCTGCCCTGAGGGTTGCGACAGTGCTGAGTGATATTGTTGGTCTTTGTGGGTGTCGGTTGTTGACGTCTGTGGCTCCCCGGACTTTAGAATCACCTGTCCTCTGTTGTTTTGTCAATTCCATCTTCAGTTGCTTGTAACGAACAACAACAGTTTGGAACTTTCTGTGTTGATAACTTTTACACTTACATTTACGAAGCTACTATGCAACATTTCTATATTTCTATATTTACAGTGCAACGTTTATATTTGTGCAAACATGAACCGCGTTAATCATTAATTATATGTATCCTTATTGTGGAAAGAGGTAAAAACTTGAAGCCCACTACATACAGGGCACTTTGGTCAGTTGTGGGCACTTCTTAAATCCACACATCGTTTTTTTTTAAACTTTGCGTTGAGACAGTACCTCAGCACTCGGCAACCCCGCTCTGTAGCTTCATGTGCTTCTTAAATGCATAGACTTCACTTCAATAATACGACCTACAGTGGATGATGAAATATCTAGGAGACAAAACTTTACAGATTGGCTCGGTGTAACTGTTACCCTGCTGCAGTGCCACCTTCTAATTCAGCAAACTCAACAGAACGACCCATTCTTTCAGATATTAGGAAAGGCAGACTACATGGCTAGAAACACCTGAATCTAAAGATTCGGAGGTGTGTGTATATATATTTGGTGTGTATATATATATATATATATATATATATAGATAGATAGATAGATAGATAGATAGATAGATAGATAGATAGATAGATAGATAGATGTATTTGTGCATCATCGCTGTCCAAAGGAAAACACGTATCTCCATTTTTAATGATTTTTACTTTCATTGGAACACAGCAGCTCAGCTACTGTTTATATTGTGTGGACAGAGACTATATATATATATATATATATATATATATATATATATATATATATATATATATATATATATATATATATATATATATATATGTATAAAAACAGAAACTATAGATATATAATATATATATATGACAGAATTTTTTATTTTTTATTTTTTTCCCTTGTTTTTCTTTGGAGATCGATATATATATATATATATATATATATATATATATATATATATATATATATATATATATATATATATATATATTAGTATAATATGATATTACTGTTGTACAGAAACCTTACTTTAGCCTTACTCTACTTTTAGTTTCTAGCTACACTTTACCTTGGGGTAAAATGTTATGGTGAATAAAATAACAGCAGTGGTCCAGATTTACGTTGACCGAGTGGAATTCAGTGAATGTGTAAGAATGCTAATTGCTAACGGTAGTTTGGGAAGTAAACTCATTGTGGAAGTGATGCTGGATTTGAGATCCTGACTGCAGAATGATCCTAATATCTCAGTGGTAAGTAACGGATATGTTGGTCCGTTTACACGGTTTGACTCTAGGATGGTAAATTAGAGTTAGAGTCACTCGTACACCAACCAGACCTCTACAAACAACCGTAACCTCGCACAGACTGTAACAAGCTGGGACCGAAAGCCGTATCTCCAGTAAACTCAGCAGTGCTGATACCCTCCTCCTACCTGTTTAACTCCTTCTGTGGAGGGATGAGCGCTGGAGCCGAAGCAGCCTCTCTCTCATCTCGCTCTTTCTTAGTCCAGCATGAAGATGAACAAACATGTGCTCTCCCTTCTACATCAGTCGGGGGGAGGAGATTTCCTGAAGCCCATCACTCTGTGAGAGTAGGTTCCAGGACCTCTATAAACACGGACTCACTGTTGATTATTTTATCCGTATTTCATTACTATATGATTTATTATATTTCTGTATGGTAATGGATTCACCCGGAGGGAGAACACTAGACCCGAGGTATCGAGGTAAATGCCTCCTTGAGCACCTCCGTCCTTCAGCACATGTTTCCACAGGATGTGATGAAATGTGCGTGAGATTAATATTACCTGAGGTTGTTTTTGTGGCTCGTTTGAAGGTAGAAGGTGCCGGAATCTTTACTGACACAGGGGCACGCCGGTCTGTAAATGTTACTGACGTGGCACATTAGGACGCGACCATTAGCACTTGCCAAGCTAATCCCGTCCCAAAGGGGCTTTAGTCCACTAACCTTGACGCCTCTGAGTTGGTGAATGTTTTACTGAACTGTTTTACTCTCCTCTTATAGCTGATCAACTCATAATTAATATTTACTGTGTAAATTATTCAATATTTAAATTTAATACTGATGTAGAAAGACTTGACTCGGTGTTGATCTGATTTTGAATCCCTTGCTTCAAAGGGCTTGTATTTTGGTTATACGGCGACCTCGCTGGGAAACTGTCAGCGTGTAGTGGGCGGGGGGAGGGTTGGTCGTCTTTTATGATCTACCAGAACAGGGGTTTACTTTTTCAGACTGGTGTTCTCGTCTGCTAAGGTAAGGCATAAACTAGCATGGTTGATGTATGTTAATTTCACAGATCCGTGTATTTCAGTTTCCATTTACATTCAGATTACAGATGTACTCACTTATACACTAATACGATGTCTACATAGTTGGTGGTTGGTTGGTGTAGCTCCACTAGCAGGATTACACCACCACCACATGTTGGGAGAATGGGGTTCCAATCCCGGTCTGGGTGACTATGCTACGCTGTGCTACACCAATAAGGGTCCTTGGGCTAGACTCCTAACACCACACTGGCCTACCTGTAATATGAGTAACCTTGTAAGTCGCTCTGGATAGGAGCATCAGCTAAGTTCCGGAAACGTAATGTGGTGCGGTCGAACCTCGGCAGCTGCTGTGAGGCTTCAGTAAGAAGTTCAGTCCTGACTGATTTAGCATCTCATTGTTCCTACAGTGCTACAGAAACGTAGTGTCTCGTTTCCACCCTAGGAGATCTCCAACAAACCACGACACAGCGAGGAGGCCATGGCGAACGCCACGCTTTCCAACCAATCCGGTGATTTTTGTTGGAGTGAAACGTTGCCCAACGGCGGAGTCGCAATGACCACCTTTCTCCTCTGTGCGGTGTGCGCCGGGGTGGCGGCTGTGATTTGGGCTCTTACGGTTCTACACCGTCACCATAAAAGCCATGTCAGGATTTCAGCTTTCTCCATCCTCCTCCTCCTCAATGACATGCTGGAGCAGCTTCTGATTCTATACTTCATAGTAAAGCCGCTTCAGGAGGACGGGTGCGAGGACACGGCGTGCAGCGTACTCCTGTCTTTATGGTCGGCGTCGAGATTCTCTGGGGTTTACCTCCAGCAGATGATGGTGCTGGAGAGCAGTCTTTCCCTGAGACATCCCTTCTGCTCGGCTCATGTTTTCTCCGCCCCCTGCTCCGTCGTAACGTCCGTCCTTGGATTTGCTTCTTTCTTCCTTTTTCGCTTTTTTGGAGTTTGCTGGTTCCCAGTTCTCAGTCTCCTGTCGCTGTTAGCCGTGACGGTGGTCTCGTGGATAATCACCTATAGAACTCCACCCATTAAAATCCACACATCTAATCCGACCAGCAAGCACGACTATGTAGTCTTCCCCTTGTCAGTGGTCACTGGGGGTCTTTATGTTAGTGGTATTATGGCAATTCACTTTAATGGGGTAGTGGTGATGCTGTGTGTGCTGATCATAGACCCCCTGCTGTGCGTGATAATCAGCCGAGAGAAACTCAAACAGACATGCACAGACCCCGACAATGACCCAACGACAGTTCAGGCTGAACACTCAGTGTAGTTAGTCTGTAAGGCGCGTTCAGTGATCCGGTACCGCTTCATTCTCTGTTTTTTAGTTTCCCAGTTTTTGATGTTGGGTGAAAATGCCTGTTGCCGTTTCCATTATTGGTGCATGTTTGCTGAATAATGGAGATAAAATGTTGATATAAAAAAAAAAAAAAAAAAAAAGAAAAGTCTGAGGTTAAAACTGTTATGAGGTTTTATGAGTTGTGCATATGGTATTACTCATGTGAATTGTATTTTACTAAGATCTGTAAGTGTTGTTGTTGTTGTTGTTGTTGTGTTTTATTAAATCAGTCAATCAATCAATCAATCAATATCAGTCAATATTTATTTGTACAGAACTTTTTACAACTACCGTAGAAAACAGTTTATATGAAGGAGAAAAAAAAAAGTCCACGTACGGACGTAGGAAAGGAACTCGGGGGCCAAGCTCCCCTGCCTGTGAGCATGCTGGAGGCAACAGTGATGAGGAAGAAGCCCCTTAGAGTAAGGAAGTGGGGAACCAGGCTCAGGTGGGGAACCAGGCTTGAGGTGGGAACCAGGCTTGAGGTGGGAACCAGGCTCAGGTGGGGAACCAGGCTCAGGTTGGGAACCAGGCTTGAGGTGGGAACCAGGCTTGAGGTGGGAACCAGGCTCGAGGTTGGAACCAGGCTCGAGAGGGGGGCCAGGCTCATAGGGGGAAACCAGGCTCGAGGGGGAAACCAGGCTTGAGAGGGGGACCAGGCTCGATGGGGAAACTAGGCTCGAGGGGGGGAACCAGGCTCAGGTGGGGAACCAGGCTTGAGGTGGGAACCAGGCTTGAGGTTGGAACCAGGCTCGAGGTTGGAACCAGGCTCGAGAGGGGGGCCAGGCTCATAGGGGGAAACCAGGCTCGAGGGGGAAACCAGGCTTGAGAGGGGGACCAGGCTCATAGGGGGAAACCAGGCTCGGGGGGTGGACCAGGCTCGAGGGGGGAGCCAGGCTCGATGGGTGAGCCAGGCTCGATGGGTGAGCCAGGCTCGAGGGGGGACCAGGCTCGAGGTGGGAACCAGGCTCATAGGAGGAAACCAGGCTCGATGTGTGAGGCAGGATCGAGGTGGGAACTAGGCTCTAGGTGGGAACTAGGCTCTAGGTGGGAACCAGGCTTGAGGGGGGAGCCAGGCTCGAGGGGGAAACCAGGCTCGAGGTGGGAACCAGGCTCGAGGTGGGAACCAGGCTCGAGGGGGGAACCAGGCTTGAGGGGGAAACCAGGCTCGAGGGGGGAACCAGGCTCAAGGGGGGCAACAGGCTCGAGGTGGGAACCAGGCTCGAGGGGGAAACCAGGCTCGAGAGGGGGACCAGGCTCGAGGTGGGAACCAGGCTCGAGGTGGGAGCCAGGATCGAGAGGGGGACCAGGCTCATAGGAGGAAACCAGGCTCAAGGGGGGAACCAGGCTCGAGGTGGGAACCAGGCTCGAGGTGGGAGCCAGGATCGAGGTGGGAACCAGGCGCGAGGTGGGAGCCAGGCTTGAGGGGGAAACCAGGCTCGAGGGGGGAACCAGGCTCAAGGGGGGCAACAGGCTCGAGGTGGGAACCAGGCTCGAGGGGGAAACCAGGCTCGAGGGGGAAACCAGGCTCGAGAGGGGGACCAGGCTCATAGGAGGAAACGAGATATATTCTACGGGTCTACAGTTCTATATCTGTATTTTTGGTAGATAGAGGTTCCTGTATACATTTCTGGCCCCCCTGTAAAGTGATCTAGATTTATCCATAGAGAGCTGTACTAGATAATAATACACCTACATTAAAAGATTTTTAAAAAGTTTGGCGTTAGTTTGACGGCACTAGCAGAGACCATTTCGCTTTTCACTCTGTATAAAGTGTAAAAACGTGTTGCAGCTTCTGAATGGCGTAGGCTTTTAGTGGCTTGAGCTTACCGTGGAGAGCTTGTCTCCCTCTGTGGCCGGCTTGTGTTTCTCGTAAGTAGAATTCCCTGACATGCATGTTTAGGTGTTATCACAGGACCATCACCGCCCTGTGTGGTTTGGGTCTTTTAGCAGATGAATATCAGATTTCTGAGTTGTGGTAAAGCTGAAACGTAAAATGAGCGTTTTTCTTCAGAGCTAGTCCGATAGAAACATGGTCTTACAAGTGTCTCTTACTGCTCAGAATGCCCAGACATACACAAGAACTGTTGCATGTTGGTTCTATCTAGGTTCTAGATTACACTAGATATACAAAATATCAGTTTATATGTGCTAGGTGTAAAGTGCTGAGTCCGTGTTGGGTGTAGATGTGTATCAGTCCATATGTGCTAGATGTAAAGTGCTGACTGAGTCAGTGTTGGGTATGGATGTGCATCAGTCTATATGTGCTAGGTGTAAAGTGCTGACTGAATCTGTGTTGGGTGTAGATGTGTATCAGTCTGTATGTGCTAGATGTAAAGTGCTGAGTCAGTGTTGGGTATGGATGTGTATCAGTCTGTATGTGCTAGATGTAAAGTGCTGACTGAGTCCGTGTTGGGTATGGATGTGCATCAGTCTATATGTGCTAGGTGTATAGTGCTGACTGAGTCAGTGTTGGGTATGGATGTGCATCAGTCTATATGTGCTAGATGTAAAGTGCTGACTGAGTCTGTGTTGGGTATGGATGTGTATCAGTCTATATGTGCTAGATGTAAAGTGCTGACTGAGTCTGTGTTGGGTATGGATGTGTATCAGTCTATATGTGCTAGATGTAAAGTGCTGACTGAGTCAGTGTTGGGTATGGATGTGTATCAGTCTGTATGTGCTAGATGTAAAGTGCTGACTGAGTCTGTGTTGGGTATGGATGTGTATCAGTCTATATGTGCTAGATGTAAAGTGCTGACTGAGTCTGTGTTGGGTATGGATGTGTATCAGTCCGTATGTGCTAGATGTAAAGTGCTGACTGAGTCTGTGTTGGGTATGGATGTGTATCAGTCTGTATGTGCTAGATGTAAAGTGCTGACTGAGTCTGTGTTGGGTATGGATGTGTATCAGTCTGTATGTACTAGATGTAAAGTGCTGACTGAGTCCGTGTTGGGTATGGATGTGTATCAGTCTGTATGTGCTAGATGTAAAGTGCTGACTGCGTCTGTGTTGGGTATGGATGTGCATCAGTCTATATGTGCTAGATGTAAAGTGCTGACTGAGTCTGTGTTGGGTATGGATGTGTATCAGTCTGTATGTGCTAGATGTAAAGTGCTGACTGAGTCAGTGTTGGGTATGGATGTGTATCAGTCTGTATGTGCTAGATGTAAAGTGCTGACTGAGTCTGTGTTGGGTATGGATGTGTATCAGTCTATATGTGCTAGATGTAAAGTGCTGAGTCTGTGTTGGGTATGTATGTGTATCAGTCCATATGTGCTAGATGTAAAGTGCTGACTGAGTCCGTGTTGGGTATGGATGTGTATCAGTCTATATGTGCTAGATGTAAAGTGCTGAGTCTGTGTTGGGTGTGGATGTGGTGTGGATTGTCCATGGACATGTTGATGATGATGATGGTGAGTCACGTGAGTTGTAGTAGTGATTACTACACCAGCACTGCTGACTGTTCAGCAGCCTCACGACCCGGGGCGAAGAAAACCGGCTGCTTCTGGACTTTACGCCGTACGTCGCCCCCCTTGGTAGCTGTGAGAACAGCCAGTGGTTTGCTGGCTGGGGGCCTTTAGAATAGTCCTGGTCTTCCTCTGGCAGCAGAGGTTTGGGAGCTGAGTGGTGTGCCTTGAGGGGACGATGGTGTTGAGAGCTGAGCACAATGTCTTCTTTTTGTCCATATGGGAGAGAGCAGGTTATTAGTGAGGAACTGAAGGTCATTCCATCATTTCAGTAAGTAGTGCAGGCCTGACGGTCTTTACAGTATTAAATATGATATTAAATATAATAAATGATCATTATCTGACATTTTTATCACAGGATAAAGAACCACTGATTCAGCAGCTGAGTACAGAATGGCACACATGATATTCCATCAATATCCTTGGCCTATTAAGCAGCAAGACCACCTGGCTGGTGAGATCCGACTGTCCATCTTCATCATCGCTGGACTGTGTGGGGGTCTTCCAGCTCTGGTTTGGGCTCTGCGTGTTCTGTATGGTCATTATAAGAGCGGAGGCCGAATCTCAAACCTGGTCATCATACTCCTCCTCTCTGACCTGCTGCAGCTGCTCCTGAGTCCATACGTAGTGACCAAACTGTTACAGGATGATTACTGCTGGGAGTGGAGCTGGACATGCCATGTGTTAACCTCTGTATGGTCAGCATTAATGTACTATGAAATTCATCTCCAACAAGTGGTGGCTCTGGAGGCTGCGCTCTCTTCCAGACATCCACCCTGCTCTGCTCATGCGTTCTTTCCTTCTTGCTCCATCATCACCTCCATCATTGTGTTCATTTATTTCTTTATCTGTGAGATTTTCAGGGCAACTGTTCTTGTAATCTTCACTCTGCCACTTCTTATAATGATCACAGTGACATCATGTATGGTGACTTGTAGAGCTCCACCCCAGATCAACAACATCCCCTACAGAACCAGGAGGCCCAGTTCTACAGTGTTAGCTTTTGTCACATCCACACTGATCCTGTATGGGACGTTTACCAGCGTATGTACAGTCATGTTTTTTGTTCACAGGTATGTCTGGGATGTGTTTGTGATGGGTGTTAGTCTGATGAGTCTGAATGTAATTATAGACCCCCTGCTGTGTGTGCTTGTCTGCAGAAGGCCCACAGACCTCAACAAGTCTGAGGTGAAGATCTAGCGTCCCCCTAATAACCACAGCAGTCCTGCAGCGTCTGTATTTAATGTGTACAGTGTTTCTCTACGTCCCTCTGTCCTTCCTGCTCAGTGCTGAACGTGTCCGGTATCTGATTTACCTATTAACCTGTGTTTATTTCTGTTGATGATCATGTATCATTTTGATATTTAGAAAAAGAGCATTCACCAGAATAAATCTGAAAAGAAACATTTTGCTGAGTTTCATTACATGTTGTGATTTGTTTGTTCGGGGATGTGGTCCCCAGCCAGGCCCTCAGGGCCACCAACAAGGGTTACAGATTTTCTTCATCCCCATGTGCTGCAATTTGGATCATCCGGTTGGGGTCATGAGAATCGGCTTGGGAACCACAGAGTGAAACGTACGGCTGATGACCTATAACAGTGGAGTTGTTATCAGTATGTGTAACACTAAGTTTAACAGAAACGGGTAACTGCTAAAGTGAAATTTGAAAAGATTTTGAAGGAATAGAAAGATATTTAATACAGTAAGAAGGCGCGCGTTTGCGGTGCTGTTGGTAAGGAAGATAAAGGTCACCAGGATCAGTTTAGACTGATATGATCAATATTAATTGAGCTACACATACAGAAGTCTCTCAGTATGGCGTCGGGCCGCCATGTAACCGAACATGCCAGTCGTCGTTGTAGAGGTTCCTAATGGTGTCCTGTGATAATCCATCCCATGCATCTTGAATATCCTCACACAGTTTCTGCAGATGGTGCGGTAGGGGTGGAGGTGGAGTGACACCAGGCCTTCTGGACACCGTTCATCTTGGTGCCTCCACACACGGATTCGTTGGTCGTCTCCACCAAGACTAAAGCGGGACTCGTCACTGAAGATGACCTGCTACCATTCTGAGTCACTCCATGACAGTCTGGTGCGACACCACTGCAGTCTTTGGGTATGTCGATATGGTGTTAAGGGATATGGTGTTAAGGGATATGCTGTTGGGCAGCAGTACACTAGCATTACTGCTACTGTGTGCTGTTTGGCAAAGCACACACTTACAAACTATGATTTTGCACAAAAGCTGTCCAGCCTCTGACGAACCCCGAAGACGCTAAGTGGCAGTTCTTCCCTCTACATCCTCTACTTACGCTCCAGCACAATATATATTTGGCACTGCGGGGCAAATAATTGGTAAACTGCCCACTAAGCAGTTTAACAACAAACATATTGACGAACTGTAAAACCATCTGGCCGTCCCACCACTCTACTTGCTGGATAGCCACGTCCAGTTTAACGGCAGAATGGCAAACTGGAAAACACAAAAACCTTATTTTTTGGATACCTGGAACAGAACCATATGTGGTATATGTGAAAAACAATCCTCCAACTACACTTCCCATGATTCACTTCCATGTGATGTCATCACATGTTCCTCATCCACCAATCTCAAACATCCCTCCTGTTCTTCATCCCCTGTCTGTAATTTACTCACCCTGTAGACCTACTCCATTGTTCGTCTTGCCTCTTTTCCAGGTAGTACCAACCTATTTGCCTGTTATCATGTCTTCGGGTTTTGATGTTGGAATATTTGGTACTATGAATATTTGGTAATGCCCTTTGGGTTTTGTAATGCCCTCTTAGTGTTCCAGTCCTTCTTTAATTTCACTAATATTCACAGATGTGTCTTTAGAAATTAAAGCTCCGTCAGTGCTCCCCTAACCTCGCTCCTAAGAAACAATGGCAAAAGGGTGGTTGGAACTCCTCAAGCCCAGAAAGCCTTTAGTGGGTTAAGGGACAGATTCACGTCGGCCTGCTAGTTTGGACTCCTCAAGCCCAGAAAGCCTTTAGTGGGTTAAGGGACAGATCCACGTCAGCCTGCTAGTTTGGACTGCTCAAGCCCAGAAAGCCTTTAGTGGGTTAAGGTACAGATCTACATCAGCCTGCTAGTTTGGACTCCTCAAGCCCAGAAAGCCTTTAGTGGGTTAAGGTACAGATCTACATCAGCCTGCTAGTTTGGACTCCTCAAGCCCAGAAAGCCTTTAGTGGGTTAAGGTACAGATCTACATCAGCCTGCTAGTTTGGACTCCTCAAGCCCAGAAAGCCTTTAGTGGGTTAAGGTACAGATTCACATCAGCCTGCTAGTTTGGACTCCTCAAACCCAGAAAGCCTTTAGTGGGTTAAGGGACAGATTCACGTCGGCCTGATCCATCTGAGCTCTTTGTATAGAGGCTGACGCCTCTAACGCGGGGGTGGGTGCTGAACTCCCCCAGCACAGTGGTCCCCCTAGCAAGTTATATCCAGTTGCTTACTTTTTCCACAAGTTAAGCTCCACAGAAAGCACAACTGGATTGGTGACGGAGAGTTCTTCCCCATGAAGCTGGCCTTTGAGAACTGGCCATTAGCAAGAGGGTGCTCAACACTCACTGGTGCTCAGTGACCACAAAACCCTAGAATATATCCAGTCTGTAAAAAGCCTGAATGCTCACCAAGCACACTGGTCTCAGTTTTCCTTAAGGCTTAACTTCAACATCGCTTACCGCTGAGAGGTTCGAAGTCCGAGAGCCTCAAACCTGTATTGCCACCTAATGTTATCCTAGCTCCCATCAGATCTGATAAACAGGCTTCTCTACTCGAGCAGTGCCCAGCCAATAAGACACACACACCCATAGAGTTTCAGGATAGATTGATAACTTGGGCCTCCTATGTTCTGAACTACATTTCCCATGATTCACTTACATGTGATGTCCTTAACACATGTTTCCCTTCCATCAACAACAACAGAAGTGGCCTGAAAGTGCTAGGACAGACGTCTGGTTCCATTGACATTAAAAGTAAATGAGGTTTTGGAGATACTGATGTTTTGTTTGGACAGCGATGATATAAACTCCTGTGCTTATCTTGCCTTTTTGCAAGGTAGTGCCAGCGTAGTTGCCTTACTCAACTTCCCTCTGTGCTGTCTCTGGTTTTCATTTTTGCTTGTACTTTCGTCTATCAGTCGTTACAGTGATTGACAAATGGTTTCACATGCCTAACCATATACTTTCGCCCTACATTTTCACTTCAGTGCAACGTTAACATAACGTACGGTCATTTTCTTAAAGGCCAGCATCAGTATTGATGAAGTTTGGCTTACAGCTAAACGTTATATTGAAATGATGAGTGACCGCTCATGCTCCAGTAGCAGACCATCTCGATTTCTGCAGTGCTGACATATATCTTTTTCCTATATATGTTTTTAAAGTGCAGATTATGATATGCAGACGCAGGGGGGGTTAATCTTCAATCTGATTTCTTATCCTTCCTGTTACCAGGGTTGCATTCTCAGCAATGTTGCCTGTGGTTTCTGTAAATATCTGCACTTTCAATCATGTTTGCCGTGAACCACAAATCTCCATATATGAAACTCACTCACTATAATCCCAGACTGGAGTCCATCTGTTTCTCTGTAAACTCTATTAACCTGTTCTACAGTAGTCAGGACCCTCACAGGACCACCACAGAGCAGGTGTTATGTGGGTGGTGGATCATTCCCAGCACTGCAGTGGTACAATTCATCCCGTCAGACAATATGCTGAGAAGACCTCCACTATCGAACCTGTGTGCCCTGAAGGATAACAAGTCTACGTATGTGGTTTCTTTCTCAAATTTCCTTTTCAGGGCTGGACAAGGGAGGATGGAGTTGTTGTTGTTCATGTTGGGAGCAGGGAATCCACCAATCTACAGTCAGACAGATTGTGTACCAATGAAGGAAATTCAAGACCACTGTTACTCTCCACACGAGTGCTCAACAGATCGCTCCCAGAGCAAGACATGGAATCATCTGCAAGGTCATGAAAGAACCCCGGGTACCTTCTGAGCAACTGCAGGCCTGTCCCATAGTGACTGATGCTGATGTTGATCAGGCCGCCATCAGTAGAACACTGAGCAACTGTAGTTTGAATGGCAGGGTTGCAAGGGAAAAGCCATTGCTCTCCAAAAACAAGACTTCTGTCCATCTGCCGTCTGCCAGAGATCATATGGACAAGCAGGAAGGCTACTGGAAAATGTTTAGTGGATGAGATGAAAGTAGAACTTTTTGGATAAATGAGAAGCATCATGTCTGGAGAAAGAAACGCACTGCACTCCAGCATACAGACCCATTTACCCCAACATGGCGGTGGTAGTATCACGGTTTGGGCCTGACTTGCTGCATTTGGGCCAGAACAGCTTCCCATCGTTGATGGAACTGAATGATACCAGCAAATCCTAGAGGAAGATTTCAGTGCCTCTGTCGGTGAGCTAAATCCCAAGATAGATGGATAACTTGGGCTCATAATTCCAGCTTTTCCTGCCTCTGATGCTCCAAACTCCACTTCCCATGAGTCACCTCTATGTGACATCATAACCACATGTTCCCCTTTCATCAATCATGAACAGCGTTCCCGTTCCTCATCCATAGAAGACTAATCATTTACGCCCGTCTGTCTTTACTCATTTTTAATCGTTGCTGCCCAATGAAAATCAGACTGCCTTCCAGCATACAAACCTTACCCCACCTGTGAAGTATGGTGGTGGTAGTATCATAGTTTGGGCTGACTTGTAGGGTTGCCACCTTTCAGAAATGAAAATAAGGGATGGGAGGGGGGTGTGTATTGGACATTTACATCAATACAGGACAAAGTTTTGGAATTTCCTAGTCACGGCCTAGTCCAAGTCCTGACGTTGGAATGTTGTGGGGGAGCTTAAGCAAGCAGTTGGGCTAAAATCCGAGGTGCAGGACTAATCAACGGTTAGCAGATACCTTTGCGACTCATGGACATGTAAGCATCATATTTTCTTCATGTCTGAAAATCTGATTATAACTTGTATTATCAGCATTGATGACCTCAGAGAAGGTTCAAAATTGACCTCAGAAATGATTTACATATAATAATTATTGGCGTTATGATCTACATTTACATTTACGGCATTTAGCTGACGCTCTTATCCAGAGCGACTTGCAAGGGTAATCATATTACAGGGAGGCCCATGTAGTGTTAGGAGTCTTGCCCAAGGACTCTTCTTGGTGTAGCACAGCATAGTCACCCAGACCGGGATTCAAACCCCAGTCTCCCACATGTGGTGCTGGTTCTCTGGTGGGTAGCTTCACCAACCACCATCTATGTGGGGTTCCATGAATATTCGTAAACTTTCCAAACGAGTTAAGAATGCTTTCTTACACAAGTAGAACTTTTTTGGAACTACACGTCATGTGATTGTATACAGCGTTGTTCATCGTATGCTTGCACCTCGCGTTCCCACACCTTTTCAAATGGCTTAGTGTGTGTGATGTGTATGGTGCAACCGTTTGGTGGTTTGTGCTCGTTGTGGAAACGGTTCTCCTTTTAGTGGTCTGATGCTTCAAAGAACTTCTGCAAACCCCAAGAAGATCTGCAGAAGATTAAACAAGTCACGTACATGCTGATGGTATCTTTCTAGCCACCTGTTTTTTCTTCTGTCGTGTCTTCACAAACCGCCAACTCTTCATCTTAGTAACTCGTACAGCACAGTGAGCAAACCAATACCATCCGACTCCAGACCTGCACATCACGAATGCGTTTGATAGAGCAGCCAGAGTGAGCTTTGAGAAGAGTGGATGGTGTTTGTGATGGAGATGCAGGTATCGAGTACCGAGAACGCATTCCAGACTCCCCATTTCCATCATGTTGAAGGAATAGGCTGTGGACTCGGCCTCTCCACTGAGGCACATGTCACAAAGCCACATGTAGACCAGAATATAGAAGTACGTCCACATGCACTCGCGACTAGCGAGTGTCTTTGTGGCTTGTTTGTCTAAAAAGTTATTTTATGGTTCTAGCTAATGGAACCTGATCTCCGTCAGTGCTCTGTGAATAGACGTCAGTGTCAGACTAATGAATGAGCTTATATGCTAAATATGCTAAATAATCCTTATTAAATATATCGTCACTGTCCAATGAAAAACAAGTATCTCCACTTTGGTCCGTTTGCACTTTTATGCATCATTTGAACACATCAGCTGCTGTTTACACTGAGTGAGAATCTCATGACGAATGGACCAACAGAAACGGCCCGAAACTGCTCGGAAAGACGTCTGGTTCCATTGACTTCCATTAAAGTTAAACAAGGTTTTTGGCCTCTCCTGTACAGTTTCTTTGGACAGCAGCGATATATTTCCTCGCCCTCTCAGGTTACCCTTGTTTAATATGTCGTACATATCAGAGAATGCCTACATAGGACCGTCCTGTGTATATATTTTTTTATATATATCTCTTTAATTTAGCATCTTTAGTTAGTATGTATATTAATGCTGCCCTGCTGTAGAGTATTAACCTGAGCCTCGCCTCCATCCATATTTCCATCCGTGAATGTCCTGACATGTAGTGAACCTAAAATCCATGTAAAGAGAACTAAACGTACTTAACTGCACACCTGTCGACACACCAGTAAAATATGCAAATTAGTTATATATATATATATATTATAGTTTATATATATAAACTTTTATATTTATTACTACACTGAGTTACTACATAGGTCTAATGTACTTGTAATTATTATATTTGTAATAAATTCTTATCACTTTATTTGGCACATAAAACATAATGTGTCCGGCTCTTGCTATTATTAAAGCGCATTTCTATTATAATAAAATATACTTTTAATTTTTTATCTGGGTAAGCATTAATTTAAAAAAAAAAAGACAGCTGTTGTGCCAGCATTAATTTTATTTATCTATCTGTTTATTAATTTTATTAATTTATTTATGCTGTATTATATATTTATATATTTAATATTTTGGCGAAAATGGAATCTCTCCTATTATTTTCACTCTAGGATGGAGCAACGTAATCGTACATTTGCCGATGCATCCTTCTCCATGTTTCCCTTTCACCATGGAACAAACATCATCCCGTCCATCTTCCTCATATGTGGCGTGAATGCTGGTGTTCCGGCTCTGCTTTGGACTCTTATGGTCGTATGCCATAATCATAAAACGAGGGAGAACGGGATTTCAGCTTTTATGGTCCTCCTCATCATCAATGATATACTGGAGCTAATTCTGAATCTGTACGTCATTGCAAAACTGTTCCAAGGAGACAGGTGTGAGGAACCGACGTGCAGAATATTGTTATCGTTGTGGACGGGGTTGCGAGTCTGTGGTGATGATGGTGCTAGAGACTGATCTGGGTCTAATACATTCCTTCTGCTCTGCGTATGTTTTGTTTGTCCCCTGCTCCATCATATTCTCCGTCAGTGTTTTTCTTTGTTATTTCCTGCCCGTCTTTTCCAGTTCACCTCCATCTCAACCTTTCCATCTGTTACCTCCGGTAGCTGTGATAGTCACCCTATGTACAGTCATCTACGGAATATCGCCCACTGAAATCCCCAGCTCTGATAGAACCAGAAAGCACGGGTACGTGGGTTTGCCCTGTGGGGTGTTCACTATGGTCCTGTATTTGATGTTTCTCATTGCCTACCTTTCTCAGAGCAGTTGGAGTTTGTTGGTAATGTGTTTGCTCAGTGTGAGAGTGACCATAGACTCCCTGCTGTGTGTGGTGGTCTGCAGAGAGAAAATCCCAGAGACACCCCCAGAGCCCAAACCTGGCGAAAGGCCGAACAGTCAGCTTTCATCACTCAGATGTCATTCTCGCTGTATAGGAGTGAGGAGAAACGGAGACCAGGCTTTCAGCACATTTTCTCCATAAGTTGATAATGTATAATAATATATAATTGTATGTATATATATATATAGTGTATAATAATATATAATTGTATGTATATATATATATAGTGTATAATAATATATAATTGTATATTTATATATATATATATATATATATATATATATATATATATATATATATATATATATATATATATATATATATATATATATTAGATTAGATTAGATTAGATTCAACTTTATTGTCATTGTGCAGAGTACAGGTACAAAGCCAATGAAATGCAGTTAGCATCCAACCAGAAGTGCAAAATACATTATTATTTACATAAAGTGCAAAACAGAATGACTGACAATTGAGATTTTTGTACATGTGGTGGTATATAAATAAATATATAGAATGTATGTGTACACAGAATGTGGGATAAGGGGGTGGTATATAGAATAGAATATGTTTTACTATACATATATACAGTAAGGAGTGAAATGCAAGATTGCACAGAGCAGCATATGATGAGCAAGTTGTAACAGTGTAAGCAATAACTACAGGTATAAATAGTGCAATATGAACAGAATTGCGAATATAAATAGAACTGTACAGGTATGAAATTTAAAAAAAGATGTGCAAAAAGAGTAGTGCATATATGTATATATATATATATGTATATAATGTATAATAATATATAATTGTATATTTTATATATATATATATATAATGTATAATGTCATATATATATATATGTATATAATGTATAATAATATATAATTGTATATTATATATATATATATATATATATATATATATATATATATATATATATATATATATATATATATATACATATATGCACTACTCTTTTTGCACATCTTTTTTTAAATTTCATACCTGTACAGTTCTATATATATATATATATATATATGTATATAATGTATAATAATATCATATAATTCTGTATATATATATATATATATATATATATATATATATATATATATATATATAAATTAAATATATCATTTTTAATATTTTATATTCAGAATTTCCATTTGCAATTCCCATTTGCTTTCATATTTCATAATTTTGAAATGAAGCTTTTTTCTTAAATTCAATTTTCTGTATTGTTTGCTTGTTGAACTTCATAACAAATAAATACACGCCCCTATAAATATTCCACGAACCGCTGCCTCGTTAATTCTTTCCAAATGCTGAGCTGGCTGTTGTGTAGCCTGTCTCTGAATATTGTAGCAGCAGAGGTGAAGTTTCCCTGGATTCCTGGTTATTTATTTATTTATTTATTTATTTATTCATATTTTTCTTTAACAGCTAATTTAATTAGAGTTTATTCCAAATGTCTTTCCCATCACAAACGTGTGTTTGAATATGTTACTCTATATAGGAACACGGTAAAGTGTGTAATGGTAGAACACAGTGTGAGTACGGTGAGTACTGGAGAAATGGCTACCAGTGTATTACCGCACTTTGACATTAACATTTTTACAGTGTATGTTATTATCTTGTTGGGTTATTTCTACAGTGGCTGTATCAATCTAACGCTGTTTTCACACTGCCATGTTTATTCTGGGCCTGAGACTGCTTACTGTATGAGTACATTTGGTAGGTTTTAAACAAAGTAGGTGAAAGCTGTTTTCGGCTCTGGGAGCTTCCAACAGAGTCCAGAATGGGTTCTGGGAGCGCTCTCAGGACAAGTGTGATGTAGCAACCTGAGCGGGAGATAATGCCGGTAAGCTCACTGCTTTGTAGAGCCAGCAAAATATCAAAAACCTACAGTCACTTTTCAGTTTGTTGTTATTAGCTTAGCTAGCATTGCTACGTCACTGTAGCATATTCTCAACACACCTCAGCAAACCAGTCACTAAATCCCTCGCTATGGAATAAAGACAACTATGGATGATAAACTAAATGACAAAATACAGAAAGTACAGACATAGTTTTTGCATAAATGAAGAGATCTTCTAACAGAAGAGGTTAGGGTTGGGGTTAGGGTTAGTGCTGCACATCTTTGCGTTTAAAACTCGTTCCCCCACATTTTCGAATATGAAAACGGTTTAGACGTTGCAGCTTTTGAAGGCGTCTATATCTGGCAACCGTTGGGTGGTTAGTGCTCGGCATAGCTCAGCTAGTTTTCCACTCAGTGGTCTGCTGCTTCACTAAAGGGGGTAACGTAACTTGATAGACCTCATGGTACAAGACCTCAAGATCATATAGATGATTATTAATGACGTCATTTACATGTTGATGGCATCTTTCCAGCATCACAGCCACCTGTCAGTCAGCAGCGTATAAACTCTACACGTTTAGTGATTCAGTGGTTTAGAGTGCATTAGCATTAGCATGCTCCAGAATCGTACCCTCACGTTTCCATTTAGTGGCTAAACACCAGTTTGAGAGGTGCTAGAGTTAGAGTACGTGAACAGATGCTGAAACCGTTCTGGGTCATCGCTACAGAGTAAAGAGAACCCCACCTTTTCATTCCAGACCCCACCTTCCTTTTAGACACATACACTCAGCATTGAACAATAGCTGCACCCAGAAGGAATCAACTGACAGATTTGAAACTTGGTGGGTAGGTTTGACATCATGAGACATGCTAATGACTCAAGTTTCACACTCGGCGGTGCCTGTGACGTAAGCTAGGACCAGCCTTATCAGTGTACCTGCCTGACTATATAGGGTTGTCCTGTTGTGCGTGCTTTCCATGCGGGCTCCGTTGCTGTTGTGTCGGTAGCATCCTTTGCGAGTGAAGTATGTGCCTCAGAGAGAGTTTGAAAGCAGTTCTAGCAGTCGGAAGAGTTGGAGAGCATTGTAGGCCTCTGGGAAGCCAGATGGTCTTATCGATGTATTGTGTGTCATACCAGTTGTTGGGATATTACCATAGCACGCTGCTGGCTGGAGGGGATAGAGGAAGGCGCACACCAGCGACATAAGGAATCTGGATCTACGGGGCACATATAGGGATCGGTATCCACTCTGTTTGCCTTCTAAGTTCCCTTTTCCAGTGTATGCTCTTGGGATTAGCAGTCTCAAAATATTTTTGTGGTTCTTATAAGTACAAATAAACCCATTCCCTGCAACTCCTTTAGCTCCTACTGGGAAGTCCCAAGCTGTTCCCAGGCCATCTTGGGCACATAATCTCTACAGTGGGTCCTGGGATGCCCTCTGGGTCTCGATCCAGTTGGACATGTCCCTCCAGGTCTCGACCCAGTTGGTAACCCTACAACGGGGAGACATCCAGAGGCCATCCGAATCAGGTACCCGAACCACCTGAACCACCTGGCTCCTTTCAGTGTGGAGAAGGAATAGCGGCTATTCCTTCTCCACACTGAAAGGAGCCAGGTGGTTCTGGTATCTAGGTAAAGTGCGGCCTGGCAGCCTGTGAAGAAAGCTAATTTCTGCTGCTTGTATCAGTGATCTCTTTCTGTCAGTCGTTACCCAAAGCTCATGACCACAGGTGAGGCAGGGGCTGTGGGCCGACTTGAACACATGGTTTACAAACCTATTCTCAGCTTCTGCAGGTCTCTGTATCGGTGCTCTTTCGGTGGTTTGTTTTTCTGTCTGGGGTCGGTTTGTTTTTGCATCTCAGGTGACAGCAAAACACTTTTCGGACACCGTGCTACAAAACCACGACCCAGAAGACCATGATGAATTTTTCATCCGAGTCTTTTGTTTAGGTGATATCATTCCATCCATAATATATCATTCCATCCATAATATATCATTCCATATATTATGATATATTCCATATCATTATGTTCCATCACATCTGAGCAACTTTTTGGCAACTGCTAATGCACGACTGCTGCTGTTAGTGGATTGTTAGCATCAGGCCTTTCAGTTGTGGTACAGTTTCATTATGAAATGAATATATTCCAGTCTGCTTTCAGAACTAGTCCAGATATGAGATGCTTTTACCTTGCTGACTCCGTCCCTAATTCCTCGCTGCTCTGAAAGTGAAGACTGAATCAAGACCCACAGCCATTACCAGGTTTGTCACAGTGTTTAGGTTATAGTAAAATTACTAGAAGGAGCTATTAGGTTAAGTTCTGAACAGGCTAACTCTAACACCTCAGCAGTGCTGTGGCAGAGTGCTAGTTTTGTTAATTAAACACTTTTATTTTATTATATGGAATATTTTATTAACTTCGGTACAACTTAGACACACAGTAGTGGCGGCAGTTCTGTCTAACCACTGCACCCATGCTTCTCCAGCCAATAGTAGACCTCTACATTACTTCCAAAATGTTGTGGGTTGTTTGTAAAATTCACATTTCTCCGATTTAACAAACAGGTGCCATTTATGACTATACATGTTCTTGCTAGGCCACATCCGGCCACCAGAGGGGGTATGGAGCAACTCTGCTTTGATTGCTGATCAATCAGCAGCACCTGGTCCTCTTCCCTTAATAAGGGAAGCTTATTCAGGCTCCTGCGTTCAGTCCTGAGCCGTCACGGGGTGTGCATGTAGACTAGTTGGTCGTACTGCTATGCCCTCTCATAGTGGTGAAATAAACTGGGCTTGCTGAAGTAGTGGAGATGGTTGAGTCTGGAACCTACAGAGGCTCCAGTGGTCAATGATGTACCTGTGTGTTGGTGTGCATGTGTGAAAGTCATGCCAGGATTGAGTTAGTGACTCACTAGGAGCATGACCCTTGAGCCATATATGGCTGTGATAATAATGTTGCCTTGCTCCCAGGAGCTCTGAATGATTTCTAAGGCCACCTGTTCCCACCTTCAGTGTTTAACTCATCTGTGAAGTGGAACAGTGAGCACATTTCCCAGAGTGGTGGGCAGCCTGGAGAACAGTTGGGTGTTGGGTCATGTCCTGTTGGTTCAGGGAACCGAACCAGCCACCCCCAACTACTCTTTTTAGAGTTACTGACCCTACCTGATCTACCGGGTTAGGTGCATAAGGGATGCACAGGCCTAACTGACTGTATCTCCACCATCTCACTGAGCCATGTGGTCATCCCAGACTGCTTCGAAACAACTGTCCTTGTCCTGGTGCCCTGCTCCTCAAGCTTCAGTGACTACTGACCCATAGAGCTCACTCCGCTAATTGTGAAGTGCTCTGAGCACCTGATAATGGCAGATAGCGCAGTCTTCCCTTCCCACTGATTCTATCTCAAGTCACATATCACCCTAACCGGTCTACGGAGGATGCCATATCCTCTGCCGTTCAACTTTCACTAAACCCCCTGGACATAAACTTATTGGAAAGCTGAGCTTGGAGCAACTGGATCTTTCCTGACTGAGTTCAGTCTTTGCACTGGAACACCAGACCCTGGAGCTTCATGCCCTGCTATTCACGCTGCTGCTTTAAAGCACAGCTCAAATCACATGCTCATAGATTTGCTGATGGTTTAACCGTGGCGGGTTTTATCAGTAACAGTGACGCTCAACATACAGGATCTGGCAGTTGCAGACCTGATAGAACAGCAATGCTTATTTTGTTAACCCACAGAGGTTCATGAGGCCTTGTGGTGACCACCCTCCACTGCCCACTTCTTCCATCAGGAGTCATAAGCTCATACAGACCTTAAACGTCATTCGGAATCTATTCCAACCTCACTTCTCCTGGGAAGTTGAGGGTTCACCACCATCGGACAGTGTGTCCGACAGTTCTCCACCCAGTTCCTGTCATCTCAGCTTCTCCTTGGCTGTTGTCTTGATGTAGGCCAATAATGTGACCCTTCAGAAACACCTCCACTGGAACAAGCCACAGGATACGCCTTCAGACATGGCTGTGTAGGAAATGAGAAGCTACACTACTTATACAACCAAAGGCTCTTGGGTATTTGGTAATTTGAGTCCAAAGGGCCACTTTCCTTTTGGCCAGGCAGTGTATATAAACCAGTGAGCCCAAACCAGAGCTAGCAGACCCACACACATGTTCTACTCAGGAGGAAGAGCATTATGTCATCCTGTTCTGAACTGGGGTCCATTAGAACCTAGTTATGCCACTGCCTTCAGACACTGATCATGGTTGTTCAGGTGTGACTAGTCACATCATCTGCTGGACCATAGTGTTCAGTGGTTTCCCTGACATGCCAGAACATTCACCACAGTCTGTTCCCCATACATGTACACTGGTACTGTTGCACTACCTCAACACTACTGCCTTGTACTGTTTGTAAATATATGTGGAGTCATTTTTTATATTGTGCGCTGTCAGCACTAGAGAGTCACAAACTGCTCAAACCAAATTCCTTGTGTGTGTGTCAACCTGCTTGGCCTGATTTGGATTCTGATACCAGTCATGTCAGTTAACTCAGCTGTTCTCCAGACCAGTGCCATCTAGTGGTAGTTTAAATATTCATACTGTGTGATGTTAGTGTTTTGGCTGAAATTCTGATTTATGTTTTTGTTTATTTTGTCAGGTGTGTAGAGTTTTTAGCTGGGACCGGTTAGACTCTAGCAGCCCTGGTGCATGTACCCTTCATACTCCACATACACTAAGAAGGCAGCCAACACACTGTAGTCCAGGTGTTCCCAAACTTTTCCACCTCCCACCTATTAATATCTAGATATCATAAAGGCCCAGGGGAAATTACAACATGATGCTTTTGCTATATATTTCGTTCTTGTCAAATGAATGAACCAGTGGACTTAAAATATGAACAGAAAGTGTCTGTACCGGTCGCTGGCCTGTTCTGGAGGCCTGTACTAATATGGCTGATTATTAATATTGTCTACTTCTTTTTTTAAAGTCAAATATTTCTTCACTCCTTTATGGCCAAAGTCAAGCAACCGGCCACTACGAACCACTGCTCCTCTTCAGTATTGGTTTAGGGACCACCAAATACTCGTACTCCATGGCCCTGTGGTTGAGAACTCTTGCTGTAGTCTTCAGTTTCTCGGTATCACCTGAATGAAAGTGCACAGCCAGTGTAACCCACATCTCATGCGAGCCAGCAATATTTCATATTTAAAACCTCTCGGCAGTCAAGGGGTTAATGTTGTTTGAGCTGAGTCTGCTGCGCTGAACTTCAGCCAATCGTAGCAGTGAATCTAACTGGTCCCGCCTCAGCTCGCGCGGAGGGTGCGTGGCTAATGCAGCCCGAGTAACGCGTTGTGTTGTTCTCTCTCGTGCCACTGCGCATGCCTGGAGGGAGAGGGCAGCGGCTAGCCGTTAGCAAAGTTGGATGCTAATCTGAAAAATAAATATCTCCGGGCTCAAAATAACAAAATACCTACCCTTTACAAGTGGAGTAAAGGAGTTTGTCCACTGACAACTTACATAAAGGAGAAATTTGGTGAACTGGACTGGAAGTTTTTACCAAAGCTTGCATGAATTGAGTACGAACCTGATTAATAGAATAAATCATAATGTGTAAGAAACACTTCATGAAAACCAGATTAAAAGTGTATAATTGTCGTTGGTAAAAACCGTTTATTATACCTTGTGTTTGTTGACAAAATATCTTCTAAATAATGATTACTTAACTTAGGCCTTCACCAATTACATAGTCAGAGTATGAAATCTTTTATATGTCCATATGTAGCATCTATATAAATGAATTTATTGGATTACTCAGTTCTAAGTTCTAACACTGCTAACCCGCATGATGTATTTACTCCTAAGACATATTCCAACATATAACAATATACGGACTTTACATTGTATGTAGTCCCAGTTACTCATGCTTTAAAGGCATTTTTGTTGGTTAATGGGAATGGTGAGAGATGAGGGCCGCTGCATGTTGCTAACTCACTGGTCATCAATCAATCATCGACTGGGTGCACTCTGTACGAACTGAATTGATACCAGAGGAGATTGAAGACGGACAAAGCGGCCTTCTCTCTATGTGGGGGTAACTCCCTGAGAGAACCTGCAGTGCCTCAATAGCGGAGGGGGATGATGCACACGCACATAGAGAAATGCCCACACTGTCCAATTCTTAGAGAAACTAGGATACAAAAACACTCAAGGTCAAGCATGATGGTAGATCAGACACGTGAATCTGAGTATTAACACGTGAAATTTATGCATATTAACATCACGAGCTTATCATCTGTAGAAACGCCTCATCTGGCAGGTCAGTTCACGTCATTTGGGGTATACACATGGAGGTAAGATCGGTGTGAGGGGTCGGAACTTTTGCTTTGGGACGGACCGTGTAAAACTGTGCTCAATGAATGTATTGGTTCTCCTGGATCCAGTATTGTTAATTAAATACTTTGGTTTGCTTTCAACTTCACTCCACTTGTCTGCGACTCTTTCCATCCAAACGAACACGCAAGGTGTTGTGCCCCAAAAGAGGGGAGGGGTACGGGCAACACTATCTAGATATTTTTCTACAATATATGGGTTTCCGTGCATGGCATTGGGGTAGATGTAAACGAACTTGAGCTGTAATTCAGATTACAAACGTAAAGTTAAAAAGAAAATTTCTACTTATAGCTACTGCCAGTTCTACAGTCCATTGAAAAAAAGGGCCAAAGAGCCCTATTAGTCCCAGAGGTAAATTTCTTTTATTTTTTCAAACGAGTTGGTGTACATTTAAAGCAAAATGCCCATACTTACTATTTTGTTGTCATAAAGGGTTTATTTAATCAATAAAGTATCTATCTATCTATCTATCTATCTATCTATCTATCTATCTATCTATCTATCTGGTATAAGTAGATATCCATTATTGTGAGCACTATCAGTATTTAATATGACTAAGAGTGAGAAATATATATACAGAGCAATTATTTACTGTACCTGTTTTACTTAAGCAGGTCAGTTTTTTTTTTTGAGAGTACAAGAAGTCCTGGAGAACAGATCTTCACTGATTGTGGATTCCTTCTACGAAATGATGGCGAGTCACCCAAATGAAACTGGACTGACCACTCCTAAGTCCATTCTGAGCTACCCAGTTATGTGGTAGAACTAAGACGGATAAACCACACTTAAAGAAACAGTGTTTTGTTTTGTTTTCATGGTTTGATTTGAATTGTAATTTTGGTTTTTGATTAATTCTATTTGTTTTTGGGATCTACTTGAAAGTGATATAAAAAGGGTTGAGAAATCTTAACCTAAGCTACCAATACATTGAAACAAGTGGATAGTAACAAAAAACACAAAGCTAAATGCGAAATGGTTGGTATGGGGTATCTTCAGTTGGTAAACACCACTACTCAGGGTGACCACCTCTATTGTGGTGGAACTGGGTTTTTGAATCTCAGTTTGGCTGACTTATGCTGGTATCTACACCATAAGATCCTTGGGCAAGACTTAAAACTGGCTTACCTTGGCCTAGCCGAGTCAATAAGCTAAACCTTGTGTAAGTTGCTCTGGATAAGAGCGTCAGCTAAATGCCGTAAATGTAAATAGAATACAAATAAAGAAGCTTAACCCATAAACACTGAACTCCACCAAACTTAATGGGATAGTACAGAATTTACCGGTATATGTTGAAGCCTAATTATTTTATCACAGTAAAGCCAATCGTTTTCTGTTTAACACTTTCTTGTCTGTGGCAAATGCTGGCGCACACCCCCACCTCCCTTAGCGTAAACTGGTCTTTAGCGTAGCAGAATGCTATGCTGTCTGTTTCCACTCAGCTGCCCTGTTGCTGTATGCTAGTTAATATTTAGTATGAACAGACTAAACCAGCTAACATCCAGTCAATGAGCTTAAATAGAAACTCTGTCACAGTTTGCACTGGTGACACACCTTGGTTACCTATAGCGAAGCTGACCAGAGACATGCATTGTGGATTTCCTTTGTGGTCTGTACAGCTACAAGGCCCACCACAGAAACAACAATGGTAGCACCATCCACAAGATGCTGGCCTATCTTAGAGAACCTGTTCATGTTAATATGAAGTCCCAGCATCACTTGGCATTCTGCATCACTGTGACTCATTTCCTGTTCACCGGCTGTTCTAAATCTATAACTCTCACAGGAAACAGGCCTCACAGGAAACTCCATTTTTAAAACACTTCCAGTCAAGTCTTTTGACTGGCCTTCATGTTCCTTCACACACTGATTTGTTGGTCGACTGCACCAAGACACAAGCGGGACTCGTCACTGATGATGACTCGCTGGCATTCGGAGTCAAAGGACAGTCGTCACAATGGTTTGCGTGTAGTCGTGCGTTTGGTAGCAGTCTGCCATCATGCTGGCACTGACAGGATGACTCATGGAGGGCATTACTGTTCGGTGAATGTACCATGCAGCTCTAGTGTACAGTGCAGCTCTAGGGTAAAAGCTGGTCCTGACCCTGGTGATTCTGGCTCGGATGTTCCGAAGGGCATAGGTTGGAACAGGGGATAACTGGGGTGTGTGGGGTTTGAGGATATGTTGACTGCTCCCCTCAGACATCTCTTGTGGTAGATGTCCTGTATGGGTGGGAGCATATTTGCGGTGGTGTGCTGTGCAGTCTTTACCACCCTCTGAAGGACCTTGCGCTCAGCAGAGGTGGCACTGCCATACCACATAGTGATGCAGCCGACCCCTCTGTGATAAACCACACGGTAAACCTTAACCTTAACATCAACCCAAAATCTAACCCTCACCTTGGCCCAAAACCTAACACCCATAAATCCCACTCGCCTCCAGTTAACCCTAACCTTAACATCACTAACCACGGCTCTAACCATAACCCTAACCTTTATCTTAACCCAAATCCTAACCCTAACCTCGGCTCTAATCCTAACACAAACGTTAACGTCAATCCTAAACCTTCACCTGCTACTAAGCCTGACAGTAATCTTAACTTCAACACTAAACCTACACTAAACCTAGATCTAACTCTGAGACAGCAGCACAGGAACTAGTTTTCAGACTAGCCTTTATAAGGAGATCCACAAGGTGCTAATAATAAACCGCTTCACTGTGTCTGGTCAGTTCCTGTCAAGTCATTTGAGGGACTCTGCAGAAGAGGGAGGACGTGATGGTCTTCTCTTCTACTAGACCCACATAGCGCTCCTGAATAACAGAGGTAAGAGCAGGTCACACATACACATGTGGTCTAAGTACTAACGCTGATCTAGTAACCGGCACTGCCTCTGTTTGGTGTGAACAGCTGGTGGTCTGCATTCCGTGTGGAGCTGTTCTCCTCTCTACAGTCCGCTCATCATCTCCGTAAGTAGCCAAACACTGAGACGGTCAGTTTTAGATGGACTGCTGTTTATAAGGGTCCTCCTTCACTCGCCACGTTTATTACAGGACAGATCAGCTGATTCAGCCTCAGCACCATGGCAGAAATCCTATTCTCCCTTCATTTATATCCTTGGGATGGTATGGCACAAGAGCGTCTGGTTGGTGAGATCCAACTCTCCATCTTCCTCATCACTGGACTGTGTGTGGGTTTTCCAGTTCTTATCTGGGCTCTGCGTGTTCTGTATAGACATTGTATAAGCGGAGGCCGAATCTCAGCCCTGGTCCTCATGCTCCTCCTCTCTGACCTGCTGGAGCTGCTTCTTAGTCCGTACGTAGTGACCAAACTGTTACAGAAGGATTACTGCTGGGACTCGAGCTGGACCTGCAGGATACTAACCTCTTTATGGTCAGCTTTAGTGTTCTATGGGCTTCACCTCCAGCAAGTGGTGGCTCTGGAGGCTGCACTCTTTTCCAGACATCCACCCTGCTCTGCTCATGTGTTCTTTCCTTCTTGCTCCATCATCCATCTCACAGTCTTGGGGTTCCGCACTTTCTTTCTTCCTCTGGTGAGCTTTTGGAAAAGCGAAACAATTTCTTTGTACTCCTGGGGTACTGTCCAGTTTCTTTTTTAGATGAATCGACAATTTTGGCATCATCTTGATAGTCCCCACGGGAGAGCTCCAACCCCAAATCAGACTTCCAGACCCCTACACAGCAACCAGGGAAGCCGATTCTAACGAGGTGTTAGCGTTCGCCACGTCCACACTGATCCTGTATGGGGCCTTCATCATAATTTGTATTGTTATGAAGGATCCCTGGGATCTGTTGGTGATGTTCTTCTCTCTGTTGAGTCTGATTGTGATCTTAGACCCTGTGGTGTGTGTGCTGGTCGACCGTTACCTTCAACTATCAGGGACACCACTATAACCACATGCTGAGAGACATGATGTGGGCTGAGAGCTTGAGAGAGTGAGACCACAGAGGCTTCCATAACTCACACCTAGCTCAGGAATGTCTGACGGTGAAAGAGCTGGGTGTCTTTACCATCCAATCCACCCCCTCCCCAGATGCCTCTGTATGGATGCTGATAGATGATCCAGAGGTGTGTAAAGGGAAATCTGAATATGTATGTGTCAGTCATCTGGTTTTCATGTGTCATGAGTTATGAAGTCGTAGTGGTTCCTATTTTTCTCACTCTGTAACCAACAACATCAGCACCTTTAACGTGTTAATATAGAGTTGTTACTGTTGACCACGATACACATCATGTAATTCTGGTTTGCGTGATCTGCGCTCCCCTGTTTTCGTCTGTGATGATGATAACAGTACATACTATCATTGGTAACACATGTGCTTAAACATCAACTTTTAAGGAACAATGAGCAATATAAAATTTTTTACGGCTGTATTCTTTGTGGTATTGTATATAAACTCTGTAAAATTACAGACGTTTACTGTAAAGCTTCTTTCTTCAAAAAATCATAATCAGGACGTGTTAGGAGGTTCTATACAACTAATGATAAATGATAGTATTTGCTTTATTTTTAACAGTGCAAATTTACAATATATTTATTTAACCACAGTATTTGTTTGTGCTTGTCTGTAGAATTACATTACTGATCATATGTGAGAGCATGTCACGTCAATATCTGTTGTTAACATATGGCAGCAACATTTATATGAAGGTTTTATGTCCAAAAAATACCAACGTTGTTGCTTGTAATTTCAAGCTTTTTTTTATGAAATTATATTTAAATAGTATGTATTTTTTCTATACTAAGTAACTCCAAAGCGTGGTCGGAATCTTAACTTTTAACACACTACCCCTACACTACCTAGATCTAACTCTGA
>JAMWET010002922.1:0-33250 GCA_024036415.1 Prochilodus magdalenae | reverse complement strand
CTTTTTCCTCTAACATAACAGCTCCCACCGCATTGTGTTGGAGAACTTGTAGTCAGGAAGTAACTATTTAGATTGGTGGTCAATCTTGACCAATTCCTAGTGCACCGGCCTTCATGATAAGGCTTGAGCTTAAAGACACAGGAGCTGTAACAGACAGAGTTGGTGAACACAGACATGTAACATTATTATGATTGTAGTCTCTTCTATTGGAAACCTAACAAACAGCCATCAGTTCTGACCCTGAGATTAAATTTCCCCTTTGATTTCCAGTCTTCTGAATAAACAGCTCATACAGTCACAGCCCACCGTGTTATAGGCTGTTCGCTAAGCTCTGTGAATGAATTTGCTTAGCATTTCGGCCCATTCAATTTTTGACTCTCAGAGGAACATCGAGGACGACACTCACTTACAGTGTAGTCAAGCAAGTTTAAACAGGGAGCGAAAAAGGTCAGCTTATATTTAAGGGGTTAAAACAAATCATGGCTAATAAGCCTAAATAAATGAATCAAATTTGTGATAAATAAATGATGGAATAAAGAAATAAAAGCTCAAAGAAAATAAAAAAAGAAAACAGCAATAAAATCATTCATATAAACAATAACGAATAATCATAATTAACGTTAATTAAAAAATATTAATAATAAATTACTGCATAAATAATAGAAGAAAGTTAATGAAAAATGTGTAAATAAGATACTGTAAAATAAAAATAATATATTTTATATTTATATATAATCAAAATAATGTAAATAAAAAACGCAAATTAGAGTGAAGATGATGAGAAACTAAGAAATTCTGAGACAATGGAGTGGCCAGAGAGTAGAAGCTGGAGCTGTGCGACAGCGAGTGGGGCTTTAGAGTTCCGCAGGTGACGCAGCCTCTAGAGCAAGCCTGATCAAATAGCATTATCACAGAGAGCTTAGATGTATGCACGGCTGCTGTATGGCTGGAGACAGTTCCCTATAAATACAGCAACCGATAACGATTTCCTACGCCACGTCTGTAAGAAAGGATCAACCCCGGAGCCTTTTCCATACAGTGAGGCATGATTCTGAGCTGGCCTCCCAGGATCTCCTCGGATGACGGATTGAGCCTGCGTCGGGAACCGCGCCTTATTATGGTGGCCAAGTCAAGGCTGCTGTCCTGCCTCCACTGACCCAGCACTGTCCGCACAGAGAGTCCAGCTGTGTCATCTGCCTACCGGGTCATCTGCCTACAGGTCATTGATGATCAATCAGGTCCAATGGTGGCCGGATTGAGTCTCAAGTCGTTCCCCAGCCAACGTTGGGTATCTCCATGTATGCTGACTGTCCACCTCACCTTCGGGGAGATTGAGAAAGAAGAAATGAGGAGCCCACGTTTTTGTTCCTTACCGCCCTACAGGCCATAGTATGGTCTGTAGGCCTCGCTCAACTTCTCCTTCTCCACTCTGGCTAAAAGAACATCTACCGGAATGCTTGCAGCTTCTTATGATGCTCTCCCTAAGGCCATGTAGCTCTGTACTCCACCTGTCCACGCTCAACCTCAGCTGGAGCATCAGCTGAGACGGGCCTGTTCAAACCCACACCTGGATTATTACTGCTTACATAGACTACTGGACATTTCTAGACAGTTCTCTTTTTTCTTGTTTTCCGAAGTTTCTGGAGCGCTCCCCAACAGTTCCAGATGCCACTTCGACTGGATCACAGCCTTTCAGAACTCATGTTGTCCCCGGACCACTAACAAGCATAAGCTTCATGAGGACCAGTCGGGCTTTTCTGAATTTCTGGCCTTTAGGAATTAAGAGAACATACCTAGTACCAGGTAACAAAGGTAAGCAGACATAAACACCCACCCGTACCAATAGCACCCCCAACCTCATCAAGTTAGCAAATGGACTGCATGTGCCCTCCGAAATGAAATTCTCGTCCGCAAATTGTTTGGCAAATTCCACACAGAACCCAAAGGGAACCACACCTTGTACGCGGACCTTGCTTACGACTGCACTATGCAACTTGAGGCGAGACAGCAGGATAGATCATTAATAGAGTAGATTATAGACCAGAATGGGCCTAAGGAATTCACCAGCTTGTCCCTCTCCAGAGAACCAGCCTGTTGGATTTCCCCAGCTCTTTTCTTTCTTCCCTCAAAGGACCACACTTGTTGGAATTCTCCAGTCTTCTCTAGCACAGAGATCACACTTGTTGGATTTCCAGCTACTTGTCTCTACCCGAGACCACCTTGATTGGATTTCCAAGCTCTTTCTCTCCCCTCCCTCAGAGACCACCTTGTTGGAGTTTCCAGCTCTTCACTTGCTCCTGAGACCAACATTGTTGGACAATTCCAGGTCTCTTCTCTCCAGAGGACCACCTTGTTTGGAATTTCCAGCTTTCTCTTCCAGAGACCCCGCCTTGCTGGAATTCCAATCTCCTCTCGTCTCCAGAGTGACAACTGGTTGTGAAATTCCAGACTCACCTTCTCATCCAGAGGACCCACCCCTTGTTTGAATGTTTCCAAGAGATTCCTTCTCCGCCAGAGAGCCACTTGTTGGCAATATCCAGCTCTTTTCCCAGATGCACACACCTTGTTCGGAAATCCGAGCTTTTCATCATCCCAGATGACGCACCTGTTGTCTGGAATTCCAGCTCGTAGTTTCAAGTTGACATCTCGTAACACTATAACCGCCCACCACAGCAAACTCGGCAACAAAAAACCGACGCCTCACACAAGACACCGAGAAGCTAGTACCAGTAAGAACTGACCACTTCTGAAACCAGTCGCTGCATGTCCAAGTGAAGGTGGACCCTACCATGTTCTACCGGACCTCGGGAAATCAGATACTGGTTCCAGCAGAACAAGAAACAGCCACAGCAGTGTGGGTGGAGAACTTGTAGCAGGAAGTTAGACTATTTAGTATTAAGAGTGGGTCAAGATTGACCACATCAAGCAGAACCGAAAGGGAAACACGCCTTATGCCGCCGGAGGACCTCTAACTGTGCACTTTGATGGCAGAGGGCAGGAAGTCCTCATTAGTAGATAGATTAATACTGGAACTAGGGCCAAGGTATTGAGCCTTGTCGGGACTGCTTATATGTGACGGAGCCAGTAAAAATGTGATTTGTGCTTACCCCATTGGCCACACGTTGTTGCCTGTCGGGCTTTGGGGTTCAGTTTGTCGCCTGTTTATCAAAGGCCAGTGTGTTTCTAAGCCTTATAAAAAGAAGGTCGGGGAGATCAAACCATGTATCAAAGCGCTTTGATGAAATCAATCCAGAAGGTGACAACTCGTTTTAAAGCAGGTGTAGGTAGCCAGAATGAAGATTATAACCGGAACAGAAACATATATGGAAGGAAATGTTTTAACTTTGTGTGGTTAGAGAAGGACGAAAGCATCTGATTGGTCGTCTTTTAGTTGTTTCGGATGGCTTGTAGTTTGTATTGGGGGGAGTATGGAAATGGGAACTGCTTTTTTCCAGACAACTTGTGAAATCCTGCATGTAGAAACCGAAAAAGATTGACAGCTTGATTTCAATTAAGGTTATGCAAACTATTACCGGTGGCGGAAGCAGTTGTCCACGCGAGCATGACTAAAATCGCTGTAGCGCGCAGCAAGACAGGTGCGGTAGATTTCTGGTTCTAGCGTAGAAATATATACAGCCTGGAAAGCTCCCCCTGCCAGTTTCGGGTAAACCTCACGCATTCGGTGAACTGCAGGCTTAAAAGAGTCTATAACAGTGTACCAAGAAATTTTAGCAGACATATTAATATTGGTATAGTAGATGACAAACTATTTACTTTCATCAATACAAAAATGATGTGTTAAATGAATGTAGGACCATTTTAAAATGACCCAAAAAATTAATAAATAATAAAAAACTGTCTATTACTGGTTATTATTTAATTTATTTATTTTTTAATTATATATATTATATATATATATATAGATAGATATATTATATTATACTTATATTATATTACTAGTATATGTGTGTGTGTGTTACAATTATTATATTTTATTTCTATACTTGTTTATTCATTTTCCAATTTATTTATTATTATATTTCCTCCTTGGTTCAATTTTAAAAGACAATAGATACGCTTTGCGTGCGCATATGCTATAATTAAATCAATCTAGCACACAAATCTAACTCATTATATATCTATATATTTATATATTATATTAATTATAAATATATAAACAATTAAAAATTATATATAAATAAATTATATAAATATAATAATATATAAAAATAAATAATAAAATAATACTAAAAAAAAAAAAAAAAAATATATATTATAATCCATTATATTATATAACATACATAGTTTATATTATATATATATATATTAAATTATATATACATTATTATAAACCAAATATCTTTAATATATATTTATTAATTAATCATATTGTATTAATCCAGACTAAATAAATGATTAATTTAAAATCAAAAGAATTTAATAAGTCAATAATAAAACCTAACTGTGGCCCAGTGTATCATGCGTGAATATATAATATATATATCATCATATGTATATATTATATAATACCTATATATATGCATTATATATATGTACTATATATATATAGATATATACTAGAATTATACCCATTTTAAAAAATGACCCACAATAGTTAATAAATAATAAATAATTAAAGTAAATAATAAAAGTTAATAATAATAATAATAGCATACTATATATTCATATATACTTTATATATGCTATATTTAATATGGTGTGTGTGTGTACTATAATTATAACTATATTATATATATACTATATATATATCTGATATATATTATACCTACTAGATATAATAGGACCATACATGAATACAGGGCCACTAGGTAGGTTTAGTTCTTTATTATTGTAAATTTTTTTAAATCAAAATTACATCATTTATGTAATCTGGATCTAATGGGTCACTGTAAATTTACTGAGAAACTGTAATCGGTATGTCAACTGTTGTTCTGATTAACGCTACAAAACAACATCTTGTACCACCATGGAGAGAAAGAAACCTGCAGGTGATTGATTTAGCACGGCTCTTTCGAACTTCACTAAGGGGGCTCACTAGGTGAGTGTGTTTGCCGAACCAAGGCTTCCAGAGCAGAGTCCTCTGTTAGTAGTTTTTATTTGTTGTTGAGAATAAATCGTTTGTTAGTTAGGATCCAAATCAGTGTTTTGTTTTGTCAGAGACCTGACACAGTTTTCAATACTGAGAGACGGCTCATATCTCGTTCAGTCTGAAAAGAGTGAGGACTGTTTTTCACTATCCCTCATAAATTACTAACCTCTCATAGGGGTATAAAAACTCGGGTCTCCTCTGGTCAAGTTTCGTGCCCGTTGTTTTATTTTCCATGTTCCTCTGTGAATCCTCGGCAAGAGAACTACGCGTCTACCTATTCGTCTCTTCTGGGTTTCAGACTCTAGGAGGACCACACAGTGTCAGGTGCTACCTGGGCAGTAGATCCTATTCGTCTCTCTTGGGTTCTTCAGCTCCGCAGCACCGGACCCACAGTGAAGGCAAAGGGGTGCTACTGCGGTAGAGCTCATCTATTCGTCTCTCTGGGTTTCAAGCTACTGGAGGACCCCGCCAGGAGAAGGCAGGTGCTCTGGGTAAGAGCTCGATATTGTCTCTCTGGGATGTTCAGCTGCTGGATCGGACCCACTAGTGTTAGCAAGGTGCTCCTGGGTATAGCTCGTATTCGTCTCTCTGTGGTATCACGCTCTGGAGGACGCTCACAGTGAGCAGTACGCTTTAGGGTAGAGATCCTATTGCCGTCATCCTCTGGAGTTCGAAGCTTCTGGAGGCATTAACCAAAGTTGAGCAGGAGCTCCGGGGTTAGGAGACCTCCGTATTTGTCTTTCTGTGGTTTCAAGCCCCCTTAAACCTATTCAAACCGCACCCATGTACACAAATAAACTTGGAGGACCCACAGTCGAGCAGGTGCTCTGGGTAGAGCTGCGTATTCGTCTATCTACTGGGGTTCTCAGCTTCTGGAACGGACCCACTAGTGAGCAGGTGCATCATGGGGTAGTAGCTTGCACGTGTAAATTTACAGTCTCGTCTATTCGTCGTGTTTCACGACTCTGGAGGGACCCTACACTGTGAGCAGGCTAGATCTTAGGTGTAGAGCTATGACCCAAATAATATTTCGTCATCCCTCTGGGTTTCTAAGCTCTGGAGGTGAAGACCCCAAAAGTAGCAGCAGGTGCTCTGGTCGTAGAGCTCCTATTATCGTTGTCTACCTACGGGTAATCAAGCTCTGGAGGACTCCAACAGTGAGCAGTGTGCTCTAGGGGTTTAGAGCTCCGTATTGTTCACTCTCTGGGTTATGCACCAGGCCCCTGAGGTGCGCAGAGGACCCAGCACGTCGGGAGCAGAGTGTCTCTGGACAACACTCAGAGTAGTCCCGATTTCAATATACGTCTAGCACTGTACTCAGACAGCAATTCTACAGCTCTCTGGAGGACCCGATATCGAACGTGAGACTAGTATGTTGCTCTGTAGTAGAGGCGCGATATTCGGTTCCTCTCTGAGACGTTCTGTCAGTCTCTGAGGAGGAACCTGCCACAGTGAGCAGAGCATGCACTTCTGGGTAGTCACAGCTATTCCGTATTCGTATCGTCTATCATGTGGTAACATCAGCTTTGGGCCACAGAGAAACGGGTACCCTTGGCAGCGGTACTGAGCTGATAGCGAGGTTTAGAACTCTGAGTGTAAACGTTACCTACTGTCTATATATCCTGATTGGGGCATGGCTTATAGTTGTTTTTTGTACTGAGGGTGGCCACCATTAGATCCTGAGATCTGTTGTTAAAATCTGTGGGGTAAAGGATTATAATCCAGCGTAGTCCTCTTCACCACATATAATATTAGTGAGATCCGATATTTTGACTCAGGAAGAACGCGTGGCCCAGCTGATTGCCGCTGTGGGACGTGGAGGTGTCAGCGTAATGTAAACGGATGTTGGAGATTTATTTGAGTTCCGTCGATATCTACAGAAATCAGACCCGCCTGGTGTTCTACCACGCTCGCGGATGACGACCCTGTTAAAAGTCATCTGCAGCAAACAGGAACTCAACACTAATGCAGACCTAATGCCACCGCTAATGCCCAAACCCTAATGCAACCTAATGCCATACTCTGATGCAGTAATGCCCTCCGAGGCTTTTCCCGGGAACAACTCTTTGCGAATGATATAATTGACTACTGCCGGAGGCTGGCTGTCTGTTAGACTGCTCTGCTCGAATTGAAGGAATCGTGCGCCGGCCTAATTGGCGGATACGGCGTAAGTAAACCTAATATGTGCGGTAAACCCACCTGAAATAGGTTTTCCAAAGAAACGGATTCAACGAAAAGTCATTTCTCACACCAGGCTCCTTTGATGTGTTGGTGCACCCGTGTAGGGAGGTTTTTCGTCTGTTCTCTGTAGAGAGTAGAGAGCTCGAGAGAGAGCGAAGGTGAGAGCAGGGAGAGGGGGAGGGATCAGAGGAGCACAGAGAGAGAGCAAGCGAGAGATAGCAGATGACAGAAAGAGCCGAGAGAGGGAGAGAGCATGTGCGCGTAGGGCTGAACGAAAGAGCGAGCGCGAGAGAGAGACAGAGCGCCAGAGCGGGAGTGAGAGCCGATAAACGAGAGGAGAGAGTAGGAGAGAGGGAGAGAGAGGGAGAAAGATGAGCAGCAAAACGAGAGAGACAGCAGAAGAAGAGAGCAGAGAGGTGAGAGAGGAGAGCGGGCGAACACGAGCGGAGAAAGAGAGAGAGACGAGCAGAGAGCGCGAAGAGCGACGAGAGCGCGCCCCCCGCGAGCGCGACGTGATGCTCACAGAAGAGAGAGCCGCGCCACACGATGCCGAGACAGGTGAGACAGACAGAGCGAGGCGCGCGAGAGCGGGAGAAATACGGTGGCGAGCGATGAGAGCACCAGAGCAGAAAGAGAGCGAGGGACAGAGACAGAGACGAGAAATGATGCGATGAGGGGCGCATTCAAGCAGAGGGGGAGCGCTGACAGCGCCACCCGCGCAGCGCGCTGCGCGACGCCTCAGCACAGCTGCGCGAGACAAGAGCGATCGCACCGCGCACGCGGGCGAGAAGCGCGAGCGTGGAGCTTCGAGATCGCTCGGGTAGCGAGAGACCTCAAGCGCGCGACCCGTAGAGCGAGCCCGGGGGCAGAGGCTAGAGCGAGGAGCGCCGGGATTCGCGGAAGCGCTGGATCCCGCGAGTGCGGCGGGCGCGAGAGCGACCGCGCGCGCGCGGTCGTACGACCGTCGCGCCAGAACTCGATGCGAGCGCGATCTTCGACTCGCGTCCGCTGCGCGAGCGCGCCCTCCCGCGCGGCCAGGCCCGCGCGCGACCGCGTAGCGAGCGCGCGCCATTGAGCCGCGTCGAGCGGATGATGCGCGCGCGCGCAACGCCCGGCTCACGAGCGATCGTACCGAAGCGCGCCAGGTAGCGCGCTGCGCCCCCGCCCGCGCGACCGGGCGCGGGCGCGCGCCGCGCCTGCGCGCTTGTTGGCGCTCGAGAGTCGACGTCCTCCGAGATGCTACCCCTTGCTCCCACCCCTACGTCACTCGCGCTCTCCCGTGCAGAAAGAGAGAGGGAGCGGGAGAAGAGAGAAAAGAGAGAGAGAAGAGAGCAGGACAGAGAGACGGAAGGAGAGAGAGAGAAAGAGAGCAAGACAGAGGGAGTAGCAGTAGAGAGTCGAGAGACAGAAGGAGGAGGGAGAGAGACAGAGTAGAACTGATCAGGAGATCAGAAGAATGGATCGATGGTGATGCTGATGATTCAGCTGTTGTGGGGTGTTTGCAGGTTCTAAACTGCTAGCAGGCGCTTTGTGCCACTGTATGATACGGTTCCCATTACTACTATAAGGGTGGCTCGGCTGAGGTTAATGATGCCCACGACCTTGTTCCCACTATCCAGTAATTACAGTAGGGCACTGTCGTGGGTACACACGCACACATCAGGAACTAGTCGGGAGCGGTTCCAGGTCCTAATGATACCGTATGCATAACCGCGGTTTGAATAAATAAATAATAAATAAATAAGAAAGGAGAACTTTTAAACAGTCGCAGTGGGGGGGGGGGGGGCGAACTGTGGCACAGTCTCCCTCCAAAGCAAGTGCTGCAACAGTAAAACAGTCCCAAAATAAGTCTGTTAATAATTAACTTACATAAATAAATGCATTTCTTTAATGGTTTCTATTTTTTATGGTTTAAATAAAAAATATGCAAATTATGGCAGTATTATACTCAGATATTCAGACGATAAAATTACTTGATCGTATCTTAAGATTTTTTTCTTTCTTTTTTTGTTTTCTTATGAGATACAATACACTGTTTACGTTTCAAGACTTTGTTTTATTCGTTAACATAAGAAAACTATATGAAATGGAAAACTCGATTTGCTTGATGAAAGGGTTTATTGGTTTTCATCAGGATTCCGTATTAAAATTCCCAGTGTTTAATATTCCTTTTTTTCCGATTTTATTATAGAGAACTAAAAAGCACCTTCCTAGAAGTAAAAACTAACCAGGCTTCATGTTTGCCAGTTAGAAGCTTCTTGTTCCACTTAAATAGTGCAGACAGTTACTAAACCCCTCGGGCGCCAGACGGTAACGCATGAGACCGATGAAGGCATGGAGCTGGGAAAAATTGCAGACAGTATCTAGGGGACTAAGAAGCTGCATCTCCACGACTTCGGTAGGTATAGGGATATTCCAGTATATTCGGTAAAAAATGAGGTCCTTAGCAGAAGAAAAGTTTTCTCAATAAGCGATGTTTAATAAAGATACTGAGTTCTGAGGAAGTAACCTTAAAAAACAGTAAAGTATTCAGCTGTTTGTTTTTAAAATGTATTAACATGTTATAGTAAAGCACATCCATGACAGACCGAGAGAGGATGCGAGAGAGAGAGAGTGACAGGCAAGAGAGGACATGAGAGAGAGAGAGAGAGACAGAGAGACAGAGAGCAGAGAGAATAGACAGAGAAAAGATGAGGGGGGAGAGAGATAGAGAGAGACAGAGACGAGCAGAGGAGACAGAAACAGAGATGAGAGAGAGAGAGAACAAGACAGAGCGAGGGGGAGAGAGATAGACAGAGAGAGAATGCAGACAGAGAGGAGAGAGAGAGAGACCGACAGAGCGAGGGGGAGAGAGGAGACAGAGAGAGACCAGACAGAGAGAGAGTAGAGACAGAGATGAGTAAGAGGGAGAGAGGGAGAGACCAAGAGGGAGAAGAGAGAGACGAGGGGGGAGGCGGAGGGAGTAGAGATGATAGAGATGAGAGTAGATATGCTAACACAGACATACAGATAGAGAGATAGAGACTATTTATAGTGGTTCCCAGATGATACTATCTCACTAGAGTTATCGATACTTTTCTTTCTAGAGGGTTGATTCAAACAGGGACTTGCTATTCCTATATCATATCGTTCGTCTTATATCTCTCTATAGATGTACACCCATGACAGAGAGAGAGAGAGGGAGAGAGAGGCAGAGAGAGAGAGAGAGAGAGAGAGAGAAAGAGGGGGAGAGAGAGAGAGAGAGAGAGAAACAGAGAGAGAGGGAGAGAGAGAGAAAAGAGACAGAGAGGGAGAGAGAGGGAGAGAGAGAGAAAAGAGACAGCGAGAGAGAAAAGAGAGAGGGAGAGAGACAGAGAGGGAGAGAGACAGAGAGGGAGAGAGAGCGATGTTATATAAAAATACATGCTAATTTTATAAAATGACTTTTATTTTATTTTATTTTATTTGTGGTTTTCAATATTAAATTGATCAAATGATTTCAGTTTGTGTTTCAGCAGGTCATAACATTACGGCCGTGATGGTGAGACCTGTGATAATTTGGTCACTGTAATTGTGGTGATTATTTATAAGCTATTATTTTCTTATCTAGCCCATTATTTCTTAATAAGACCATTTAGTCCGTATCTGTCAAGATCTCAGCCTGGCCGGAGTACGGATGTGTGGTAAACTCGGCTCCCAGGCTTTGGTGTAGTCCAGTATATAACAGAAACAGCAAGGGGCCTAGGACACCACCTTGGGGGACACCTACTTGAGGGGTATCTCCTTGGGGGCCAACTGCATGGGGGGGTACCACCTTGGGCGACATCACTGTGCGGACACCTCCTTGGCGTACCCCACCTTGGGGAACCCCACCTTGGGGTACACCACTTTGGGGGACACCTACTTAAGGGGCACCTCCATGGGGGGCACCACCTTGGGGCACATAACTGTGCGGACACCACCTTGGGGTACACCCATCTGGGGGACACCTACGTGAGGGGCACCTCCATGGGGGATACCTCCATGGGGGGCACCACCTTGGGGGACATCACTGTGCGGACACCACCTTTGGGTACCCCACCTTAAGGGACTTCTCCTTGGGGTACACCCATTTGGGGGACATCTACTTGAGAGGCACCTCCTTGGGGGACACCTTCATGGGGGGCACCACCTTGGGGGACACCACCTTGAGGGACATCACTGTGCGGACACCACCTTTGGGTACCCCACCTTAGGGAACTTCTCCTTGGGGTACACCCATTTGGGGGACATCTATTTGGGAGGCACCTCCTTGGGGGACACCTTCATGGGGGGCACCACCTTGGGGGACACTACCTTGAGGGACATCACTGTGCAGACACCTTCTTGGGGTACACCACCTTGGGGAACACCACCTTGAGGGGCACCTCCTTGGGAGATACCTCCATGGGGGCACCACCTTGTGGGACACCACCTTGAGGGACATCGCTGTGCGGACACCTCCTTGGGGTACACCACCTTGGGGGAACACCTCCTTGGGGTACACCACCTTGGGGGACACCTACTTGAGGGGCACCTCCATGGGAGATACCTCCATAGGTGGCATCACCCTGGGGGACACCACCTTGGGGGACATCACTGTGCCGACTCCTCCTTGGGGTATGCTACCTTGGGGGACACCTACTTGGGGTGCACCACCTTGGGGGAAACCTAATTGACGGGAACCTCCTTGGGGGCCACCTCCATGGGGGGCATCACCTTGGGGGACATCACTGTGCGGACACCACCTTGGGGTACACCACCTTGGGGGACGTCTCCTTGGGGTACACCCATTTGAGGGACACCTACTTGAGTGGCACCTCCTTGGGGGACACCACCTTGAGGGACATCACTGTGCGGACACCTTCTTGTGAAACACCACCTTGAGGGACACCTCCTTGGGAGATACCTCCATGGGGGGCACCACCTTGGGGGACACCTCCTTGGTGTGCACCACCTTGGGGGACACCTAATTGACGGGCACCTCCTTGGGAGACATCTCCACAGGGGGCACCACCCTGGGGAACACCACGTTGGGGGATATCACTGTGCGGACACCACCTTGGGTTACACCTTCTTGGGGTACACCACCTTGGAGTACACCACCTTGAGGGACATAACTGTGCGGACACCTCCTTGGGGTGCACCACCTCGGGGGACACCTAATTGACGGGCACCTCGTTGGGAAACACCTTCATAGGGGGCACCACCCTGGGGAACGCCACGTTGGGGGATATCACTGTGCGGACACCACCTTGGGGTACACCACCTTGGAGTACAATACCTTGGAGGACACCACCTTGGAGGACACCACCTGTCACCGCTTCCAGTTCCTGAAACAGTTCCTACTTTCTGAGGAAGCCTCGCAGAAAGAGAATCTAGACCTGCAATTACTGTAGCTGAAAAATTCACGACCGTGTCCAAACCTGCCAGAGCCGCCGCACACGGTGTGGCTGCGTTCGATCCCCGTACACTGTAAGACTCGTATCATATTCTCCATCTTGACTCCGTCACTCAGTCACCCCATCCAGCAGCATCAGTGATATGACAAATAATGCACCGTGATAAGAGCGCAGCGGCGCCGCGCCCTGACGGCCGATACGCATCTATTCAAGTATTCATTTATAACAATTTGGCCCGTATCAGTTTAGCCATTGTCGCGTTAGTGGCTCCACACCGTGATTTATGTGCACGTCCTGGAGTCCTAGTCATACTCCTCCATTTTAATATCATCTTACTGTCATTTTCTCTGCCTCGTCTGCTGGTTTGAATGAAAGCCTCTCGCGTGCGGACGGTAGAGGTTTCTGCTGGTGTTTGTGTGGATCAGATCAGAGTGGGCGCTCTATATCCATTCGGTTTTATGGATGTCGTTTGTTAGGCAGTCAGCATCTCTGTGTTATATCATGAGCAGTGTCTGATACAATGATGCTGGAGGTTAGGAGCTGGATGGCAGGATGTAAATATGTGTATGTGTGGATGTAAATTTTCTGCTCTTGCCGAGAGGTTAGCTGTCTGCGGGATCTCGCTGTGCTTGGCGGAATTTAGATTTCCGTAAGAGTGAATGTTACGGCTGTAGTTGGGAAGTTGCTCTCAAGTGGGTGCATGTTCGTGCGGGCTTGGCTTTGGAAAAGAGCGTCCTTCTCCGGTCAGTCAGGAGGAATCAGTTGATGTTTTTCAGGTCTGCCACTAGTACAGTTCAGTTTTGGCGTATTTGCTCAATGGGGCCCTCTAGTGGTTCAGGTTCCTGGGGACATAAAGCTTTTTTACTGCTCTTTGACCAAATTTCAAGGCCTCACATTGGCAATTGAACCATAACCTATTGAAGTCCTGACGAAGAAGGTTTTGAGCTTAGCTCAACCCGATTGTGCCTTCTCTACCAATCGGCAGAGGGATGTTAGGCTAAAAAATCCACTATAGAGATCACTCTTCACTCAGAGTCTTTTAATAGCTCCGCCTTTACTCTTCTCATCCATGCAGGACACAAGCAACAAGTCACGTCACTCCACACATGTGGATTGTTTTTGGTGGGAAGTTAGCATCCGGACACATTTACGGCATTTAGCTGACGCTCTTATCCAGAGCGACTTACAAGGTTAACCGTATCGCAGGTAGGCCAATGTAGTGTTGGGAGTCTTACCCAAGGGACAGCATAGTCACCCAGACCGGGATTCGCACCCCAGTCTCCCACATGTGGTGGTGGCCCCCTGGCGGGTAGTGGTTATCCACTGAGCTACACCCACCACCATTACACATTAGAACGACTCCTGAATTTGTACCATTCTTGTTCTTTTTGTCATTTGGTTAAGATTACGTGGTTACTGCTCTTTCACCAAATTTCAAGGCCTCACACTGGCAACTGAACCATACCCCTTGAACGTTCTGCTCAACCGTTTGGTAGAGCACATTTGGAGTCTATTGAAGTCCTGATGAACAAGGTTTTGAACTTAGCTCAACCTGATTGTGCCATCTCTACCAATCAGCAGAGGGATGTTAGGCTAAAAAATCCACTATAGAGATCACTCATCACTCAGAGTCTTTTAATAGCTCCGCCTTTACTCTTCTCATCCATGCAGGACACAAGCAACAAGTCACGTCACTCCACACATGTGGATTGTTTTTGGTGGGAAGTTAGCATCCGGACACATTTATGGCATTTAGCTGACGCTCTTATCCAGAGCGACTTACAAGGTTAACCGTATCACAGGTAGGCCATTGTAGTGTTGGGAGTCTTACCCAAAGGACAGCATAGTCACCCAGACCGGGATTCGAACCCCAGTCTCCCACATGTGGTGGTGGCTCCCTGGCGGGTAGTGGTTATCCACTGAGCTACACCCACCACCATTACACATTAGAATGACTCCTGAATTTGAACCATTCTTGCTCTTTTTGTCATTTGGTTAAGATTACGTGGTTACTGCTCTTTCACCCAATTTCAAGGCCTCACACTGGCAACTGAACAATAGCCCTTGAACGTTCTGCTCAACCGTTTGGTAGAGTACATTTGGAGTCTATTGAAGTTGTGATAAAGAAGGTTTTGAACGTAGCTCAGCCTGATTGTGCCATCTCTACCAATCGGCAGAGGACACAAGCAACAAGTCACGTCACTCCACACGTGGATTGTTTTTGGTGGAAAGTTAGCATCTAAACTAATGTAATTAAAACTGACAGCTTACTTTGCGGGATAAGCTAAATGAATATCGGCATGTATAGAACTGTGGTGCTATCCAGTTTATAAAATTTGTGTATTAATTTAGTGCCGTTTTTAATTTCCCTAATATTTCACAGTTCGGCTGACTTACTGTGTTGATCTGAAGTTTGTGAGAGCGCTTCCTGATTTTGGTGAGATGAAAATGACCACCAGCTTCACCTAAGCAGCCTGACTTGAGCACTGCAAGTACTCAACTTGGGCAATTTAGTTTAGGGGCTGGTGAGACAGGCAGACGTGTGCCCACTGATCCAGGACCTGCGATAATTGCATGTGAATTTTTTTTACATTATTCATGAAGGCAGGAAGTGGGCGTGCGGGGAACAGGTTGTGTGAGGCCATCCTGTGGATATTAACAGGAACTTGAGGTAATTATTGAAGCTACAGCGAGTTTAAAAGCACTCTCAGAAATAAGATCCTTAGTAAAGTCAATCATTTGATACGCAGCGCTGGTTAAATTACTCTTCAAGGTTCACAATTGGGTTAAAATCAGTTTTATATTATATTATATTATATTATATCACCATGTAAAGCCAGCCACACAAGCTCCCACTCTCCATCTTTGGATAATCCGTGCCTTAGATGTGCCTTAAGCCTTTGATTGTAGTAGAGTCCGCTGCTTGTTAACTCCTATTAGCCCACTTCACATGACTGGAGCGACTCTAATGATTACAGGATAAGTCAGTTCAGCAGGACTGGCAGTAATGAAGCCTGGGTGTGTCTTCTTTAACCCAAATCATTTGGCTAATTGTTTGATGATTAGCTAATTGCTTCTTCAGACAGAGTCAGTCGGTGTTGAACAACATCAGCAAATGAGACCGCCATTTAAAAACCGTATCGTCAAAAACATAGTTCCCCTGATCGCTGCACCCAGGAGGAATCAACCCACAGGACTGGCCTCATGAGACATGCACATGATTCAAGTTTCACACTCGGCTGCACATGTGACGTAAGCAAGGGCGGGTCTTTACAGACATCCAGCGAGCAGTGGTGTCCTCCATGAGTCATCCTGTTAGTGCAGCACCATCGGCAGACGGCTGCACTACACAGGACTACATGCACACAGACCGTTACCACGACTGTCCTTAACACCACGTCACCGTCACCAAAGACTGCAGTGGTGTCGTACCAGACTGTCATGGAGTGACTCAGAATGGCAGCGGGTCATCTTCTTGGTGTCTTGGTGGAGACGCCCAACGAATCCGTGTGTGGAGGCACCGTGGTCAGCACCGAGATGAATGGTTTGCTGTCACACGTCCAGAAGGCCTGGTGTCCCTCCACCTCCACCCCTACCGCACCATTTGCAGGAACTGTGTGAGGATGTTCAAGCTGCATGGGATGGATTATCACAGGACTCCATCAGGAACCTCTACAGCTCCATACCGAGACGAATGCTTCCCAACAGCACTGCAGCCCCACACCTCCTTCTGGGTGCAGTGTTTTTTAACTGTGAGTGTAATTAAGACTGTGTTGTTGTCATTCTTCTTCTGGCGTCAGGTGCAAGTCTGGCTTGGTTCTGAGGGACACACCCCTGTATTCTGTACACCTGGGTTCCTCGTTATCTACAGGAAGACAGACGAATCTGAATCGGATTGAGCTGTCGTAAAACACGGGCTGTGCCGGCCATAAACATCCGGAGCTCCTGAAAGACTCGTAAAGCTGACCCTTCGTTTGTAGCTGACCGTTTGTGTCCAACAGGCTTGGTTTATCAGATGTGGCCGGGGTGTGTGACCCTCTAAACCGGCACTGTTGTGATGAATATGAGGAAATAACAGAAGTCAGCAGGGAGCAAAGTGGCAAGCCGTGAGTGGCCGAGCGATACGGGGGTTTATCAAGGGGAGGGGTGTTCCTAGGAGCAACGCCAAGCGGAGCAAGCCGCCCTGCACTGTGGGGGCAACCACCCTGCACCCTGGATAGTGCACTACACCTCGCTGCTCCCTACATAGTGCACTACACCTCACTGCTTCCTACATAGTGCACTACACCTCCCTGCTTCCTACATAGTGCACTGCACCTTCCTGCTCCCTACATAGTGCACTACACCTCCCTGCTCCCTACATAGTGCACTACACCTCCCTGCTCCCTACATAGTGCACTACACCTCACTGCTTCCTACATAGTGCACTACACCTCCCTGCTTCCTACATAGTGCACTACACCTCCCTGCTTCCTACATAGTGCACTGCACCTTCCTGCTCCCTACATAGTGCACTGCACCTTCCTGCTCCCTACATAGTGCACTACACCTCACTGCTCCCTACATAATGCACTACATCTCCCTGCTTCCTACATAGTGCACTATACCTCCCTGCTCCCTACATAGTGCACTACACCTCCCTGCTTCCTACATAGTGCACTATACCTCCCTGCTCCCTAAATAGTGCACTACACCTCGCTGCTCCCTACATAGTGCACTGCACCTTCCTGCTCCCTACATAGTGCACTACACCTCACTGCTCCCTACATAATGCACTACACCTCCCTGCTTCCTACATAGTGCACTATACCTCCCTGCTCCCTACATAGTGCACTACACCTCCCTGCTCCCTACATAGTGCACTATACCTTCCTGCTCCCTACATAGTGCACTACACCTTCCTGCTCCCTACATAGTGCACTACACCTTCCTGCTCCCTACATAGTGCACTACACCTTCCTGCTCCCTACATAGTGCACTACACCTTCCTGCTCCCTACATAGTGCACTACACCTTCCTGCTCCCTACATAGTGCACTACACCTTCCTGCTCCTTACAAAGTGAACTACACCTTCCTGCTCCCTACATAGTGCACTACACCTCCCTGCTCCTTACAAAGTAAACTACACCTCCCTGCTCCCTACATAGTGCACTACACCTCCCTGCTCCTTACAAAGTAAACTACACCTCCCTGCTCCCTACATAGTGCACTACACCTTCCTGCTTCCTACATAGTGCACTACACCTTCCTGCTTCCTACATAGTGCACTACACCTCCCTGCTCCCTACATAATGCACTACACCTCCCTGCTCCCTACATAGTGCACTGCACCTCCCTGCCCTCTACATAGTGCACTGCACCTCCCTGCTCTCTACATAGTGCACTACACCTCCCTGCTTCCTACATAGTGTATTGCACCTCCATGCCTCATACGTAGTGCACTACACCTCCCTGTCTCATACATAGTGCATTACACCTCCCTGCTTCCTACTTAGTGCACTACACCCCCCTGCTCCCTACATAGTGCACTACACCTCCCTACATACTTCACTACACCTCCCTGCTCCTTACATTGTGTATTACACCTTCCTGCTTTCTACATAGTGCACTACATCTTCCTGCTCCTTATATGGTACACTGCACCTCTCTGCTCCCTACATAATGTACTAGACCTCCCTGCTTCCTACATACTTCACTACACCTCCCTGTCTCATACATAGTGCACTACACTGCCCTGCTTCCTACATGGGGCACTTCACCTCCCTGCTCCCCATGTATGATGGTTAATGACGTGGCCAGTAGTAGTTCAGTTGTTGTGCTGTGGTCAGTTCACATAACACAGCTTTGAACACGGCCGATCAGAATGTGGGACCAGAACTGACCATTCGCTATAAAAACCTAATGAGCTTATAAAGGGACGTTTATCACAGCCCAGTTCTAATAAATGTTCTACACTCACTGTCCCACAGCACTAGTGCTTCGGACTGGTTTGAGAGGCTTGTCTCATGGAAGACGTGCTTCACCTAAATCATACATGCCCCACCTCCCCCTTAAAACACCAGCCAGTTCGTTTTCAATCTTCGCGAATTAAGCCGTCACCATCGTCCCGACACTGTGTGGCGGTTCTGTACTTCCCCGTGGATTACTCTCCGTCAGCCGGGATCTGATAGGCTTGTGGAATCAGTGGTTAGACCGTAGGCTGCCGGTGGGCTAGCTCCTAATTAACGTCAGCCGTAATCAAAACATTGACATTGTCCAGCGCAAATGAACCGCGTCGCCGCTGTGCCTTCATCCCCAACCCGGGAGGACCATGAGGCCATTAGTCGGGTCAGTTTAGAGCCATGATGTCTCAGTTTACCGCAGCTTTTCAGGGCGGGCGTTCTCCTAACTCCGCGGCTGTTTCAGGCCCCTGAGAGGAGGTGTTCTTTTCGCTCGGGCTCCATTCGAAGCTTTTCTCTAAAGGACCCGAAAGTTGAAACAGCTTTTCATCATTTGCGTCAGACTTTTAATATTCAGTGGCCTCCGCTTTGAAACGGTGTACGCTCAGCCGGATCTGAATCCGAGAGGCATGTGGTGGGGCTTGCTCTGTAGATCAGTCTGAGTTGGATGTTTGGGCAAATGATGTCTGCATGCTGAATGGGCCCATTGGGATATCGGGGCAAGGCGAGACCGTAGAAACGATTCCGTATTACTCCATTTGTATCCGATTCCCTTTATTCTGTTTGCTTCTCGGTGTTATTGTTTCCCATAACCGCCGATGTCGTGCCTGGTACTGCTCTTCTAATGGCGCAGTATCCTTACGGGATTATAGAGAAGACTAGAGATGCATCAATACCACGGTTTCCTGTCTGATGCCAATGCCTGATCCAGTAAGAGTCGGGGGAAATATCGCTACACAGTGTTGATATTTATTTCTATAAACTGCAAAGACAAAAATTAACAAAGTTTCAGCTGAGTTTTTTTTTTTTTTTTCTGGTGAGGTCACCAGAAGAAGGAAGTTGGTCCAAACGAGACGGAGGAATCAGCAATGTGCCCGCGTACTGCTCTCTACATAGTGCACTACACCTCACTGCTTCCTACAGAGTTAACTACACCTCACTGCTTCCTACATAGTGCACTACACCTCACTGCTTCCTACATAGTGCACTACACCTCACTGCTTCCTACATAGTGCACTACACCTCACTGCTTCCTACATAGTGCACTACACCTCACTGCTTCCTACAGAGTTAACTACACCTCACTCCTACATAGTGCACTACACCTCACTGCTTCCTACATAGTGCACTACACCTCACTGCTTCCTACAGAGTTAACTACACCTCACTGCTTCCTACATAGTGCACTACACCTCACTGCTTCCTACAGAGTTAACTACACCTCCCTGCTTCCTACATAGTGCACTACACCTCACTGCTTCCTACATAGTGCACTACACCTCACTGCTTCCTACATAGTGCACTACACCTCACTGCTTCCTACAAAGTTAACTACACCTCCCTTTTTCCTACAGAGTTAACTACACCTCACTGCTTCCTACATAGTGCACTACACCTCACTGCTTCCTACATAGTGCACAACACCTCACTGCTTCCTACAGAGTTAACTACACCTCACTGCTTCCTACATAGTGCACTACACCTCACTGCTTCCTACAGAGTTAACTACACCTCCCTGCTTCCTACAGAGTTAACTACACCTCACTGCTTCCTACATAGTGCACTACACCTCACTGCTTCCTACATAGTGCACTACACCTCACTGCTTCCTACATAGTGCACAACACCTCACTGCTTCCTACAGAGTTAACTACAGCTCCCTGCTTCCTACATAGTGCACTACACCTCACTGCTTCCTACATAGTGCACTACACCTCCCTGCTTCCTACATAGTGCACTACACCTCCCTGCGTCCTACATAGTGCACTACACCTCACTGCTTCCTACAGAGTTAACTACACCTCACTGCTTCCTACATAGTGCACTACACCTCACTGCTTCCTACAGAGCTAACTACACCTCACTGCTTCCTACATAGTGCACTACACCTCACTGCTTCCTACAGAGTTAACTACACCTCACTGCTTCCTACATAGTGCACTACACTTCACTGCTTCCTACATAGTGCACTACACCTCACTGCTTCCTACATAGTGCACTACACCTCACTGCTTCCTACATAGTGCACTACACCTCACTGCTTCCTACAAAGTTAACTACACCTCCCTTTTTCCTACAGAGTTAACTACACCTCACTGCTTCCTACATAGTGCACTACACCTCACTGCTTCCTACATAGTGCACTACACCTCACTGCTTCCTACATAGTGCACAACACCTCACTGCTTCCTACAGAGTTAACTACACCTCACTGCTTCCTACATAGTGCACTACACCTCACTGCTTCCTACAGAGTTAACTACACCTCCCTGCTTCCTACAGAGTTAACTACACCTCACTGCTTCCTACATAGTGCACTACACCTCACTGCTTCCTACATAGTGCACTACACCTCACTGCTTCCTACATAGTGCACAACACCTCACTGCTTCCTACAGAGTTAACTACAGCTCCCTGCTTCCTACATAGTGCACTACACCTCACTGCTTCCTACATAGTGCACTACACCTCCCTGCTTCCTACATAGTGCACTACACCTCCCTGCGTCCTACATAGTGCACTACACCTCACTGCTTCCTACAGAGTTAACTACACCTCACTGCTTCCTACAGAGTTAACTACACCTCACTGCTTCCTACATAGTGCACTACACCACCCTGCTTCCTACATAGTGCACAACACCTCCCTGCTTCCTACGTAGTGCACAACACCTCCCTGCTTCCTACATAGTGCACTACACCTCACTGCTTCCTACAGAGTTAACTACACCTCACTGCTTCCTACAGAGTTAACTACACCTCACTGCTTCCTACAACTGATTTAGCCATCTTACATATTGCTCCTTTAAGTAGCATTTCTAAACACCTGTACTTTAATAAGCAGGTAAATACTGTACAAACTGATTCCGCCATCTTACATATTGCACTTTTAAGTAGCATTTCTAAACACCTGTTCTTTAATAAGCAGGTAAATACTGTACAAACTGATTACGCCATCTTACATATTGCTCCTTTAAGTAGCATTTCTAAACACCTGTACTTTAATAAGCAGGTAAATACTGTACAAACTGATTACGCCATCTTACATATTGCTCCTTTAAGTAGCATTTCTAAACACCTGTACTTTAATAAGCAGGTAAATACTGTACAAACTGATTACGCCATCTTACATATTGCACCTTTAAGTGGCATTTCTAAACACCTGTACTTTAATAAGCAGGTAAGTGATAGGATACAAAGGCAGCTATAGTGATGAGCCTTAGCAACAACAAGCTAATCTTAGTTAATGCCTTTCCTAAGATTCTTCAGTGACATGATGCCGAACGTAGCTCGCCAGCTACATGATCGAATTTCCCCGTTCCACCTTAAATGGTGCAGGGAGTCAAAATAAAAGGTGGAAGCCAAAGAGAGAGAAAGCCAAAGGGAAGCAGAGAAAGCTAGCCGAGAAAACCGGAGATAAACAGGAGGTGTGTGTGACAAGGAGGTGTAAGTGCAAAGGGGGGGTGAAGGACAGGGATGTGATCAGTATTCAGGAGAATACTGATGAATGGTGTGTGATTGGCGAGTTCTGGACACATGGCTATGATGTCATCAGGAAGGGAGCTCGGAAGCGGACGTGAAACCCAGACGCATGACAGTAAGCAGCATTAAACAAGCTTATGCCAGGTGTTATAAGGTGTTATGAATTATCTATATTCCTCTTAAGTGCATTTATAGTGCCCTATGGAAACAGGCTTGTTACTGAACACGCCCAGAACATCACTGTGTGTTTCACTTGCGGCCTTCACATAGTAAGCTGTTTGATAAGCAAGCGTCCAGCACCCTGCCCCACCCTGAACGTCTCTCTTTAGCAGATCACTTAGAAGCACATCTGACCCTGACTCTCTTTTCGACAGTGCCTCTGTGCGCCGGGCTGGACGGGGGAACTTTGCCAGTACGTGGTGGACGCCTGCTTGATCTACCCAAACAGGTGTTTGAACGGAGCTACATGCGTCAGCAGGAGTCAGCCCACTGCACCCCCGCAGTACACATGCACGTGTTCCCTCGGCTACACAGGTAGGTTTCCAAATAGACAGACACCACCGTTTTCTATCTACAGCGTCAATCACTTTCAGGAGACTCACTTTCAAGAAGCTGGTTTAGCCTTTAGTAGTCCTACACACGTTTAGCAACGGTGGAGCCTCGTGGAGGAGGGTCAGCCCATTGTTCTGAGACCACCAGTTTTACCTGGTCTCTCGTTCTAAGGCCTCTTAACTGCTGTACAGCAGATATGGAGTCTCTGTCCATCTAGGGTGAATAAGTACATGTGATCCTACAGCACAAATCAGAGTTACATCACAACACCAAAGAACTTACCTGCGGGTGCATAGCGCGGGTAGCCACAGCTGCACCCAGGAGGAGGTGTGGGAGTGCGGTGGTGTTGGGAAGGAGGATAAAGGTGACCAGGATCAATAACTGATGATAAATTTAGACTGATATGATCAATATTTATTGAGCTACACATACAGAAGTCTGTCTCTCAGTATGGCGGTGTTGGGCGGCCGTGTTCGCTAACCCAACACGCCAGACGTCTCGGTATGGAGCTGTAGAGGTTCCTAATGGAGTCCTGTGATAATCCATCCCATGCAGCTTGAACATCCTCACACAGCTCCTGCAGATGGTGTGGTAGGGGTGGAGGTGGAGTGACAACAGACCGTTCATCTCGGTGCTTACCACGGTGCCTCCACACACGGATTCGTTGGGCGTCTCCACCAAGACTAAAGCGGGACTCGTCACTGAAGATGACCCGCTGCCATTCTGAGTCACTCCATGACAGTCTGGTACGACACCACTGCAGTCTTTGGTGACGGTGACGTGGTGTTAAGGACAGGCGTGGTAACGGTCTGTGTGCATGTAGTCCTGCGTGGTGCAGCCGTCTGCCAGCGGTGCTGCGCTAACAGGATGCCTCATAGAGGCGTCCCTGCCTGCTGAGTGTCAGCAGTCCTGACTGTAGGGTCAGCCATGGCCTTGCTTACGTCACATGCACAGCTGAGTGTGAAACTTGAATCGGTGGCACCAACCCACCAAGTTTCCTTCCTGTCGGTTGGTTCCTTCTGGGTGCAGCTATTTGTGCAGCTACTCTTTTGATGGTGAGTGTAAAAGGTGTACTGTGTATATGTGTGTGTGTGTGTGTTGGCTCTGTGCTGGCTCACGAGCTGAAACAGTGGCAGAGCTGGAGAAAACTAAAGAGAGCGAACAGAAAAAGTTGATTTTGAAAGTCTTTCCTTTACCTGAAGCGGCGCAGATACTCTCCGGAGACTCCTCTCCCCCCGGATTCCCACCGAAACCCTGTCCCCTACAACAGAGCGTCTCTACCTGCTATCTACCTACCGTACATTTAAATTTCATCGCGCTTCCAACTCCCCAGCCGTGCCATCTGCTGCGAGCGTTGAATGAAAGCCAGGGCCTCTGTTCTACTCAAATGAGCCCTGTTGCCTAAAGCCATGCCTTTCCCGTTACTCATCTTTGCACATTGCCTTTCCTAAGTGGATTATTCCGTAATTCGCTTCATCATGTCTGAAAAATGAAGGGCAGGCCGAGGTTAGAGAACACTTCATCGGCGAATCTAGCGAAGTAAACAAACCTCGGCGTTGGCTCTCGCGTCGGCGGGCGCTGCGCGAGGGATTGTTTGTGCACGCCATACACAAACAAACAAGGAGAAGCGTTTGATGTGCACCTCTAGTCGCCATGACGGCGCGTTCCATATGCTTCGCCGCCGCGTGGCATGTTCTTAAGCCTATACGTACTTGGAAAGTCTGCTGGAGTTTCGAGAGATCTCCTTCACGGTATAACTTGCTGAAGCTGTGTGGAGTTATTCAGGTTCCTGTGTAAACTGTTGTCTATAGAAATTTAAACAAGTTGATGCTAATGCTAATGCTAATGTTATTGTATTTAGCTATGTAGAATAGGCTTCTTCATTACGGTTGATTGCATCCTGTCGTAGAGTGCTAGAAAGCATTCCAGAGAGAGTGGTTGGGACTGCTGAACGTCTTCACATGGTTTTAGGGAGCATGTGTGATGATTTAGCCTTGTGGTAACGCAGTCTGCACAGTCTAGTCATCTGTTGCCTGTTAGCGAAGGGGTTAGCTAAGTACAGAAATCCCTCAGCCAAGGAAAGGCATTAACTAAGATTAGCTTGTTGTTGCTAAGGCTCGTCACTATAGCTGCCTTTGTATCCTATCACTTACCTGCTTATTAAAGTACAGGTGTTTAGAAATGCTACTTAAAGGAGCAATATGTAAGATGGCGTAATCAGTTTGTACAGTATTTACCTGCTTATTAAAGTACAGGTGTTTAAAAATGCCACTTAAAGGAGCAATATGTAAGATGGCGCAGTCAATTTGTACGATATTTACCTGCTTATTAAATTACAGGTGTTTAGAAATGCTACTTAAAGGTGCAATATGTAAGATGGCGTAATCAGTTTGTACAATATTTACCTGCTTACTAAAGTACAGGTGTTTAAAAATGCTACTTAAAGGAGCAATATGTAAGATGGCGTAATCAGTTTGTACAGTATTTACCTGCTTATTAAAGTGCAGGTGTTTAGAAATGCTACTTAAAGGAGCAATATGTAAGATGGCGTAATCAGTTTGTACAGTATTTACCTGCTTATTAAAGTACAGGTGTTTAGAAATGCTACTTAAAGGTGCAATATGTAAGATGGCGTAATCAGTTTGTACAGTATTTACCTGCTTATTAAAGTACAGGTGTTTAAAAATGCTACTTAAAGGTGCAATATATAAGATGGCGTAATCAGTTTGTACAGTATTTACCTGCTTATTAAAGTACAGGTGTTTAAAAATGCTACTTAAAGGTGCAATATATAAGATGGCGTAATCAGTTTGTACAGTATTTACCTGCTTATTAAAGTACAGGTGTTTAAAAATGCTACTTAAAGGAGCAATATATAAGCTGGCGTAATCAGTTTGTACAGTATTTACCTGCTTATTAAAGTACAGGTGTTTAAAAATGCTACTTAAAGGAGCAATATGTAAGATGGCGTAATCAGTTTGTACAGTATTTACCTGCTTATTAAAGTATAGGTGTTTAAAAATGCTACTTAAAGGAGCAATATGTAAGATGGCGTAATCAGTTTGTACAGTATTTACCTGCTTATTAAAGTACAGGTGTTTAGAAATGCTACTTAAAGGTGCAATATGTAAGATGGCGTAATCAGTTTGTACAGTATTTACCTGCTTATTAAAGTACAGGTGTTTAGAAATGCTACTTAAAGGAGCAATATGTAAGATGGCGTAATCAGTTTGTACAGTATTTACCTGCTTATTAAAGTACAGGGGTTTAAAAATGCTACTTAAAGGTGCAGTATGTAAGATGGCGTAATCAGTTTGTACAGTATTTACCTGCTTATTAAAGTACAGGTGTTTAGAAATGCCACTTAAAGGTGCAATATGTAAGATGGCATAATCAGTTTGTACAGTATTTACCTGCTTATTAAAGTACAAGTGTTTAGAAATGCTACTTAAAGGAGCAATATGTAAGATGGCGTAATCAGTTTGTACAGTATTTACCTGCTTATTAAAGTACAGGTGTTTAAAAATGCTACTTAAAGGAGCAATATGTAAGATGGCGTAATCAGTTTGTACAGTATTTACCTGCTTATTAAAGTACAGGTGTTTAAATATGCTACTTAAAGGTGCAATATGTAAGATGACGTAATCAGTACGTACAATTTTTACCTGCTTATTAAAGTACAGGTGTTTAGAAATGCTACTTAAAGGTGCAATATGTAAGATGGCGTAATCAGTTTGTACAGTATTTACCTGCTTATTAAAGTACAGGTGTTTAAAAATGCTACTTAAAGGTGCAATATGTAAGATGGCGTAATCAGTTTGTACAGTATTTACCTGCTTATTAAAGTACAAGTGTTTAGAAATGCTACTTAAAGGACCAATATGTAAAATGGTGCAATCGGTTTGTACAGTATTTACCTGCTTATTAAAGTACAGGTGTTTAGAAATGCTACTTAAAGGTGCAATATGTAAGATGACGTAATCAGTTTGTACAGTATTTACCTGCTTATTAAAGTACAAGTGTTTAAAAATGCTACTTAAAGGAGCAATATGTAAGCTGGCGTAATCAGTTTGTACAGTATTTACCTGCTTATTAAAGTACAGGTGTTTAAAAATGCTACTTAAAGGAGCAATATGTAAGATGGCGTAATCAGTTTGTACAGTATTTACCTGCTTATTAAAGTACAGGTGTTTAAAAATGCTACTTAAAGGTGCAATATGTAAGATGGCGTAATCAGTATGTACAGTATTTACCTGCTTATTAAAGTACAGGTGTTTAGAAATGCTACTTAAAGGAGCAATATGCAAGATGGCGTAATCAGTTTGTACAGTATTTACCTGCTTATTAAAGTACAGGTGTTTAGAAATGCTACTTAAAGGAGCAATATGCAAGATGGCGTAATCAGTTTGTACAGTATTTACCTGCTTATTAAAGTACAGGTACTTAAAGGAGCAATATGTAAGATGGCGTGTTGGTTTGTAAGAATTTTAGTAAACATTTAAAAAATAAACGAAAAAGATCAGGAGAAAGTGAAGGGATGTCTTTGTGTTGCTATGCCGAGATTAGCATGCTAACCATCCAGCGACAGCCCGCCCTGTCCTTCGTATGGCAGTAGCTCTACAGCAAACCACAGAGATTAGCCAGTAGCTTAGCATCAGAGCGACTAATCATATTACAAGTAGGCCAATGTATGCACAGCATAGTAACCCAGACCGGGAATCCAACCCCCATCTCCCAGACGGTGTGGTAGCCCCTGGTGGTGCTCTTATCCACTGAGCCACATCAACCAATACCTAGGTCTAGGTGCTCATAGTGAGCCTGCACCAGGATCTTACATATTGTTCCTTTAAGTACAGTAAGAGTTGACTAAACGTTGGTATTTCCACCGGAAGAGGAAAACGATGAAGCACGTGTGGACTGATTACCTACAGGGAAGATCGTCTGCGTCGAAAACCACACGTAAATGAGGCAGTAAGTCAGTGAGTAAGTAAGTCAGTAAGTGAGTGAGTAGGTGTGTAAGTGAGTGAGTCAGTAAGTGAGTCAGTGAGTGAGTCAGTGAGTAAGTCAGTAAGTGAGTAAGTCAGTGAGTAGGTGAGTCAGTAAGCCAGTGAGTGAGTGAGTGAGTTAGTCAGTGAGTCAGTGAGTGAGTAAGTGAATGAGTGAGTCAGTAAGTCAGTGAGTAGGTGAGTGAGTCAGTAAGTGAGTGAGTCATTAAGTAAGTGAGTCAGTGAGTGAGTAAGTGAATGAGTAAGTGAGTGAGTAGGTGAGTGAGTCAGTGAGTAAGTCAGTAAGTGAGTAAGTCAGTGAGTAGGTGAGTCAGTAAGCCAGTGAGTGAGTGAGTAAGTGAGTTAGTCAGCGAGTCAGTGAGTGAGTAAGTGAATGAGTGAGTCAGTAAGTCAGTGAGTAGGTGAGTGAGTCAGTAAGTGAGTGAGTCATTAAGTAAGTGAGTCAGTAAGTGAATCAGTAAGTGAGTGAGTCAGTGAGTAAGTCAGTAAGTGAGTGAGTCAGTAAGTCAGTAAGTCAGTAAGTCAGTGAGTAAGTCAGTAAGTCAGTGAGTGAATAAGTCAGTGAGTAAATAAGTGAGTTAGTCATTAAGTGAGTAAGTCAGTAAGTGAGTGAGTCAGTAAGTCAGTGAGTCAGTAAGGTCTAGGTGCTCATAGCGAGCCTGCACCAGGATCTTACATATTGTTCCTTTAAGTACAGTAAGAGTTGACTAAACGTTGGTATTGCCACCGGAAGAGGAAAACGATGAAGCACGTGTGGACTGATTACCTACAGGGAAGATCGTCTGCGTCGAAAACCACACGTCACCATCCACCACCGTGTGTTAGGACACGGTATACTGAACGTCCTGTTCACTGAGATGTGCGGTGATGGAAACACGAACCAAATAAATAATGTAAATGTGAATAACGGAGTTATAGAACTGCTGACGTGTTCGCAGCGTCGCTCGGCCGCAGCTACGGAAGATGATGGATGGATTATCGGAGAGATTCAAAAGTACCTTTATCTTATCAAGGGACAATAAAACTCGCCGGAGATTCCAGACGCTAAACAGACACGGGATAGCTGACGCTGATGAATGGGTACTTCCTGCTGTGCTGTTCGGCCGTGTGCTCGTTCAGCACTGTGCGCAAGCCGTTTATTCTAATTACAAGTCCAAACCATCATTACGTTATTCATATTTCAGCGTCAGGCCGGCCAGGTCCGTCTGCTCTTTCGCACGCAGCTCCTAGAGGGGAGGAGTATCGAACTGTTCATACCTTAGACTTCAGAGCACAGGTGTACCCTGTGTAGTGAGGCTAGGGATACAGGATGTCCAACATGACCAGAGCCCAAAGGTGGAGGGAAGTGTTTATGATGACTGGGATTTAAATTACAGCCCAGGACTCATTACACTTTATGGATTATAGGGTTCTAAAAACTCGAATTGCAGCTTGAGATATCAGCAACTAAACCCGGTTTGGAAATGTACAGGAGAGCAGGAGGGGCGTGACATCACCTCCTGAACACTGTATCAGTATGGACGCTCTATGGTGGCCATCGAATCCAATCCGTCCAGGAGAACGCTCCTCGGAACACACCTGAGAATAAAGCCTGCGGCCCAGAACCGGGCCTCTGATGCTTTTATTTAAGAGTCAGTTTTTATTGATGTCCAGCAAAATGGTCAGTTGGAGTCTCTAAGCATGTTTATCAACGGTCAGTCTTTTTTGGACTTTCCTCACTTCCTTATAGTTTCCCAAGATTCAGGCTGTCGGATATCGGTGTTTAAGTAAGTCAGTAAGTGAGTCAGTGAGTGAGTAAGTCAGTGAGTCAGTAAGTCAGTGAGTTAGTAATTAAGTGAGTCAGTAAGTCAGTACGTGAGTCAGTAATTCAGTGACTAAGTGAGTAGGTCAGTAAGTGAGTAAGTCAGTGAGTGAGTAAGTGAGTTAGTCAGCAAGTCGGTGAGTAAGTGAGTAAGTGTGTAAGTGAGTGAGTGAGTCAGTAAGTGAGTGAGTAAGTCAGTAAGTAAGTGAGTCAGTAAGTGAGTGAGTAAGTCAGTAAGTAAGTGAGTCAGTAAGTGAGTGAGTAAGTCAGTAAGTGAGTGAGTTAGTCAGTAAGTCAGTAAGTGAGTCAGTGAGTAAGTGAGTAAGTCAGAAAGTGAGTAAGTCAGTAAGTGAGTGAGTTAGTCAGTAAGTCAGTGAGTAAGTGTGTAAGTGAGTAAGTGAGTAAGTCAGTAAGTGAGTGAGTTAGTCAGTGAGTAAGTGTGTAAGTGAGTCAGTAAGTGAGTAAGTCAATAAGTGAGTGAGTTAGTCAGTAAGTCAGTGAGTAAGTGTTTGAGTCAGTAAGTCAGTAAGTGAATAATTTAGTAAGTGAGTGAGTTAGTCAGTGAGTAAGTGAATGAGTGAGTCAGTAAATCAGTAAGTGAGTAAGTCAGTAAGTGAGTGAGTCAGTAAGTGAGTAAGTGAATGAGTAAGTCAGTAAGTGAGTAAGTCAGTAAGTGAATAATTTAGTGAGTGAGTTAGTCAGTAAGTCAGTGAGTAAGTGTGTAAGTTAGTAAGTCAGTGAGTGAGTTAGTCAGTAAGTCAGTGAGTGTGTAAGTGAGTCAGTAAGTAAGTCAATAAGTGAGTGAGTTAGTCAGTAAGTCAGTGAGTAAGTGTGTAAGTGAGTAAGTCAGTAAGTGAGTAAGTGACTGAGTGAGTCAGTAAGTCAGTAAGTGAGTAAGTGAATGAGTGAGTCAGTAAGTCAGTAAGTAAGTCAGTGAGTGAGTGAGTCAGTAAGTGAGTAAGTGAATGAGTAAGTCAGTAAGTCAGTAAGTGAGTAAGTCAGTAAGTGAGTGAGTAAGTCAGTAAGTGAATAATTTAGTTAGTGAGTTAGTCAGTAAGTCAGTGAGTAAGTGTGTAAGTGAGTAAGTCAGTAAGTGAGTAAGTGACTAAGTGAGTGAGTCAGTAAGTCAGTAAGTGAGTAAGTGAATGAGTGAGTCAGTAAGTCAGTAAGTGACTAAGTAAGTGAGTGAGTGAGTCAGTAAGTAAGTAAGTGAATGAGTGAGTCAGTAAGTCAGTAAGTGAGTGAGTAAGTCAGTGAGTGAGTAAGTCAGTAAGTGAGTAAGTCAGTAAGTGAGTGAGTAAGTCAGTAAGTGAATAATTTAGTGAGTGAGTTAGTCAGTAAGTCAGTGAGTAAGTGTGTAAGTGAGTAAGTGAGTAAGTGAGTGAGTCAGTAAGTAAGTGAGTAAGTGAATGAGTGAGTCAGTAAGTGAGTGAGTAAGTCAGTAAGTGAGTGAGTAAGTCAGTAAGTGAGTGAGTAAGTGTGTGAGTCAGTAAGTGAGTGAGTAAGTCAGTAAGTGAATAATTTAGTGAGTGAGTTAGTCAGTAAGTCAGTGAGTAAGTGTGTAAGTCAGTAAGTGAGTAAGTGACTAAGTGAGTGAGTCAGTAAGTCAGTAAGTGAGTAAGTGAATGAGTGAGTCAATAAGTCAGTAAGTCAGTAAGTGAGTGAGTCAGTAAGTGAGTAAGTGAATGAGTGAGTCAGTAAGTGGTACCGTTTTCAGACTTACCTGCGATCGCCCTAACAGCTCAACCCCTGGTCCTCCCTTCTCCGTTATCTCTACATATCGGAGAGCCTACCGGACCATGTGCTGGTGGGAGTGCTGACTTTAGTGGGGCTTGCGTATGACCAGCGCTACAGAACGACGGCTGTACCTCACATGCTTTTTGTATGGAAGCCTAGTTATGCCAGCTTTCACTGTTTGTGCAGGCTTTAAGCTGGCACTCAGGTACAGATACGGAGCACCGGAGGCCGGGTTAAAGAGAGTGGGTTAAACAGCACATGATCAGCTGTTACTGCCCGTCCTGGTGAATCAGCGTAGGTGGATTTATGGAGTAGCCGTAAGGTGGAGCAGGATGGAGAAGAAGTTGCTCAGCATTATATATGTGTGTGCCCTCGCTCTGCGTTTCTCAGAAGCGGCTTTATAGACGCGATGGAGACGCGATGCCCAACAGAGTTTCAGGTATTCTCTTGATGGAAGCCTGGCTGCTGCCATTTGGACGCCACCGCGAGAGCGTTTATGACGAAGCGGAGAATTTAAAGCGCTGAGGAAGGCAAATTATGCCATCGTGGTACGTCCTGCAGTTTCGGGAGCGCTGATGGAGCTTCACAGGAACGCTGCCGTGAGGCAAAAGCACAAACACAATGCAATTCCAAATCCGAAATGACTTTTCAGGTGACGTTCCTTTTTCACCTGGACCTGCACCTTTCCTATATCGTTACGAGAGTTCTTGATGCACGTAAACCGCAGAGCTGAGGCGTATTCTAGTGCATCTGACCACATTACCTTCCACCCATGTAGCGTGAGAACGCTGGTGTGCCTCCCTGTGTGAGAGCTGAGGTTGTCTTTCCTGACGCGTGTGTAATCAAATAATAAATAGAGCGTCACATATACAACGAGACGCGAAAAGCAAAACACAGCAAAGCCAGCATGTGTCCCGACCAAAGCTCGCAGCAAGAGCGTTCATCTTTCCTCACTACGGCTGACTGATTGTCCCGCCGATACACGCTCCGTTCTGGCCATTGCCGTTCTGCATTAGCGCACTGCCGTGTGTTCTCCAGTTCAGCTCAAAATCCCTGTTTGCCGCATGATGGCCGAGTATGTTGACTGTGACTGATGACATTCAGGACGCATTCTTACGGCGTTCTGGGAGATTTCGCTTATCCTCCGCGGACCGGAAACAGCGGGACCATCGAGGGAGCCTGGTTTTAACTTTCGCTGCCCTGTCCCTGCCCTGCTGACTGTTTCTTTCTCCGGGGCGCTCACAAAGTGAATAATAATTATGGCCTAGGATGTTTTTATAGGCTACATGTCACGTTAGCCAAGGCTCAGTGTTGTTATTCAGACCGGCATGCCTATATGACATCGTCGTTGATAGATTGGCCTCAGATACGTTCAAAGTCTCTTGCATGTTTATGTGTGTCTCTAAGGCCGCCGGCCTTTGCAGAGGCCCAGGTACAAAATGTTCAAGTCGTCTGATATGGAATAGATGAGCTCGGGATAACCTCAAAAAAAAAGTTTGACGAAAAACGATCAGACGAGAGGATGCGCTCTAGACAGCGCACTTACAGCGCAGAATGATTGATCATCTGAACGATAAGGCCTGTTTGTAGTCTCTGTCTGTCTGCACAGTTCGGAGATAAAATGGATTTCTCACTGCGCTTAAAGTCCATATAACTTGGACTGCAGTGGGGCCTGGTAGTGTAGTGAGTGATGCGCTAGTGGGATACACACTAGTTATAAAGCTGAGAGCAGTAGGAGTGATATTCCTTAGTACATGCTGGATTTCTTCCTTGCAAGCCCGGTGCTATAGCGCCACTAACTGGTAGATGAACTGCTGTGTGTG